>ML777659.1:410367-436445 GCA_009831015.1 Picea engelmannii | reverse complement strand
CTCAATAGGAGGATGCCCCCTCGAAGAGGCAAGTGAACAGGAGAGGATCCCTTCCATAATAGGATCCATTGTATGGTGTTGCCCTACCTCAAGGGTTTGGTAATAATAAAGTGTGGTTTCTTCTATCTTGCTTTGTGGATCTACTGTGTATTCAGTATTTGTCGTGATTATATTTGTAGATCTATTCAGGTACTTAACAATTGCAAGACGTCCCCATTATGGCGGAGATGATGTCTAACCACCACCAACCGCTTCAATAACTGCTTCTTGGGATTGAGAACGGCCCGACCAACTTAGAATTTCGGGATACAGAATACTTCTCGCGCTGCCACCTGGAATAACTTAATAGCTTGAGGGATGGGCATGGAGGCCAGCGCGGAGGATGAGTGCAAGACAGGAATGGTGGTGTCGGGTTATAAGGGCGTGGAAGGAGTGACAAAATGAGAGAAGGATGACAGAGGACGATTCATGGCTGAAGACATCATGTAGAAGGGAAGAAGACGGGAGAAACGAACTCGCCTTCGGGTGAGAGGCTGATGTGGAAAGGAACGGGACACGTGGCAAACAGCGGGTGGACAATGAGAAGAGAGAGAACCACGTGGACCGAGGAGGGGAGGTGGATGGAGGACACATGGCAGCACGGGAAAGGTGGAAAGGGGGATTACATGAAGGAAGAGGGGCCCACTCCTGGTTAAATACAGGGCAGATAAGAAAGGCGGGACTGCACAAGCATCGTTGATCTGGGCGCCTCGATCGTGGTCGTCGGGAAGCTGCATATGGGATTCCGAACCCCCCCCCCTCCGCTTAAAGGTAGAAAGGTGGGGGGGGGTCCAGAATGGTATTCATCGTCGTTGATCCGGGCGCGCTAATCTGAACCGTCGGAGAGTTGCGCTCGCGATTTCGGACCCCCCCGCTTAAAGGTAGAAAGGCAAGGGGGGTCCGGAATCCAACGCATGTCGTTGATCTGGGCACGTGGATCTGGACCGTCCAGAACTGATTCTCGTTTAACTCGGACACATTTGCGCATAAAACTTAGGACAAGTGGGTTTTTAACCCTGTCTTTTGCATTCTATCCCTCTTAATGAGAAATATCGCTAACATTTGTCTCGATGGGGGATAGATTCGTCCCTGTGATGCTCTAAAAACTCTTTTGCAGACTTAGTGCCTTTGTTGTTGGGCTATGGAGTCATTTATTAGTCCGAAAAACAAAAACAAAAACAAAAGCAATATTTACAAAACAAAACAAAATGAGCCGGCTACAGCTCACACAAAACATTTCTTTAAGAAATGCCCATTAACTGGGCCACTAAAAACTTCATTGCCTTCCAGATCCTGCAACCTGTAAGTGTTGTTTGAAAACATTTCAAGGATATTGAAAGGCCCGAACCAGAGGGCATCAAATTTACTGTGTTTTCCCTTTTCCTACCTGGGTGCATCCCACTTGAGCACCAGATCACCCTGCTCAAACTCTTTCTTTTTTTTTTTCCTATCGAAAGCCTGCTTGATCTTCTACCGACGATTGTGAGCTCTGTCCAGGACCTGTTCTCTGATCTGCTACACCTCCACCATCTGATGAATTCTTCTGAGCACATGGTTAGGTTCCCGCTCATAGTCTCGGAGGAAATTTACCACAGGCAAGGCAAGATGAGTGGGGAAGACGAGCTCAATCCCATAAAGAAGCTGGAAGGGTGAGAGACCCAAGGATTTCTTTGTTGTCACTCGATCGGCCCAAAGTGCAAATTTGAGATTTGAGTCCCAGGCCATTTTATTATCCTCTAATAACTTTTTGATAAGCTTGATTAGACTTTTATTAGAGGACTCTGCTAGTCCGTTTCCCTAAGGATAGTAGGGAGTGGAGTGAATCAGTGAAATCCCAAATTGTTCACAAAATTTGATCAGAGGCTCAGACCGAAATGGGGAAGCATTGTCAATGACAATTTTTCTAGGGCAGCCAAACCTCGCTATGATGTCCTCCAAGAAGCTGATGATTACTTTGTGAGAAGGGCTTCTGGTAGGGACAACTTCTATCCATTTAGTGAAGTAGTCGGTTGCTGTCAAAATCCATCGGTGTTGGCCGCTTGAGGGAGGATGAATTTCCCCGATAAAGTCCAATCCCCACTGCTGAAAGGGCGCTGAGACCACCACATGTTTCAATGGTAGGGATTTGAGCTGTTGTTTCCCTGAGAATTTCTAACATTTGATGCAAGCTCTAATTTCCCTGCAGACATCAGGAAATAAGGTGGGCCAGTAGTACCCAGCTCGGAGGATCTTGTGAGCAGTGGTCTTCTAAAAATAATGGCCTCCACAGAGACCTCTATGGAAATCGTTCATAAACTTCTGGGCCTGTTGTTAGTCTAGACACATTAATAATACTCCCTGGGGGTCTTTCCAATACAAGGCTTGGCCAATAAGACAATACCTGACAGCTTTGAGCTTTAAAGCTCTCGCCTTGCTTTTTTCCATCCCATCAGGGGGTCTCAACTCCTGCAGGAAATATAAGATATCTTTGTACCAGGGGCATGCTGATAGTGGCACAGTGCTTTGGGAACCCCTGTCAGATGATTCGGCTTGCTCATTAATAAAATTGATTTCCAAGGCTTTATAATTGGATTCGGCCAGTAGCTTGGCCAAACCCTGCCCCTTTATTAGCTTAGTGGGCTTAATTTCCAGGTCGAATTCTAGGATCTTGGTGATCCATTTACGTCTTCTTCCATCTATGTCAGGCTGGATAAGAATATACTTCACAGAGGTTGAAGGGACATATGCAATGATCTTTGAGTGTAAGACATAGACCCTGAAATCTTTGAGAGCTTTCACCAAGGCATAAGCCTGCTTTTCCATGATCTCGTACCGGAGCTCTACATCTCTCAGCGCCTTGCTAAAGAAGGCAATAGGTTGTTCTTGCCCTTCATCATTTTTCTATAACAGAACTGCCGGTACTGTATCACAGGAGGCGAAAGAAAATATCAGAAAGTCTTTGGAATAATCGGGACTGACTAGCATAGGTGCTTCAGTCAACTCCTTCTTTATTTGGTCAAAAGACTTCCTGGGTTCAGCAGTCCATTTTATTTCATGGCCCTTCCTGAGCATGGCTGTGATATGTTTCACCAATTCAACAAAATTTGAGACAAACCTCCTCAGGAAATTAATCCTTCCCAAAAATGCTTGGACCTCCTTTTTAGACCTGGGAAGTGACAGGGCCTGAATTGCCTCTACCCTGTCAGGGTCAATTCTCACTCCCTCTGCTGAGACTATATGACCTAACAACTTCCCCTCTTGCATAGCAAACAATGATTTCTTGGGATTCAGGGAAAGGCCAAACCTGCGGCACTTCAGGAAAACCTTCTTCAAGTGGGAGTGGTGCTCAATATCAGTCTTGGAGAAGACCGTTATGTCATCTAAGTAAATTACCACGAACTTATCCTTTTCCCCGATGAAGGCTATGTCCATGGCTCGCTGAAACGTTTCTCCCGCGTTCATCAGCCCAAAGGGCATCTTGGCATACATGAATGTGCCCCAAGGAGTGGTGAAGGCTATCTTTTCTCTGTCTTCAGGCATGACTGATATCTGATTATAGCCAGAAAATCCATCAATCATAGATATCCTAGATGCACCATTGACCCTTTGCAATATACGTTCCATGTTGGGTAGGGGGTAATTGTCCTTCCTTGAACTCCTGTTTAGGTTCCTGAAATTGACACAGAGTCTGATTTCCCCTCTCTTATTTCTTACTGGGACCAAATTGGCTACCCAGCTAGAGTATCTCAAGGGGACTATGATTTGGGCATCCAACAATTTTTTCACCTCCCTCTCCATGACAGGTAGCAGCGTAGGATTTATCTGTCTCAGCTTTTGCCTAAAGGGTCTATTCTCCTCTTTCAGTGGGATCTTGTGCTCAATGACTGACGTGTCATATGTCTTGAGGTCTTCGTAGGTCCACGCGAACACATCAGCAAACTCCCTCAGCAACTTAGTATATCCGATCCCCTGCTCCTCGGTCAGGCTCTTTGACAGCTTGACCAACTTGGGCTCCTCTGGTGTGCCTATGTTGCATTCAGTCGTATCAGCATCATCACCTGAAATTATGCCCTTCATCGCCACATCATTCCCATTGAACAATCTTTCTAATGGGATCAGACCTCTTGGTATACGATTGCTCGGCAGTTGAATAATTTGATGGTCTGTAACTTTATTCAACAACTCCCCAGGGTGGTGGTCAGGTTCCTCATCAGGGTCCTCATCTATATGCAATGCAGAGAAGTCGTCGATGGATTGGAGGAATTTCTCAATCTCCTGATCATCTTCAAATACCTTCCAATGTTTGACATTGTCCGGTACAGAGGGTTTGTATCTTATTTCCACCTCTGATCTGTCAGCGGGCAGCGCAGGAGCTTCAAACAAACTAGCCGAGAAAGCTTGAAATTCGGCTGGAGCATTTTCTTCCCTTGGAATGAAAGAGATGTTGAAAGCCAGGAAGAAACTATCAATTAGATCCCATACCTCGTTCCTGTAATTCTTGAGGCGAGGGTGCTTGGTCTGATAGACATTTTTGACCTGCTGGACAATTAATTATGCATCCCCGAACACAGCCATCTCTCAAATTCCCATTTCGTTTGCAGCCCTTAATCCCAGAACCAGAGCTTCATATTCTGCCACATTGTTGGTGACTTCAAATTCCAGCTTGTAGGACAGTGATATGGTTTCCTGAGAAGGAGATTTGAATACCACTCCGGCACCTATACTGGAAGAAGCTCCACCAAAGAACATCTTCCAAACTGAGGTGGTTGGAGGAGGCATCCCCTGATTAAGACTGAGATGCTTTCTGATCTGTAAAGGGGTCTCAGGCTCATCAGTGATTTGAAATAAGCTAGATCCTAAGTCAGTGTCTAAGGCATAGATGGGATGATTATTGGGGTTTGCTTCATCACTGACAATGTAGGCTAGCTGGGATTCTCTGTACAATCTCCTATGTTCCCCCCCAAAGACTTGAATGGTGGCATACATGAGATCCATTTGTAACGTCCCTCCAAGTCTCTTAATCCAAGACCTTGACAACAACATGCCAAACTTGGGGGGAACATCAGCTACCACTATATCCATGACCATACTTTTCATGGGTAGCTGAAACAGGGAAACTACCAGGTCCTTGATGACTCCCAAACATTGCACTCTCCGGGAGTCAAAGGAATATAGGTCATGATAGGATCTAGTGACTTCTAATCCTAGCTCTTCCATGACAGCTTTAGGCATGAGGTTGTGGGAGGCCCCTGAATCCATCAAGCAATTATGCAACACTTTGTCATGTATGTTCAGGGAGGTGTAGAAAGGAGGGGATGAATCATCTCTGTCTTCTACCATGGGACCTAGGACCACTACAGGCCTTTCATCTTGGAGGCTTATGAAGTCTGTGGAAGGGCTAGAGGCTTCAGATTTCAACAGGTCAGAGAATCATTTTTTAAATTCCCCATGTTTGATTAACTCAGCGAGGGGCACATGGATTCTAATCTTTTGAATTTCATGCTCGAAATTAAAGGAAGATGTAAAATTTGGAATATCTCTAATCTCATGAGCATGCTTTTGAATAATAGGGGAGAGAGGTTGGGCCTTCTTACCTCTGTGGTCATCTGCTACCTCATCAACGGGATTCTCTGCTCTAGTGGATGACTCAGGAATATCAGGTGTTGCTACCCTCTTGTCAGACCTCAGGTTATATCTGCCTCGGCCACCGCCAACTTTGTCTCCCTTGCTCAATTCATTTAGCTGACTGTTCATGAGGGATTCCTCATATGCTGATTGAGTCAGGTGAGGGAAAGGAGGAGTGACTTCTACTGAGTGAATTTTAGGCTCAGGCTCGAGTGCTTGTGCTTCCTCTTCGTCATCTACAAAGTTGTTCTGGAAGGGAGCCTGGATCCTTTGGTCATCTCTGTCTCTTTCCTTCTCTTTGTGCATAGTTGGAGGAGAAAAATTGTTTGGTCTCCTGAAACCTCCTTTATTTTCGGTGTTTTGAGGGCCCTTATACATCTTCCTCCTTTCCACCTTCAATCTCTCCACTTCTTCTTTAAGAAAGTTCATTACTTGGGCCAGCTCACTTACCTGAGGGTGGGACAATGATGGGCCGGAAGTTGAAGCTTCCAACTTTTCCTTTTTCCTGTTTGTGTTGGTCTGGCTTCTCAGTCTGTCAGCTGCTAACATGTTGGATTCCACTTCTATAGCTGCATCTTGCATTTGAGCTACAGAGGTGGCTCTTCTCTCTCTTAACACGAGGAAGAAATTAGGGTCAAACGCACTAGCATATGAAATTTGAGCAGAGGCTTCGGAAGGCTTTATTTCTGCAAGAATCTTGTTATACATCTTATTGAATCTTTTGGAGAAGTCAGAGACAGACTCTCCTTCCTGCTTCTTCAGAGATCCAAATTCAGTCATATAATATATGTAATCTTTTCTATCCCCCCACTGTCTTAGGAAAACATTATCCAGAGCCTCAATACCAGAAATAGATCCAAGGGCCAGTCCCCTGAACCACTTCCTCACCTCACCATCCAAGCTCTGAACAAAAAATCTCATCCAGACATCTTCATTCTCAATATTTAGGTTGTCTGCATAACTGTAAAAAGAATCCAAGTGCTCTTCAGCAGTTATGTCTCCTTCCCCAGTGAACTTGGGCATGTATTTCAAATAGTCTCCAGCAGGGAGAGGGTTCAAAGGCTGAGGAAGAATCAAAGGAGCATATCTGGCAGCGACTATGGCGTCCATTCTGTTTGGAGGGGGATTAGCACCAGCCATAGGGATGTTAGGATGAGGAGAAATGGGAGGAGAAGGAGTGTGAACAGGAGATGTATGCAAAGAGGTCCTCAAAGGGGACAGCGGGGAAAACAAAGAGAGGCCTGGGAGACCCGAGTGTGCAGGTATCTCTCCCTGTACAGCAGTAGTAATAAAAGGAGGAGTAGTGAAACCTCCTGAGGGGGGAGTGACAAGGATTTATTTCTCTGGTACTAGACCAGGAGGAGAAAACTCAGCAGGAACACTCCCGAAGTTCAGAAAATGGGAAACCTCAGAGGAAGTACGACTAGGAAGATGAGAATAAGAAAATGGAGTTTTCACAGAAGGGGATGGCGTATTACCTGTTTTATCAATAGAAACTTCTCCTGCATATCTCTTTCCCTTTCTGCGCACCGCTTCCAAGTCCGCTTCTAGTGTGGCTAAAGGTAAGTGTGGATAAGACCTCGTGTGTCTACCTCTCGAAGCCACAACTGATAGAATAGGTTCTCCCCAGTGGAGTCATCACAGTGGAGTCGCCAGGTGCACAGTAGCAATATTCAAGTTCTGATATCTGATGCACCTTCAGAAATCAGCTTAATCTTTGTCGTTCAAATCTGGGGAAAATATTCAACTTCGTCCCCGGCAACAGTGCGAGAAATGTTGGCGGCGAAAGTCACTTCCTGGATTGCTAGCAAGAGCAGAGCCCGACGCCCATCAGTTTAATGTCATGATTTGTTTAAAAGGGTGATCAAATGGAGGAAAACTCAAAACATCATCATATCAACTCAGAAACCAGACCGGGCATGCATGAATGAATGAGGTCTTGATAAACTCCAAACAATGGGTCGCAGTAAAAGGGGTGAGTAGGTGGAAGACTTGTGTAAGGAGAATGCGCAAAGATCTATCATAAACATCAAGTTCGTGACAGACTAGATAAAGAAAGTATTTGAACACAAAGTCCCTTTATATTCAAACACAGAAAACTAGAGAATACAAAAGTTTCACGACAAATCCTTTATCATAACACAAATGCAACAATCCACGCAAATCATTCGACTATGAACTCTCCAGCACGAGACGAAACAAAGATGGAAAAAGAAGGACTGTTTGTTATAAACCAAGAAGTCTCAAACATAGAGGCATAACCAAGAAACCAGAATGTCGTTGAAACTTTATAGTCGGGAGCTTAGCTCTACCATCGATGGATACAAAAATGGCAAAAATGCCTACATATACTCAAAACAACAACAGCAGCGGAACCAAGAAAATGCATTGAAAGCTTTGCGTCTGCATGGCTTCTGACACTCTGTAGCTGCAATCTTTGAATAATCGTGCAACTTATGGCAGACGCGATAGATCTTCTGACAGTTACATCGCCGAATCGACGTGCCTTTAATTCATTGCAGGACGTCCCCATTATGGCGGAGATGATGTCTAACCACCACCAACCTCTTCAATAACTGCTTCTTGGGATTGAGAACGGCCCGACCAACTCAACATTTCGGGATACAGAAGACTTCTCACGCTGCCACCTGGAATAACTGAATAGCTTGAGGGATGGGCATGGAGGCCAGCGTGGAGGATGAGTGCAAGACAGGAATGGTGGTGTCAGGTTATAAGGGCGTGGAAGGAGTGACAGAATGAGAGAAGGATGACGGAGGAAGATTCATGGCTGAAGACATCAGGTAGAAGGGAAGAATACGGGAGAAACGAACTCGCCTTCAGGTGAGAGGCTGATGTGGAAAGGAATGGGACATGTGGCAAACAGCGGGTGGACAATGAGAAGAGAGAGAACCACGTGGACCGAGGAGGGGAGGTGGATGGAGGACACATGGCAGCACGGGAAAGGCGAAAAGGGGGATTACATGAAGGAAGACGGTCCCACTCCTGGTTAAATACAGGGCATATGAGAAAGGCGGGACTGCACGAGCACCATTGATCTGGGTGCCTCGATCGTGGTCATCGGGAAGCTGCATATGGGATTCCGGACCCCCCCCTCCGCTTAAAGGTAGAAAGGCGAGGGGGGGTCTGGAATGGTCTTCATCGCCGTTGATCCGGGCATGCTAATCTAAATCGTCAGAGAGTTGCACCCGCGATTCCAGACCCCCCCCCCCCACTTAAAGGTAGAAAGGCAAGGGGGGTCCGGAATCCAACGCGCGCCGTTGATCCGGGCGCGCGGATCTGGACCGTCCAGAACTGATTCTCGTTTAACTCAGACACATTTGCGCATAAAACTTAGGACAAGTGGGTTTTTAACCCTGTCTTTTGCATTCTATCCCTCTTAACGAGAAATATCGCTAACACTTGGTTAAAAGTTTCCTTATTAAGTAAGAGGTCTTGAGTTCAAATCTCTTTTTTGTAATTTTTTTTGAAAACGTTCATGCATCCATTGTAAAGTGTATTTCACTTCAAGTATAAAAGTGAATCACTATAAGTAACTTTAATATTTTGTTTTAAAGTTATTTATTTTACATGCAACTTGTCAGACAGTTGGCTTAGGTTGATGGATAGTTGGTATGGATTGTTGGTTATCATTGATGTCAACCATTGGAGAGTGATATTGTATATTGATGTCAACCCTTGGAGAAAGTTTGGTAGTGGATTTTAGTAGCACAAAGGTTTGTGTAATGGACCCAAGGTTGTTTCATGTATAATGGTATGAGTTTTGATATATTTGAAGGTAATACTATTCTATATGGATAGTACATGGCATTCCATTTCCATTGGTATGTGGAATGTCACATAACTCCTCATGGTTAGAGAGTTATGGCCATGAGAAGTTGGAGAACCCAGGTTTGGGTAATGGACCCAAGTTTGTTTGATGGATAATGGTATGAGTTTTGATATATTTTTAGGTAATACTATTCTATATGGATAGTACATGTCATTCCAGTTCTAGTGGTATTTGGAACGTCACATAACTCCTCACGGTTTGAGAGTTATGGACTTACGAATTTGGAGGACCCTCATATGTCATCTAGAAGCCCCAAAAGGTCAAAGTAGTCAAAGTGGTTTAAGAGATTTTAGAAGGTAAATAATAAAGTGAAGTGATGAGTTTACTATAATTCAAAGTGAAAACAAAATAAATTATTTGAATAATAAATTTAGTGGAGAAATTAGAAGCGGGTTAACCTTAAAATAAGGAAAGTGGGCAAAGTGACCTAGAAGATGTTTTTAAGGAAGCTACTTGGAGAGTATAACTAAGAGGCAAGACTCTCTCATTTTAGATCACACTTGAAAATATTGAATACATATAGGTGTCTGAGGTAACCAAAGTATATCTAAGCCGAATTTCTGAGGGAAGGTGAAGAAAAGAAGGCCAGAATTCAAGGAAGGATAAATTATTTTCATGATGCTTCCTAAGGTATGTTATTTATAGGTCATCTCACCATTTTCGCAGTAATTTTTTTTTTCTAGAATGATTCAGACCATGAAATTGATATTCCATTGAGGAAAAATATCCAAGTGTCTATGAAAAAATTCATCTTGTGGGTTGTTGTATTTTGGAGTTACACTCCGTGGAAAATAGGGTTTGTGGCTAGTCCTGAAATTAGTCTAAAACAAGTGTTTCAGGTAAAAACGTCATAAATTCTTCATAGCAGATCCAAATTAAGTAAGAACAATTTTTTTGGTTAGAGTATAGTCTTTAGTATTTTGTGTAACATTTTTAGATCGATTCAATAAATATTACATGTGGGGCACACTCTACAAGGTTTCTCTCTAGAATAAGTCGTAATTCAACAAGGTATGCCATTTTTGATATAAATCCTTTTATGAGAGGTTCCAAGTAGTGACACCTGGAGGAATTGCATAAAACACACTAAATAACATTGTGTATCTATTTCAGATCTTTATTCATTATAGGTACAAAGTTATGATTATTTCAAGTTAGGGTTGTTGACTAATCCAAAACTAGTCATGTGAGACTAAAGAAAAGTTTGATAAAAATGATAGTCTCTTGTTGTTAAAGTTAAGGAAGGTTTGCAGGTATGTGATCATATACACCATGTCTATTATGGAGTTACAAATCAGATTTGGATGATGAAATTGATGAGGGAATTTGGTTGAGGTACATGTCGGGTACATGGTTGAGACAAGTAGTTGATGAGTTGGCACATACATGAGGTGTATAGTTGATGATGTTGGTACATATTGATGAGTCATATTTGATGAGTAGTTAATACATGATTGGTACAGACTTGGTACATGGTTGGAGGCGCTTGTTAGTAGTATTGTTGACACATGGTTTATGGATGATGTAGCATACTTGTATTATTAGAAGCACATATTGATCTTGGTGATGGTTATGAGTTGTTGTGTTATGATTGGTTGATGCACATATTTGAGAGTTGTCTTGGTAATTGATATTGGTGAGTATATATGATTTGGTTGATAATATTGATGAGACAGGTTGGTGTGACAGGTTGTTTGGACAAGTTGTTGTGACAGATTGTTCTGACAGGTTATTTGTACAGGTTTGGTGCATGGTTGATGCACTTGTTCATGGTACAAGTTGAGGTACAGGTTGGGGCATGGTTGATGCACTTGTTTATGGTACACGTTGACTATAGGTTGTTTGGTACAGGTTGTTGCATGGTTTATGCACTTGTTTATGGTACAGGTTGATTACAGGTTGAGGTATAGGTTGGTGCATGGTTGGTGCATGGTTCAGGTTATTGGTATAGGTTATTTGGTGCAGGTTGATTGGTATAGGTTTACAACAGTATATCTCATAGTGGTAGTGTGCCAGTGGTTCCATAATTCTAATTATACATCAGGGTGGTTGGACGAGGCAAGGACAGGTGGTTGTAGCGACCTTCTAGTTGTAGCCGAAGAACATAAGGGGTTGTAGCTAGAGAATTGGGGAGTTGGAGATTCTCTCAAGTTGTAGCCTGAGAAACTAGGAGGTTGGAGCCTCCTTGCTGTTGCAGATGGAAAACAAAGGAAGTTGGTGCTTCCAATGAATGTAATTCTTCAATACATATAAGAAAAAACATTATGTGGTTTTCTCCCGCTTTGGGTTTCCACATAAAACACTGGTGTACTATGTATGTGTATGATTGTTCATTTGTTCATTGCCTATTTACTCTGTAGTTGTTGGATGATAATGATACATTGATATAACACTTGGATTATATGGTTAAAAAAGATTAAATTTCTCTATTGCTAATTCACCCCCCCTCTCAGTAATCCAACACAACTTTGTTTTATAAAGTAACTTGATTGTAAAAGAGATCCCCGCTTCTTTTTATAAAACAAGGTCACTTCATAAACAAACTTATTTGTAAAAGTGAGGTTATTTGGAGGGGTATCACCATGTGGACAAAATTCTACTTTCCATGTGGCTCTTTGGTTACCATTTATGTTTTTTTTTAAAAGGGAATAACTTTCACATCCAGAGCCTGTTTTCAGTGTTAGTTTTTTTAAAAAGTCACCTAATTTTTTTAGATCTTTCCATCTATATCATCAGTTTTAGTTTTTAAATCCATATTATTTACATATTTGATATGGTTTCTTCAAGTGATATTTTTCTTACGCACACCAACTACTTCCAATGGAAATCCCATATGGAGGATTTATTAAGAAGTAAAGGCATGTATGAGATTACCTTTGGAAAGGAAAAAGAATCCACTGATGATGAAAATAAATTCAAATGGGATAATAGGAATGAAAAAGCATGTGGACTGATCAAAATGTCCATCTCTCCTTATTTAAGGGTCTACCTTCAATAAATTGATGACCATGATGAAGCTTGGGAAAATATTGAATATTTGTTTGGTAAACATAATATTATTCGAGAACATCAACTAGAAAATAAGATATTGACTTTAAGTCCAAATGATTTTTCTTGCATTGAAGACTATCTATCTAAGTTGAAAACACTTAGAATTTTATGTGAAGAGTGTAACATAAATATGGAGGAATAGTGTTGCATCTATATTATTATTTCTAAGCTAGTTAGTGCATATTCTATGTTTGTATCTACATTTTATTCCAAGAGAGAGGCTCAAGGGAAATCTTATCAAAAACTCACTCTTGAGTCCTTTTTTGATTCTTTGATTAGAGAGAAAGATAAGCTTGTACAACTTGGAGTGATCAACACTGCATGTACCTCCAACAAAGCCTTAGTATCCCAGTGGAAAGATAAAGAAAATAATCCTAAGAACCAACATCGTCAACACAACAACAAGCAAAACAAGGGTCCCAAACCCACTCAGACAACTTCATCTCCTAATTGTGACAAAGGAGAAAAATCTAAAAATAAAAAGGTTGACATACATTTCAAATTTTGTGGGAAATATGGTCATGATGAGTCCAAATGTTTTAAGAAGTTGACAACTTTAGAAGTAGTGATGAAGAAGCACAACATCAATATGGATTCTACTTCTTCTTCTTCTCATGAACATGCACTTTCTACTTCTGGTTTCTCCTTCAATGCAACTTCTACTTCTTCTTTTGATGAGTGGCTTATTGAATCTGGAGAATCTTATCATATGGTGAAAGAGAAAGCCATATTTTCCACACTAAATGAATGTAACACCAAGAAAATATTTGTTGGTGATGATATATATCTTAGTGTTGTAGGATCTGGAATAGTTCAAGTAGATAATGGTCATTTCAATGATGTATTATCTATTCCAAGTCTTTCATGTAACCTTCTATCATTATATCAAATCACTCATTCAGGTGAAGGTAAAACCATAGAGTTTTCACCTCACCAAGTTGTAATCAAGGATCTCAAAGATCCTCGAAATGTTCTTGCAACTAAAATTGTTGATGATATTACCAGGTTGTACAAGTTTGATGACTTTGGGTCATCATATTTTCCATCAGTTTTTGTTTCTCATAGCGATGGCTTGAGAAAAATTTGGCATAAGCGGTTTGGTCATCTAAACTATCGCTCATTGCAGAAACTATGTAATCAATAGATGGTGACTGGTCTTCCTCTTGTTTCATGTAGAGATGGCTTTTGTGTTGGTTGTGTTCTCGACAAACATCATTGGGACAATTTTGACAAACGTGCCTCTTGGCACACTTCAATCTCTTTGCATCTTGTTCACAGTGACTTGTGTGATCCACTTTTTTCTCCTTATTTTTATGGGTGCAAGTATTTATTAACTTTAATTGATGACTTTTCTAGACATTCTTGGGTTTACTTCTTAAAAATTAAGAGAGAATGTTTTGAAAAGTTTATGGCCTACAAGGCCCTTGTAGAAAATCAATCTGGACATCAAATTCAAAGGTTAAGAATAGATAATGGAGGTGAATCCGTGAACAATAATTTTACAAGTTAATGCACTACATGAGGCATCCAAATGAAACACATTTTTCCATATAAACAACAACAAAATGGTGTTGCTGAGAGAAAGAGACACACATTAAAAGAAATGGCTAATTGTATGATCCAATCTAAGGGATTAATTCTAAAGTATTGGGTAGAAGCTATCAACTGTGCAAATTAAATAGTAAATCGTGCTTTCACAAAGGCTCTTAAAAATATAACACTAGAAGAAACATGGAATAAAATTAAACTTGATGTAAGTCACTTTCGTGTATTTGGCAGTATAGCATGGGCTCACATTCCTGATGAGAAAAGGAAAGAATTATAGCCTGAAAGTGAGAAGTGTATATTTGTTGGTTATTAAGAAGATGACAAAGGTTACAAACTTCTTCAACCACATTGTAATGAAATTATTATTAGAATAGATGTTAAATTTAATGAAAATCTCTTGGCTTGGGAGCCTAATTAGAAGATTGTGCCTTCTTCGACCTGTGAGCCACCTTTGACATTTGTGCCTTCTTTTGTTCCTATTTTGGTTTCTTCTTTAGATGATGACAGTTAGGATGAAAATCCACCTCCACCTACTCATCTTCCTCTAGATGAGTCCATTGAATCTGAACCAGCACCTGCACCACTGCTTCCTAGATGGGTCCGTTCAACATGAGAAGTAACTGGTGATCTTGTCAATGATCCTTCAGATCAACATTGAACAAATTCACAGCTCCAACAAGACTCTTCTCTTTTGGTTCAAGTTTCATATATTCATGATCCAAAGACATTTGCAGAAGCTTTAGTTCATCCATATTGAGATACAACAATGAATGAAGAGCATCATTCTTTAATGGAAAACAATACTTGGGATCTTGTACCTCTTCTGAAATGAAGAAAACTTGTTATATGTAAATGGGTCTATAGAACTAAGTATGCATTAGATGAAAGTGTTGAAATACACAAGGCTCGATTAGTAGCCAAAGTATTTTCCCAAGTTGAAGGAATTGACTATAATGAAATATTTTCCCTTGTATCCAAAATGAATTTCACCCACCTTTTTCTTTCCCTTCCCGCCTCACATAAATGGGAGGTCCATCAGATGGATGCCAAATATGCCTTCTTGCATGGGGATTTTCTAGAATAAATATACACGGAACAACATCTTGGATATGTCTAGAATGACTCTATCCTGATTCCTTGTTTGTCACCTTAAGAAATCTCTTTATGGTCTTAAGAAATCTCCCCAAGCTTGGTATTCCAAAATGGACAACTTTCTTATTGACACCGGATTTTCTAGATGCCATTCTGATCCTAATGTCTATACCAAGAAAGTAGGAAGCCATATAATAATACTTGTTCTTTATTTTGATGACCTTATCCTAATTGGTAGTGACTCAAAACTTTTAAACCATGTGAAAACCAACCTTAAGAATAAATTTGAAATGACAGACTTATGATTTTTGCACGATTTCCTTGGCCTCCAAGTTTTGCAAACTAATGAAGGAATATCTCTTTTCTAGTCTAAGTATGCATGTGACCTTCTTCTTTGCTTCCAAATGGAAGATTGTAAACCAACCCCTTCTCCCTTCCAATCTATAGTCAAGTTTATTGCCACCTGTACTTCTCCCAAAGTTGATGCCACTTTGTACCGCCAGTTAGTTGGTATCCTCTTATACTTGAATCATACACTTCCTGATGTTTCCTTTGTTGCTGGTCTTGTTGCCCGGTATATGCAAACACCCCATGAAGACCATTGGAAAGAAACTAAAAGAATACTTTGGTATGTCTGAGGTACAGTTCAGTTAGAGATACATTACAGTTAAGGGGGGACTCCTTTATTGGTTGGTTTCACTGATTCAAATTATGTCGACGACCCTGATGATCAAAATTCTACTAAAGGTTATTTTTTCAGCGTTAGTTCATGACCTATCACTTGGGCCTGTAAGAAAAAACAAGATATTGTACTTTCTTTAGTAGAAGCAGAGTACCGAGAAGTGGTAAATGAAATTCAAAAAGACTTGTGACTTTGATAGATCCTTTTAGAGTTTGGATTCCAGTACTAGCATATGATTAGCCTTTGGTGTGACAATCAGAGTGCCATCAATATCTCTAAAGACCTAGTTTGACATCAGTGAAACAAACACATCGAGCTACACATGCACTTCATCAGAAATATCATTCATGATTGAGTTATTGAAGTGCTCCTTTTCCCTATAGAAGATCAATTTCCAAACATTTTAACAAATTCTCTTACATAAGTGAAGTTTTCCAAACTTCGATCTATGTTAGGAGTTCAGGAATTTGTCATTAAGAGGGGGTAGGCTCTAATGCCTCCTTTCTTCTCCTATTGTGTCACTTTTGTAAATCCTTCAATCCTATCCCAAGTTGTTCTTAAGGGGGGATGTTAGTATATTTAGACACTTAGGAGTTAGTTAAGATCTAATTGGTCTAATGTGTCATTAGGTAAACGTGTGTTTCTTTAGTATGCAGTAGTATGCATTTGTAGTTAGGAAATATGACGTTCATGATATGGTACCAACATAGAGTGATATAATGGTTCATATTCTCTTCGATCTTAATGGATACATTGGTATGTGGCTTAACACCTGATTGGTCCATGATATCTATTGAAAGAGCATGGAGGATCATTTTCCGATGATCGATTGTGAGAAAATATCTTGTAAAATATTTTTGTAATATTTTTCTTTTTCATTAATAAACAACTCCAAGTGGCCGCATTGGTTGGGGTTGTGGATGTTTCTCCATAGGGGTTTTACCATGTCAAATAATTGGTGTGTTTATATTTGATTTTTTTGTGTGATTGGTTACTAAAGGTGTTTTTCCTCTATTGGAATACTTGTGTTGTTGAACACCATCTACCCACTCCCACTTGTTCTCTTCATGAGACATTATTGAAAGGTCTTTCCCAAGGTAACAAAGGACTATTAAAGCTAATGAAACATTGGTGGGATAATGAGGACGAGACCCTTAATAAAGAACAAAATTGGGTTCCCACCCATAGGCTCAAGGAACCGTATAAAATGTTGGTAGCCATTCTATGCCAGATTTATGGTGAGGAGAAAATCACGCACTTCCAAACTGATTGGCTGCCACTAGCCCATACCATTGTCAAAACATGACAAGTGTTCAATTGGGTAGGCATCTTGGAATTCAACATCTTTCTCCACATGAAGAACATCCAAGGTATGAAAAAGACATGTTTTAATATGTCAACCTACCTAGTTGATGAAATCTATTCACCTATGCAATTTCTTGACCTCAGGTGGAATTAGGACCAAAACCAACCCCCTATTCATGTGTACTTCTCTGTGCTCCAGAGCATTAATTACAAGAGATATTTATATGACAATTGTAACCTTTCCTTACCTCTATACACAATTATTTTTGGTTTCCCAAGACATAGGATTTGGACCTTTGAAGATGGAATTGGGATGAAAGTGATAGTTGATTGGTTCCTATGTAGATACTATTCATATATTAGGGTGTATGGAACCACTACAACCCCACACCTTTTACCCTAATTTTTTCTACATCGTCTGCTGATGAGAGAGATTTCTTACCAAACCATGGGGTCAAGGGTCACCTAACTACTCCTAATTAGTAGCAAAAATCTTTGTCTTGTTTTCCCAATCCACATAGGGAATTACACCATTTCCAATGGCCATCATGCAAGAAAGGAGGAAAAAACCGTACAATAGCTACACCTATTCCTAGGAGAGCCTAAAGGCCATGACCCACATGAGCTTGTAGTCGACCATGTTAGATCTGTTGGGCTCACTCACTCTAACATCCATGTATTTGATTTTGAATAAGACAGATTTAAAGGAATACTATTGTATGAAGAAGTCCTACAGAAGTCACCCAATGATGCTTCCCAATGAGAGTTTAATGTGAACAAGAGGAAATGAAGAGAGTCACAATTAACTAGTTCCAGAGAAGGGTCCAACAGGAACAAGTCGACAACAACGTTAAAGAGCAAGAAAAAGATAGAAAAGAGGAAAAGTTAGAACATAAGAGTCTCCAAGATGAGGAGGAGTATCAAAGAAGGAAAACCAATGAGTAAAGAATCAGAAAAGAAATTGAATTTAAGGAAGAATATGAAGCACTTCAAATGAATAAATTTGAAGAAGCCAAGGAAAATAAATTAGATGATCAAGTAGAGGCCAAGAGATTCATTGATGAAGCCAAGGATAAAAAATAAGTTGAAGAAGCTAGGGCTAAGAAAAAGGCAGATGAGCTATTGAAAAAACGTTATTTGCAAGATTTAAGTCAGACCCCAAGCACTCCATCAATGCCCAATCTGGGTATTTTGAACATGCCACCTCAAGACTACACTCCTCTCAATGTTATTCGAGGAGATTCTTCTTTTTCTTCTCAAGCCTTGAATTTTGAGGGCACTATGGTGGCCATTGGAGATTACTATTATGATAATGAAACGAAGAGTATTGAGAAGATATTTAATAAAAGGAAAAGAGGAGAAGACACCAAATCCAAGTTATCTACAGGGAGAATAGTAGAATGGAATGAAGGGCCCAATCCTGTAGAGAATATTTTTCAGGAAGCCTCTATACTCCATGCTCTTGCAGGAAAAAATTCCTTGCTTTTCCTTGAAGTAACCAGTTCCCTAAACACTTCCAAAATCAGGGTTACAGAGTTCGAGGCAAGGTTAAGAGATGTGAAATATGTTGGAGAAATTTCTATTTTCGACACACTATTTCAATGGGAGTTAACTGACTAGTTCTATTTTAGACTTTCTATTTTACCATCACTATTATGCATACATGCATTCCCAAGAAAATCTAACTGCTTGATTTCTTTTCTTAATTATGGAATGTTTTTCCCTATATATGATTGTATTCCACTCATTCATTGTATCATATTGATCATGATCTATGTATCAATCATCAACTCATTGGAGTAGTGTGAATATATTTTCTCATTCTTCCATATTGAATCTCTCTTCCTTTTTTGATAAGATTTGTTTTTACTTTCTTTAGCTAGATCTCCTATGTAGGTTCCAATGAAACACTAACATGGTATCAGACCTATGCTGCTTGAAGCAAGCCAGACAAGCCAAAGAATAAAGAAACATCGGAGTTTTGGCAAGCTAAATCTAAGGCCGTACATTTCAGCAGTTATTCCTCCCAAAATATTATGTTTTTAAGGAAACAACCCACATAGAAAGTAAATCGGCCCATTTTGGAAGTGGGTTTTCAATCGTTTGGCGAGATTCCTCACCATTTTCTGATAAAGTAATCTGCAATATAACCTCCTAAAGCTGATACGAATCTATGGTCGTACCTTTCTATAGTGATTTCTCCTAAAATATTACGTTTTTTTAGGTGACGACCTACATTAAAAGTAAATCGACCCATTTTGGAAGTGGGTTTTCAATCGTTTGGCGAGATTCCTCACCATTTTCTTAGAAAGTAAATTGCAAGATCATCTCTTGAAACTGATACGAATTTTCACATAAAGTGCCCTTTCTGTTGTGATTTCTTAATTTTTCACTTGCAGATTGAGAGAAAATTTTGAAGGGTTCTTAGAAACAATGGGAGAGATGGATAGGACAACTATTATACATTCAAAATTGGTGGTAGTCCTCACACCATACAATTATTGTGATTGGAAGCCCAAGGCAGAATTCCAACTTATAAAGAAAAGACTGTATAATTTGACGATGGCGACAGAAACAGAACCTACAACAAGGATTGAGAAGATGACATGGGTGAACCGTAAGGATGAGGCCACGTGACTACTTCTTGAGTTAATCTCCACTAATTTATGGTTTCATGTTGTTTCATGCAAGACTCCAAATGAGATATGGACCACCCTAGAAGGACTCTTTGGAAAATAGGATGAGATGTGAGGTCATATGCTTGAGATAGAGTTGAATACCTTAGACCCTAAAAGTTTTGATAATATACAAGATTTTTTTACTAAATTTAAATCTTTTCTATTGAGCTTGGGTGAATGTGGTATTGATAAGTCTACACAAGAGAAATAACTTATTCTAAAAATCTTGGCCAAGCTAGGACCAACATACGTTGTATATGTCTCTAATTTCCATTCTGGCAAATGTCTTTTTGGAACAAATTGGAAAATGCCTATGTTGGCTTAGTTCATTGAGTCTCTTAAACAAGATTAGACAAAACTCATACATATGGGACTCATGAAAGATCCCAAAGCACATACACTCACCATGCATGATGGAAAAGGGTCATCCAAACAGAACAGGAAGGAGGGATATTCCAAACCCTTTTATGATTCTCCAGGTTCCAAAGACTCTTCAGATTCCAAGATGAAGAAGAAGGGAAAACAGTGCACTTACTTCAATAAACCAAATCATGAAGAATCCACATGCATGAAGAAGAATATCGATCGTATGACACAGGTACTTCAGAGGAATAACCTTGGAGACTTCATTCCCGAGGGAGCCAAGAAGAATAAGGAAGAAGATCATGCGCCTAAGAAAGGTAATCATCATTCTCTGGTTGCAATTAATTCCCCATCTGATTCATGGATTATAGATTCTAGTTCATCCCATCATATGGTAGTGAAAGAGGATTTTTTCTCTTCATTGAGTCCATGCTCAAGACCCCCTATTCTCATGGGGGATGATACTCCCATACCAGTAGCAGGAGAAGAGAGAGTGGAACTCCACAATGACAATTTCGAGAATGTTCTACATGTTCCAAACCTTTCTATGAATCTGCTCTCAGTTTATCGGATCACTCAGAAAGGTAAAAAGGTTGAATTTACATCAGATTCAATTTCAGTAATTGACATGCATGACAATTACATTATTGCAATTGGTGAGGTGGATCACAAGTCAAGGTTGTATAAATTCACTAAGTTTTCTGATGATGACACCTCTATTCTACTTACACATAAGGAGAGTAATTTGCATGCACCTCCAATGCAACATGCATATACTCTGATTCTTCCATCAGTTTTAGACATCAGAGATGATTCCATACACTTATATTTTGTACATGGAAATAAGTAGGTAGTACAGCCAGATAATAATCCAGTGTCGAAGCTTCATTAGATTCCCAAGAAGGCACATACCACACTTTAGGTAGTAGGCAACCTTGCAAGGAATCCATTGGATTCAAGGAGGACTTGATCTTAGCATGAGGAGTCTTCTCATGTATTTTCATTTTCAGAACCTATGATGCCCATACATTTCTATATGGTTCAATCTACTGATCCACAGAACTACAATAGGGTTGTGGGAAATCCATTATGGAAATAAGCCATGCAAAAGGAGTATGTCTCACTCCTATAGAACCAGACTTGGAATCTGGTTCCATGTTCACCAGAAAAGAATATTTTTAGGTGCATATGGGTCAACAAGATCAAGAGGTACAAGGCTAGACATGTTGCCAAAGGACTTCATCAGATCCATCAAGATTTCTATATCTTCACAAAGACTTTCAATGAGCAGAAGTTTTAGACTTTGCGGGATTGTCTTACAGTGAAGAACACAGTTGCCTAGCAACTGTCATTTTCTTCTTTTGATACATTATCTTTTGAGGGGGGGTTTTCTTCCCACCTAGTTTTCCCTCTTTCCTCACTTTTATTCATTGTTCGTTATTTGCATTGTACATGAGTATGTAAAATGGCCTAGTAGCCGAGACTCATTTTTAGTCCATAGTGATGTTCAGGGGGGGTGTTGGAGAAATTTCCATTTTCGACACACTAGTTCAGTGGGAGTTAACCGACTAGTTCTATTTTAGACTTTCTATTTTTATCATCACTATTATGCATGCATGCATTCCTAAGGAAAGATAACTATTTGATTTCTTTTCTTAATTATGGAATTTTTTCCCTATATATGAGTTTATTCCACTCATTCATTGTATCATATTGATCATAATCTATGTATTAATCATCAACTCATTGGAGTAGTGTGAATATATTTTATCATTATTTCATATTGAAGATAAACGAGAGGTTTGCAATAGAGTATAAGGAATTCCTTGATTTGCTTTGTAACATACAAAATGGTTGAGAAGAACAAATTGAGATACAACATAAACTAGTAGAGATTCCAGCAAGGTATCAGGAATCCCATGAGGCTTTAGAGAAGATGATCAGTTGCAAGATATGTGCAAGAGTCCCCCCACCAAACTGTTGGTATATTCTGATAGAGAAGTACTCCAATATCAGATATTCTTTGAAACTTGTAAACCCATTTTCAAAAATATATAGGTCACCCAAAAGGAAGAAACAGATCCCTGCATAAGGATGTGGAATGGCTCAAGCAATCTCATGGAAGAAATCAGAATGTAGCCAATGCTCCCTATTTATAAAGAAACACCTACCACCACACAAATTTTTGAGGTGGGAGAACACAAGGAAATAAACAAAGTAAGCATAGAAAGTTTAAATCAGGTTGAAAGAGAATATTTGGAGGAACACCTATTAATACCTATCTGACTCACCAGTAAAATCCAACACTTTGTTAAAAGCAAAGAAAATGAGTTACATCTTGTAACATACCCGACCACCCAAGCTGGGTCATGCCACCTAAAATATTTCATGCTTTGATACCATATTGTAACATCCCAAGCATACAACTGTGCTATGCCATGTAAATTGTTTCCAATTGTATGCAAATTAAAACATATACACACATAAACTCTTGCGAAAATTTATATATAAAACTCAAAACAGACAAATACATTTTGTAAATTCACAAATTCATATGGAAATAAAAGTAACATATACATGTAGCATAGATAGGCAATACGCATAAATATAAAGACAATTATAAACCACACATGAGATAAACCCATAAAAATAAATATATAATGATAATGCAACATGTAATTTAACACACAATTGACACTTATCTTGGTAAAAATATCACCAATTGCGTGCAGACCTTCCACAAACATCCCAACCTTAGACCACACTGCTCATCACTCTCAGCAGTGGGTCACCCCCAAGCTGGGACTAAACTCCACCCGGGTAAAGGGATTTCCTAACCAGGCTCATGTATCTCAGAAAATGAGAAAGTCTCCGTCATAAGTGCCAACTCAAAATAAAATCCTACAGTCCCTCATTCCACACATGCATGTCCCACCCCAGGAATTGTTCTTCTTCTCTGCTCATCTACATCTCGTCTGCCCCACTTCCCTTCTAGGGCTTTAGAAACAGGACTAACATGAAGTCTCAGATCCCTGTAGTTCCAATTTAACCCCTTCGAGAATCAATTCCCATCAATTCTCTCACCTAGAGAGAAATTTCTCACGAGCCCGACAACCCGCCTCTTCAATATCCCGTGGGCCTGACAACTCACTTCTTCAGTCTATCTCCTGAGATAACCAGCTACAGGTAAAGGTACAAGTATGGTACTGGTTCAGGTAAAAATACCGGTACAGGGGGGTATGGAGGAAAAATGAATGAGTGAGTTAATGATCATGGAATGAATGAATTCCCTAGAAATGAACTAAGTCCGAACTATAAGTATGCATGTCCCCAACTTGACACTTGTCATGTTGGGAGCTACTTTGGCCCACTTATCCCCATCCTTAGAACTTAGGATAAAAGAATGATCCATACTTTATATTTTAAGGAATATTAATATAATATTCCTTTTTGTCTTAAGCTCCCTATCTTATCCATTTTCCTTAACTTTTATCCCCCCCTTTCCCTAACTAGTGGAGTTTAGTCCCCCATACTCTTTTATCATGGCCGGTCTACACACAACGATGTATTATATTAATGATGAGACATAAACAAAAATAGGCTCACTGGCCTTTAACATCTAGGCTCTATGGCCTAATTCAAAACATAAGCCTCCTATATTATAATAACTGGCTCACCAACCTATAAAACACAACATATACACAAAGGCTCCCTGGCCTCAAAAATACGCGCACTTAAGTTTGTTGTGTGTGGTACCATGGAATGTGCACCTTTCATCATTTTAGTGTGTAGTACATGTGCACACTATACCATGGAAGGTGCATACAAAAATGATATCAAACAACTCACCAACTTAAGTACATTTGCATTTACATTTACAATTGGTTTCAGCCTAGGGGTATTACAATCCCCTCCCCTTATTTATGCACTGTCCTTAGTGCATTATGTACACATATCAACAAGATTTCCAAAATATTAAAAATGATGTTGCTATTCTACCCGCATTGGATCCTCATGCTCCCAAGTAGCATCCTCAGGACCATGCCAGTGGACCTTTACAGGCCCTATGGCACGATTCCAGAGCTATTTGATTTTCCGGTACAAAATGCGTACAAGATATACTTGGAAAGCACCTTCTTGATCCACCTAAATCACATTCCAATCAATAACATGATTAGCATTAGGTATATATTTCTTGAGCAATGATACATGGAATACATTATGAACAGACATAGATGCATACAATGCAATCATATAAGCTACTCGACCAATCCTCTCTAGAATTTCAAATGGCCCACAATAGAGAGCTGCCAACTTTGAACAATTTCCCAACTTCAGGGAACTTTTGTTGACCTTCACTTTCAATAATACATGGTCCCCAACCTTAAATTCCCCAGGAGTTCTTCCCTTATCGACATAGCTTTTCTGCCTATCTTGGGTAGCCTTTAATTTTTTTTATATTTTCAACATTTTCTCCTCCATTTCCCTGAGTAAATCTAGCCCAACCACTGCTCTATCTATTGGGTTATCCCAACTTACCAGTGTGTTTCACATTCTTCCATAAAGTCCCTCAAATGGGATCATATTTAGAGATGTTTGGTACCCATTGTTATAAGAAAACTCTACTAAGTGTAGGTAGTATTCCCATTTTGACAGTTTATCCATCACATACATCCTCAACATATCCTCAATCACTTGATTCACCCTCTCTATTTGTCCATCTGATTCTGGATGACAAGCTGTGCTAAAATTCAAATTTGTTCCAAATCCCTTAAATAATTATTTCCAAACATTTGATGTAAATTTTGGATCTTTTTTAGACACAATTGTCTTGGGTATACCATGTAATTGAGCAATTTATCTCATATAAACATCAACAATGTTGGTTTCCTTGTGAGTGATCTTTACTAAAATAAAATGGGAAGCTTTAGTAAGCTTGTCCACCACTACCATGATAGAATCATATATCTTGTTTGTTCTGGGAAGTTTGGTGATGAAATCCATTGTTACAACTTTCCATTTCCACTCAGGAATGGGTCATGGCTGTAGCAAACCAGCTGGGTGTCTATGCTCAACCTTTACCTTTTGACATTCCAAACATTTTGTTAAGACCCAAATATCGATATAGCATAGAAAAACCCCAGAAAAAGTACTCAACACCTTGAAAAAGAGATAATTTTAGATAATAAGCCTCTTCGAGGGGGCAACCTCCTTTTACCCCACTTTTACCTCCTTTTACTCATGAAGATGCAGGCAACTCCAATTTGTATTCCATAGTACCAATCTTTTGCAACACATTATAAGGGACATAGTAATTTGGTGATAATTTATTATCCTTCTTGGCTTGCTTGAGGGACATCTGTTTGTAAGGTTGTAGTCTTAAAAACACCCAATCCCCTACTTCAAAACTTCTTTCACTATGATGTTGATCTGCTTGTTGTTTCATGCGATTCTATGCCATGGTCAGATTATCCTTTAAGATTTGGAGAACGTGTTGTTGATTCTCGATGTGATCTTCCACTGCTTGAACCTTAGATTTTTCTTTTAGAGAAGAAGTGATGGAAGGAGGGTGGTATCCATAAAGTGCCATAAATGGTGTCATTTTTGTTGCAGTATGAAAGGAAGAGTTATACCACCATTCTGCCAAGGGCAACCATTTGAACCATTGTGTTTGTTTATCAGAGACAAAGCAACGAAGGTAGCCTTCCAGACATTTGTTCACCATCTCGCTTTGTCCATCAGATTGAGGATGATAGGATGAGCTATGAGCCAATTGAGTACCCAAACAAGAAAATAATTCTGTCCAAAAATGTCCAGTGAAGATGGGATCTCTGTCACTTACAATAATCTTTGGGCTGCCATGTAG
>ML777659.1:369640-407550 GCA_009831015.1 Picea engelmannii | reverse complement strand
CTCTCTATAGATGTTAGGATTGGTCCTTCTAGTAGCCATAGCCATATTTTTACTTTCAACATTTCTTGCCACCTTAAATGCATTCTCCAATGATTTGGGTTCCCAAAGGCGAACCTCATGTTGAATGTTATCATTTAAAGTTCATATGATTACATCAATCAAGTGCTCATCTAGAATATCAGTTACCTTTATATTCAATCTTTGGAAGTTCTCAATGTGCTCGGTAACCGAACCCTTTTGCTTGAGATTTATCAATTGGCTAAAGAATGTATTGCTCCGTGTATCCTCATAGTGTGCTATCATTTCTTCCATGAAAATTGTCCTAGTGACGAGTGACTTGCGAGAACAAAGACATCAATACCATACAAATTGATTAGGTTCTAAATATAAAGAATCAATTCGTACCTTTTGTGTATGTGGCACATTATGTAGATCAAAGAATTGCTCCATCTGAAGTATCCATGTGATTGGTTCATTTCCATCAAACTTCCTCATATCGATATTAGGAACATGGTTGGTCTTCAACCCAAAGTTGGAGTTTCTCCATTCCTGATTCACCTTCCTTGTGTCCTCATCATGAATTTCATGGGATGCATTTTCACTTTCAGGTGCCTTCTCTGTTATGAAAATTTTCAATACTTCCATGATCTCCTCTTTTAAACCATCCATCTTTGCCTCCAACTTAGCTTCCATCTCTTGTATTTCATCTTTTGTTACTATCTTCTTTTGTAAATCATTTATGTTCCTATGCATTTCTTTACCTTCATCAAGAGTTCAAGTAGGATTGTCTGGAGGCTTATTTGGTGTAGAAGTTCCTTTTTTGGGTGGCATGTTGGCCAAGTATCACTTTTGAACCTTGATTTTGAGGTGGTTCTGCTAGACAATCTTTATTCTATTATATCTCCCATGTTTCGACCCTTCTGGGTATGAAACTTTCATTTATGTAGTTCTCTGATATTTCTTCTCTACAATTCCATAGGTCTGATCAAAATTGGATGTGCCAAGTAGAATTTACGACAACTTCCCCACAACTTGTTGCTTTTTGGCCTTTCCAAGAGATCTCACTTGTATAGCATGCCCCGCACAAAATAATTGATATAAATTATGAAACGTGTACCAGAAATACTAGAGACTGTCCAAGATCCAATGAAACCAGTCCCACTCAATTTGGATACTCTAGGAATAAGTTATGATTGTTTTACCTGGAACACCTTCTTGAGACTAGTCAATAGGGCTAATCAAATACCCTATCTTACACAGGCTGTATCTACAAATTTAAGATGACCCAAAGCCAAAATTTTTACCACAAATACCTTACTAATTTCTGTGAATATCCTTTGAATTTTAGGGTCTGAAATGTTACAAAAAAAAAATTATAGTGAAAATTCCGCAATGACTCAGTTCAGGATGATTCTAGAACACTATCTTATACAAGATGTATCTTTGAAATTATAAGGCCTCGAGAGATGAAATTGTAACCCAATGTACCTTGATCCATATACTAAATATCCTCCAAGTCGTTCCTTCTGAAACATTGTAGAAAAAAAGTTATAACGAAAATGCCAAGGTGTCTCAGATGTAGCAGTGAAACCCTAAGACCTTGAGCTCTGATACCATAAGTTAAGAACCAAATATAAATATAGCATAGAAAAACCTTAGAAAAAGTACTCAATGCCTTGAAAAAGAGATAATTTCATATAATAAGCTTCTTTGACGGGGAAACCTCCTTTTACCCCACTTAAATGTTCAAGTACAAGATGATTCCAAATGAAAATGTTTCCTTGGTATATATAGGAGACTAGGAGGTATAATTACAACTAATGGAATAAAGCCAACATAAATAAAATAAAATTACTAATCTAATATTCCCCAATTAAGGGGTAATGAGCCAATAATAGGGCTTAACACATTTGGCAATAAAATCAACAACTTCTTTCTTCATTCTTGACCAATAATATTGGCTCTTGATAGCTGTAATAGTTTTTTGATAACCTGGGTGCCCAACATAAGGTACATTATGAATTTATCTCAATATCATATTTTTCAATTCATGGGAATTTGGTACATAAACTTTTCCCCTGTATATGAGAATTTCATCATTTTCTAGCTTATAGTCTTTAATTTTCTGCTCCAAAATACCTTGTTGTAATATTTCCACTAACTCCTTGTATTGCAAATCTAATTTGGTAGCCTCTATAATTTTGTCTTTCAAATCTTATTGGTACATTCTAATGGTTGTAGCATGAAACTGATGCACTCTTCTTCTGAGTGCATCAGGCACTTTGTTCTCTTTCCCCTTGATATGCTTTATATCAAGGTCATATTCACTGAGAAATTCTAACCTTCTACTTTGCCTAGAATTTAGATTTGGTTGATCAAATAAATATTTTAGACCATTATGGTTTGTCCTTAGATCAAACCTTTTCCCCATGAGGTAGTTCCTCCACTTCCTT
Organism: Picea engelmannii; assembly: GCA_009831015.1. Classification (NCBI taxonomy): domain Eukaryota; kingdom Viridiplantae; phylum Streptophyta; class Pinopsida; order Pinales; family Pinaceae; genus Picea; species Picea engelmannii. The sequence goes on along the minus strand of ML777659.1, from coordinate 405,097 downwards.
AAGGAATGCACTATGGCTACCAACTCCAAATCATGAGTGGCATAGTGCCTTTCATGCTCCTTCAACTTCCTTGATTCATAACATACAACAAACCCATTTTGACTGAGGATTCTACCAAGTCCTTCTTTACAGGCATCTATGCATGCAATGAAGTATTCATTTGGATCTACAATCCTTAGTATTGGATCACTTGTTAATAATTTCTTTAAGTGTTTTCCCAATTCAATGTCCACTGAAACTTCACACCCTTATTTTGCAAGGAAGTGATTGGGTGTGCAATCTTTGAGAATTCTTCAATAAATCTATTATAGTAGCATGTAAGGCCCATGAATGATCTGAACTTTGTCACATTATTTGGCGATGACCATCCTCTGATGGCTTCTATCTTATCAAGATCCACTGTTATCCCATCCTCTTAAATTATATGTCCCAAATAATGAATTTGCTTCTGATAAAATGAGCACTTACTTAATTTGGCATACAACTGATGCTCCCTTAATACTTGTAATACCATCCTTAAGTGTTTTTCATTCTCTTTGTATGACATAGAATATATAATAATTTCATCTAAAAATACATTGACAAACTTATCTAAGTATTCTTTGAAAATACCATTCATTAAACACATGAAGACAATTGGTGCATTTGATAACCCAAATGTCACCAGTGTGAACTCATAATGACCATACCTTGTTCCGAAAGCATTCTTGTTGATCTCTTCTTCTTTAATTCTTACTTGATGATAACCTGACCTGAGATCACTCTTGGATAATATTTTTTCATCTTTCAACTAATCAAGGAGGTCATCAATCATTGGCAAATGATACTTATTCTTCAAAGTTATCTTGTTTCACTGCCTAAATTCAATGCATAGTCTTAATTTTCCATCCTTTTTCTTCACAAATAAAAATGGGGCACCCCAAGGTGACACACTTGGGCATATATACCCCTTCTTTAGAATATCTTCAAGTTACATTTTCAATTCCTTCAATTTTGGTTTACTCATCCTATATGGAGTCTTGGATACTGGAGCTACTTCACGCACCAAATTTATGGAGAAATCAATGTCTCTTTTAGGGGGTAATTTGGGTATTTCCTTAAACACATATTCAAACTCATTTAGGACTGCATAATATTCAATATTTGACAATCTATCTTTAGGTGTTTATTCCATATGTGCTGCAAATAATTGATACCCTTTTTTGTAACATTTCTTCAGTTGCAATGTTGAAATTTCTCTAATGGTTACTTCTCTGGGAATCCCCTACACTATCCTTACATTCCCTTACTCATCCAAGAAAGTAAATTCCTTGTTATGACAGTCTAGGATAGCATGATGTTGATCCAACCAATCCATCCCAATTAGACAATCATAGGAACCTAAAGGCAAGATGTTTAAATCCGTCCTGGTGTTCAGTCCATTCATGTCCATAAGACATGACTTAACCATCTTATTAACTTTTCTTTTACCTCTGGTAGAGATTTGAACCAACCAAGATTTTCCATGCTTTCTTCTTGGAAAATGAAAACTTTTCACCATCTTAGGATCTATATAACTATGACTAGCTACTGAATCAATTAAAATAGAAATGGTCTGGCTGTTGATCATACCTTCCACTTCAATCATATGTGGTTGATACTCTGCTTGTTTGTTGTCCAGGGCTGCATAGATCCTTGGTACATTTTTTCCCATGTCCTCTATTGTTTCAACTTGTTGTACATTGTGAACAATCCTCACTTTTTCACCTCTGTGAGGACAATCTCTAAACATATAATCTCCTTTACAACCCCAACATTGAATAGGTGGTTTCCTTGGCCTTTGACCCCCTGTCTCAATCATTATAGGTTCTCTAGAATTTGGTTGTCCCCGAGAATTATTTTTGAATAATGGTGGCTTATTCCCCTTCTTCCTTTGATCCATCTTGAATTTCTTTATGTCTTCCCAAGTTTGTTGGAAAGTTTCCCTTGCTTTTTTCCGATCATATAGGCATTTATCTCGCCTTATGGTCTCTAATGTTTTGGTATCATCATATTGTATTTTTTCACTGATGAATGATGGAAGTACACTCAAATATCTCTGAATCTTAACTGTCTCATCCTTGATGAAAGAAACATACTTCAGCAGTTCTAAAAACCTTCTTTCATATTCATCTATTGTCATACTCCCAAGTTTGAGTTCAAAGAACTATTTCATTTTCTTGTCATAGTATCTCTTAATCAAATATTTATTTTCAAAATACTTATTGAATTCCCTCCAAGTAACATTTTTCTCTTTAATATGTTGCACCTGCACAAGATGGTCCCACCAAATGAATGCATTTCCTTTGATTTGATAGATGAAAATTATTCCTTCTGCATGAGAAGAATAATTATGGAATTGAAAATACTTTCTCATGCCCAAAAACTGTGTCTCTTCATCTTCATCCTTCTTGTGCTCACCATCAAATGTAGGAGGGTTGATTTTGTTCATTTTTCCTCATAGATCATCCACCCCAGACCACTTATGCTTCCTGACACGGTTTGGACTTGAGTTGTTGTGTTCTCTCTATTGGAATGCTTCGAGGAGTGATGGTGATGTCTTCTAACACTTCGTGTTCTTCTTTTCTCATCAGGAGACCTATGACTTCCTGATTTTCTTGAGCCACTCTCCTTATCCAATTTCTTTTCTATTTTATTCAATCTCTGCATTAACTTCATGTTGAATTCCTCCTCTTTATCCTTAGCTCTCATAATCCTTTCATTTTCATCTTTATGGCTTTGGACATCCTTCTGCAAATTTTTAATGGTCTCTACCATATTCATGTTTTCATCCCTTCCTTCTCCATGTCCATTGGATTTTGTTCCTTCAATGCACATATGGACATCCATCCCTCTAATATAATATTCATGGATGTAATCCCCCTATGCATATTCCATTCCTCCTTCACTCTATGTTGATCCTTATCTGATCTAGTTGTTTTTAACTCTTCAAAATGTGCAACCAACAAAACTTTGTCAGGCTAACTGTTTCAACAATTTCATGAAAAATATGAACCATTCTAGTTCAATAATATCTCATAATTATTTCTTCCAATTTCCTGAAAAATTGATTGCTCGGATCAATTTTCTAGGTGAATAATTATATTCTATTTTCCAATACCTTTCCGAAGCCTTCTTCCATGCTCAATTCTGAGTCTTGAGAAGAAAGTTATGGTTATTTGAAAATTGTCCATTAATTTTTATGTTCACTCTTGAACTTGGTGCAATTTTGCGTTGTTATTATGCATTTTTTCACCACCTCCATTGGAGTTTTAGTAGGATCTCAATTGGTTTTCTTCATATACATATTTTGGACAGTATTTCCAATTTTCACGTTTTTCTAGGTTACGGGATGCTAGTTACAGCCTACTGAAGTTCTAGGCCAATTTGTATTTTTGGTCTGGAATGCTATAGGTACCTTCTTTGCCATATTAAACATTTTTAACATGCCCAAAAATTTAATTCATCTCTAGGAATGTATTTTATGGTTCAATATATTTCCATTGACTACTCCTGTGCCTCATTATGATTTCGGAGCAGAAAGTTATGGCCCTTCGAAGTTAGTTGGGTCTTAAAATTTACCCTCCACTGTTTGTCTTGTAACTTCCCGATAAAATCTCTCTTTGACAAATGATGTACACCATTAGAAAGGTCTCTCTGGGATATTTTATTTGAGTTGTAGAGACACAATGTATCTTGGTACAATCTTTTCTTGGGGTTTTCCAGTAGCTAAAACATTGTTTGAGGCTTTAAAATCACGCTACAAAAAGATGACCTTGAAACAATATAAAATGTTGCAGAAATTTGTTGGTTTTCTTCTCTTATACACCATCCAAATGACTTTGCGTGCACAAATTTCAACCTGTACAACCATATTTAGCATAACAACACCATAACATAGCGCATGCTCTGCACACCTATAACCAATGTGGATCACTTCTCTGTCATGCCAATAACTGGTGCGCATTACTTTTGTGTTGTGCGCTAATATCTATCGTACACAATTTTGGTTCATGCACTAATACCTGTTGTGCACAATTTTTGTGTCGCACACTGATATTCCACATGCATTTTACTCTATGCCCTGCACCATGCCAAATTTTAGTACTCCCCCACTATGCACCAGTACTCCGCGCGCACCATTAACTAAAATGTCGCGCGACAACATATACCCACATTGTGCGCGCACCAACAACATTCCTCTGCTCTATGTCAATACTACACACACCATGTGTGCCATTATTATGTGTTTGCACACTGTGCGTGCCAGTATTACACATGTGCCACTCAATCTACACCGTGTAATGCTAAATTTAGTGCACACACCTGCACGCCAAAATTTTCCGCACATTACCAATCTCCATTGCACAAGGCCAAAATGAAGTGCGCACATCCACACGCCAATATTTTTCATGCATTTCCACTCTACATTGCGCAGTACCAAATTTTAATTGTGCACACCCACGCGCCAATATTTTTCATGCAATGCCACTCTTCTTTGCGCAACACCAAATTTTAGCGCGTGCACCCACACGCCAATATTTTTCCATGCAACACCACTCTGCATCGCGTAGACTGAAATTTTAGCGCGCACACCTGCACGCCAATATTTTTCGATGCAATGCCACTCTGTACCGCACAACGCCAAACATTAGCACACACACCCACATGCCAATATTTTTTTTCGCACAAAATTTTTTCCACATATCACAAGCTTTTCAATGCACTTCATGCATTTTTAGTGTGCCCACCTACACACATTCATTTTTATGTGCATCAATTCCTCATGAATTCCTCTACAAAAATTGGGGATTTTGCCTAACGTTTTCCCAATTTTTACCACTGCAACAATGAAATTTATTCAATTTCACCCTAATAACACCAATTCAACCTCTGCAACAACAAATCGCTATTGGTTGACATTCTTGGAACGATTATTTTTTTTTTCCAAACTCAATTCACAAATTGAGAATTTTAATCAACTAATCTCACTCTATCTATCATGGCTTCCCTATAAATTCAAATTCGACCAATTCCAGGTATGAATTTGCTAGAACAAATATTAAATCAAGAATATCTCACCACTTGGCCAAATTTCTCAATTCTCCCATGAATTTAATAACATAAATTGGGGATTTTTCCCAATTACATGCCGTTGCTTCTAAATTTTACCATGGACACTCTGTAACTTGAAATTTGGCCACTTTGAAATCAATCCTCTATGAAATTTCACTTCATATGAACTTGCTTGACCCATCCAAGCTCAGTATTGAAAACCGACGCTCTAATACCATATTGTAACATACACGACCACCCAAGCTGGGTCATGCCACTGAAAATATTTCATGCTCTGATACCATATTGTAACATCCCCAACATCCACCTGGGCTATGCCACGTAAAAAATTTCCAACTGTATGCAAATTAAAACATATACACACAAAAAATATTGCGAAACTTTATATATAAAACACAAAACAGACAAATACATTCTGCAAATGTACAAATTCATACGGAAATAACAGTAACATATACATGCAACATAGACAGGGAATACCCATAAATATAAAGACAATTATAAACCACACATAGGATAAACCCATAAAAATAACAACATAAATGACAATGCATCATGTAATTTAACACACAATTGACACTTATCTTGGTAAAAATATCATCAATTGTGTGAGGACCTTCCACGAACATCCCAACCTTAGACCACACTGTTGATCACTCTTAGCAGTGGGTCACCCCTGAGCTAGGACTAAACTCCACCCGGGTAAAGGGATTTACTAACTATGTTGATGTATCTCGGACAATGGGAAAGACTCCGTCAAAGGTGCCAACTCAAACTAACAACCTATATTCCCTCATTCCCCACATGCTTGTCCCACCCCAGGAAGTGTTCCCCTTCTGTGCTCAACAATCCCTCGGTTTCCCCACTTCCCTTCCAGGGATTTAGCAATAGGCCGGAGAGGAAGTCTCAAATCCCTATAGTTGTAGTTTAGCACCTTTGGGAATCAATTCCCAAAAATTCTCTCACCTAGAGAGAAATTTCTCATGGGCCTGAAAATCTACCTCTTCAATATCCCACGGGCCTAACAACCTGACTATTCAATATCTCATGGGCCTAACAACCCGCTTCTTCAGTCTAGATCCTAAGATAACCAAGTAAAAGTACAGTTACAGGTATGGGTATGGTAATGGTTCAGGTATGGATACAGGTACAGGGAGGTATGAAGGACAGCTAAATGAGTGAGTGAATGATCATGGAATGAATGAATTCCCCATAAATGAAATAAGTCCAAACTATAAGTATCCATGTCCCCAACTTGACACTTGTCAGGTTGGCAGCTACTTTGGCCCACTTGTCCCCATCCTTAGAACTTAGGATAAAATAATTATCCATACTTTATACTTTAAGGAATATTAATATAATATTCATTTTTAGCTTAAGATCCCTAGCTTAGCCCTTTTCCTTAAATTTTAGCCCACCCTTCCCTAACTAGTGGATTTTAGTCCCCCATAATCTTTTATCGTGGTCACTCTACATGCAATGATGTATTATATTAATGACGAGACAGATAAAAAAATACACTCACTAGACTTTAGAATCTAGGCTCTCTGGCCTAATTCAAAACATAAGTGATACAGGAGCATCGCTCCCAAGCCAACCATGCACTAGCCAGCCAGCCCACTCAGTGCATTCAAGAAAGAGAGGTGCCAATCCTCTCACATTTTGAATTTGAAATTGTATTAAATGTATGTAAGGTTGGTAGATCCAAAGCCATGCCTTTGAGTAGGCTTTAGATGTAAATAGCCTTTAATGGTTGTAAGGCTAGGATCTAGCTCCGATTGAGACTAGACAACCATTCATTGTAATTAATGAGGGTAGGTAGCTTTGGAGGGAAGAGCTCAAAGAGCCCCCTCATGTAAAAAGATATTAGATCTTATTTTGAGTAAGTTAGTGTGCATAGATAAGAGAAGGAGTCGAGACTCTGTTGTAGTCTGAGCTCACATTGTAAAAAGGCATTTCTTGATTAATACAAACAGAAGCAGATTTTCCTGCATGATATTTTGTGTGTGATGAATGTCTTTATGTGTTGATGATATGCTGTAGATGTATGCTATAGATGTGCATTTGTAGGTTACAGGCAGAAGCAGTTGTCTGTTGAGTTCTTAGATATTGAGGTCTAGGGTTCTTTTAGGCTTCATGCATCAGTGCATGACAGAACACTGCGAGTTCTGAAAGCCAGTGTAAGGAGTACACTTCTGAATTCTGTGGAATTTGGAAAAGGACGTGCCAGGAGGGCGCACCAGCCGAAGTCATTAACTCAAGGAAGAAACCTCAAGTTTGTTGAACACATTGGAGGAGGGACTGTGTAGAGGAGGACACAACAGAAGACAGAACATCTGAGGTTCTGTAGAGCTCTGCCAGGAGGGCATTGAGCAGGAGCAGATTGTGCATAGGAGAACTGTACTGTGAGTTCAAAGTGAAAACAAAATCACTGAGGATTCTGGAAGCTCTTCTAGGAGGACATTGAGCAAGTGCTGAGAGAACATAAATAACTTTGGTTTGAGTTCATTAAGGGAAACAACATCATTGTGGGATTCTGTGAGGAGAGACTCTGCCATAAGGGCATTGAGTGAGTGAAATAGTACACATAAGAACTCCTTGGAGTTCTAGAATAGAGAAGATTCCAGGAGAGGACCTTCACAAGGTTGTTGAATACCTTGGAGGCTTAGCAAGGAGTTGCTTGAGTAAGAGACCGCCAAGAGGGAATCAGATTCTCCATCTGAGGGAGAAGAAAGGGTGAAGTCCCCTAGAGGTCTGAGAAGTAGACAAGCTCAGGACAGATAGCACCTTCATGCATGCAGAGACTCTAAAAGGAGTGTAGGAGTCAGGAATCCTTTTACGGGTTCAGAGAAAGCAAAGTCTAGGAGGGACAAAGACCTACAAGGAGCATAGAGGTCGAAGAATCCTTCGAGAATTCAAAGAGAATAAAGCTTAGGAGGGAGTTACAGTTGTCATTGATTCAGAGCTGGAGAAGCAAGATCTGGACCATCAAGTTCCAGGAGATTGCAGTAGAAAAGAGTAGATCTAGGCCGTCAGATCTAGCTCATACAACCAATAGCTATTGGGTTTGTTGAAAGGAGCACAAGGTTTAAACCCTCGCAAGCAGAGGAGAGAACTTGGAAAGTACCGAAACAGTAGAGGCATCAGGATTTCGGTGTTCAAAACATCGAAGGTTCTGAGGACATGAGACCAAGAGACTAGAGGTCCTAGGTCATGAAGTCCCTTAGACACTAGAGCCGTCCATCTAGGAGGATGCGTGTCACAAGATCCTCATATCTCAAGGATTCTGCATCGGAGAGATGAACAGAGAAGTCTTTTGACTTCACGACTTGCAAAGTCCTGAAGCGATCAGGACCATCCATCTATGGAGAACGTGTGGAAGTGATAAAGGAGTTTGACATACCATTGGGTTATCTCATGGATTTGGAGTTCGAGAGTTTGGAGAGGATAGGCCAAGCTCTTGATTCCATGAAGCTCTGAGTAGTGAGGAGAAGAGACAACTGTTGGATCCAGGTCACAGGGATACCATTGGATTAGAACCTTCGCCATATCGAATATCAGGGGTTCAGATATTGAGAGGAATCACTTTCGACTCTAGAAGTCACAAAGTGCCGAGAGCCGAGGCTCATGTGAACATCTAGCATATCCATCAGCTGGGGACTGCGTGGTTAACAGGTGGACACTTGTCACCTGGGTAGGAGTCAACATACTATTGAATTATCACGTCTCATGGATTCACGAAGAAGGAGTAGGAGAGCTTGACAACCCAACTCATGAGATTGCGAGTTGCGAGAAGTGCGAAAGGGGGGTGAACCATCGCCTCTCAGGGTTTTGCAAAGGTAGAGTTCCAAGGCTCAACAATTCTACTTGCGAGGTCTCAAATAGCGAGAGGCGCTAGCACTTAGCCCTAGTCGACGGTTATGCATGGAGGGTGCTGACAAGTGGAAGGGCTATACATGTATCGGGCATCTCAAGTATCGGTGAATAGGAAAAGTGGAGTCGAGGGTGTTCAACCCACGAACTTGCGAATTGTGAGTTGCGAAAAGAGGCTTATGTCAAGGCCTTGTTTAGAGTTTTTTGATCACTTGAAGGAGGTAGAGCTTGCGCCTAGTGCTCGTTCACATAGGTGGGGTTTCTGAAGGACCTGTGGATCAGGGATTCGTTGAAGGTTTCAGCAAGGAACCAAAGGAGCTGCTTCAACTCAAGGAGTTTAGAATGATCCTATCACGAATCTTGGCCCACGGATTTGGGGGTCTACGTCAAGTGGTATCAAAGCCAATTTTTGTTTGTATATTGTAGACAGAAGGAGGCAGAGTAGAGAAGGGAAAGAGAAAAAGTACTCTGGTACACATCAAAAGTGGTATCAGAGGCAGCTTGCAGAGACAGGCAGAAGGGGATAGAGCACTGAGACTCTGTGGTGATTAATGTAGGAGAGCACAGCAGTCAAAAGGCAGTTAGGTCGACTGTAAAGAAAAGTTGGAATCTCTCAGTTGCAGAGTGACAGCAGCAGGTTTTCCAAGAGGGCAGACAGGAACAATAATATGGCTACTGAAAGCCATGGACGCGCTAGAAAGAAGAACCCAGAGTAGATGAGTAAAGATAAAATAGATGAAGAGATCGTTGAGATCAGAGCGAAGATGGAAGAACTTGCACTATGGATGCAGTAGGATGCAAAGTCGTGATGGGTATATGAATGGCCCAGGAAAACGAAAGAAAAATGGCCAGTTAGGGAATTGGTGGCCAGAAGACAATATAGGATGATAAGAGGATGGCTGAGGCATGCTAAAAGCCTTAGGAATGATGAGGAGGATATGGTTTAGGTATGTGAACCAGAGACTGGGAGGAGTCTCAGTGATGCTGAGGATGAACTGAGATCACTGGAAGATCTCATAGACTACCAAGAGGGTAGAACAAAAATTCCCAATTGCCAGGTGGGCAATGAGATGAGATCATTGTGGGATCTCATAGACTGTTAGGAGGACAGCATGGGAATTTTACGTTGCCAAGAGGGCAATAATATGAGACCCGAGGATCTCATAGACTACCAAAAGGGTAGCAGAGAAATCCCATACTTCCAGGAGGGCAAGGGAGAGCAGATGAGCTCAAAGCTGAGTTCATATCAACAAGGACTACTGACAAAGAAGGAGGATCAGAGGAATCTTTTGATGATTCGGGGAATTGGGATATTCCTTCCACATCACCCAAGGTAGGCAAAAGACTATGTTACTGAAGTAGCAACAGAAGAAATACAGCTAGCAGAGACTGTCATGGAGGAAGGAGGGGAGTAGACACTGATGTCTACCCTAACAGAAGGAGATGAGCATTCCAAGGAATGGCTCAACATTTTCAGCCAGGAAGCTAAGATGACTGCACCATTGGATCTTGCAATAGGAGAAGAAGAGGAGGAGGTATACAGCATAGATTTTTCTCATCTATGCAAAGAGATTGAAGCCCTGGAGAGAAGGGTGAAGGTGTAGGGCATGCACATCCAACAGATCAGGTTGGAAGTAGATGAAGGTGAATTCCAGTCTGAGGAGCAGCTGGAGAGAGTTGGAGATACACCAACAGGAGAGATGGCAACAACAGAACTGTCACAACGAAAATATGAGAAACAACTCAGTGATAGTACTACAAAAAATAACTTTGCAGTAGAGTGGACACTTAGTGCCACAAAGGATGAAGAAGATGACATGGGAGATCATGATGATCTTCCCATTTGCAGAAAGAAATTGCAGCAGAGGAGACTACATGAATAGAGCCAAGCACTAGAGCAGCTAGACGAGATGATAGAGGACATCATAAGGTTGATGTTGAAATCACAAGAGACTTCCAGCAGGGAGAAGCTAAGAAGAAGGGAGACAGTAGCAACAGAGCAGTGGAAGCAGTAGCAGCAACAATAGAGAGATGGAGCAGAGGAACAACTCCAAAGAGTTGTTTGGGATCTAGGTGGATTTCAACAGCCAAGGTGGAGAGCTCATGAGAAGGAGCTCATGAATTTTTCATAGCAAAGGAGTATGATCCAGGAGCATCACTCCCAAGCCAGCCATGCACCAGCCAGCTAGCCCACTTAGTGCATTCAAAGTGAGAATTCAAGAAAGAGAGGCGCCAATCCTCTCACATTTTGAATTTTAAATTGTATTAAATGTATGTAAGGCTAGTAGAGCCAAAGCCATGCCTTTGAGCAGGCTTTAGATGCAAATAGCCTTTAATGGTTGTAAGGTTGGGATCTAGCTTCGATTTAGACTAGACAACCATTCATTGTAATTAATGAGGGTAGGTATCTTTGGAGGGAAGAGCTTGAAGATCCCCCTCATGTAAAAAGATCTTAGATCTTATTTTGAGTAAGTTAGTGTGCATAGAGTAGAGTGCATAGAGAAGAGAAGGAGTCGAGACTTTGCTGTATTGTGAGATCACATTGTAAAAAGGCATTTCTTGATTAATACAAAAAGAAGCAGTTTTTACTGCATGATATTCTATGTGTGATGAATGTCTTTATGTGTTGATGATATGTTGTAGATGTATGTTATAGATGTGCATTTGCAGGTTACAGGTAGAAGAAGTTGTCTGTTGAGTTCTTAGATATTCAAGTCTGCGGTTCTTTGAGGCTTCATGCATTAGTGCATGACAGAACACTGCGGGTTCTGAAAGCCAGTGTAAGGACTACACTTCTGAATTTTGCGGAATTTGGACAAGGACGTGCCAGGAGGGTGCACCAACCGAAGTCATTGACTCAAGAAATAAACCTCAAGGTTGTTGAACACCTTGGAGGAAGGACTGTGTAGAGGAGGACACAACCTAACACAAAACATCTGAGGTTCTGTAGAGCTCTTCCAGGAGGGCATCGAGCAGGTGCATATTGGGCACAGGAGAACTCTACTGTGAGTTCAAAGTAAAAACAAAATCACTGAGGATTCTGGAAGCTCTATCAGGAGGGCATTGAGAAAATGTTGAGAGCATAGAAAGAACTCTGGTTTGAGTTCATTAAAGGAAACAGAATCACTATGGGATTCTGTGAGGAGAGACTCTACCAGGAGGGCATTGAGTGAGTGCAATAGTGCACAGAAGAACTCCTTAGAGTTCTGGAATAGAGAAGAGTCCAGGAGAGAACCTTCACAGGGTTGCTGAATACCCTGCAGGCTCAGCAAGGAGTTGCTTGAGAAAGAGACTGCCAAGAGGGCATCAAATTCTCCATCTGAGGGAGAAGAAAGGGTGAAGTCCCCTAGAGGTCTGAGTAGCAGACAAGCTCAAGACAAATATCACCTTCATGCATGCAGAGACTCTGAAAGGAGTGTAGGAGTCGAGAATCCTTTCATGGGTTCAAAGAAAGCAAAGTCCAGGAGGGATAGAGACCTGCAAGGAGCATAGAGGTCAAAGAATCCTTCAAGGATTCAAAGAGAATAAAACTCAGGAGGGAGTTACAGTTTTCATTGATTCGGAGCTGGAGAAGCAAGATCTGGACCGTCGAGTTCATGTCCAGGAAGCAACAGGAGAGCGTAGAGGAAAAGAGTAGATCTAGGCCATCATATCTTGCTCATACAACTGATAGCCATCGGGTATGTTGAAAGGAGAATGAGGTTTAAACCCTTGCAAGTAGAGGAGAGAACTCAAAAAGTCCCTAAACAATAGAGTCATCGGGATTTCGGGGTTCAGAACTTCAGAGGTTTTGAGGACATGAGATCGGGAGACTAGAGGTCACAGGTCACGAAGTCCCGAAGACACCAGAGACATCCATATAGAAGGATGCATGTCATGAGATCCTCATATCTCAGGGATTCGACATCGGAGAGATGAACAGGGAAGTCTTTTTACTTCACGCCTTGCGAAGTCCCGAAGTGATCAGGACCGTCCATCTGTGGAGGACACGTGGAAGTGATTAGGGAGTTCGAGAGACCATTGGGTTATCTCATGGATTCGGAGTTCAGGAGTTTGGAGAGGATAGGCCAAGCTCTTGATTCCAGAAAGCTCCGAGTAGCAAGGAGCAGAGACAAACATTGGATCTAGGTCACAGGGAGACCGTTGGATCATAACCTTCGCCATATCGGATATCGGGGGTTTGGATATTGAGAGGAATCACTTTCGACTGTAGAAGTCGTGAAGTGCCAAGATTCGAGGCTTGTGTGAACATGTGGCATATCCATCAGGTGGGGACTGCATGGTTAACAGGTGGACACTTGTCGCCTAGGCAGGAGTCAACATACTGTTGACTTATCGCGTGTTGTGGATTTGTGAAGAAGGAGCAGGAGAGATTGACAACCCAACTCGCGAGATTGCGAGTTGCAAGAAGTGCGAAAGGGGGGTGAACCATCGCCTCTCAGGGTTTCGCAAAGGTAGAGTGCCAAGGCTCAACAATTCAACTTGCGAGGTCATGAGTAGCGAGAGGCGCTAGCACTTATCCCTAGCTGACGGTTACGCAAGGAGAGCACTGACAAGGGGAAGGGATAGACCCGTATCGGGCATCTTGGGTATCGGCGAATAGGGAAAGTGGAGTCAAGGGTGTTCAACCCATGAACTTGCGAATTGTGAGTTGCAAAAAGAGGCTTGTGTCAAGGCTTTGGTCAGAGTGTTGTGGTCACTTGAAGGAAGTGGAGCTCGCGCTTAGTGCTCGTTCGCACAGGTGGGGTTTTTGAAGGACCTGTGGATCAGGGATTCGTTGAAGGTTTCAGCAAGGAACCAAAGGAGCCGCTTTGGCTCAAGGAGTTTAGAATGATCCTGTCATGGATATCGGCCTGAGGGTTTGGGGGTCTGCATCAATAAGCCTCCTAGTTTATAATAATTGGCTCACCAACCTATAAAACACAACATATACACAAAGCCTCCTTGGCCTCAAAATCACGCGCACTTAAGTTTGTTGTGTGTGGTACCCTAGAATGTGCACCCTTCATCATTTTAGTGTACAGTACATGTGCGCACTATAACATGGAAGGTGCATACAAAAATGATGTCAAACAACTCACCAACTTAAGTACATTTGCATTTACATTTACAATTGGGTTCGTCCTAGGGGTATTACACATCAAGAAGTGTCTGCCAAAGTTTGTAGTGGAGAATTAATCATGCAGAAATTTAAATTGGGAAAGCTTGAGGACATAATGAAAGATTATTCCCTCTGGGAAGAATATCAAGATATGATACAGAGGCAGAGAAGCTCATGATAATAAAATTCCATAATTGTACCCATATGTCTACTTCCTCTGTTATCATTATTTTGTTTTCTGATTTGGAATATGAAGAGTCATTTTGTAAAATGGTCCTAGGTTCATAATTGCAATATTATAATGTAAAAATATACTCATTATAAAAGGGAGGAATGTCCATAAGAGAGGGATTTTGGTTTCTGGATATAGCAGGATAGTATTTTTACTACATGTGAATTTGAACTTGAAGACATATTTTTGAAGATTGTGGTGTAAATGTGTATGAATGTGACTATTCAATTTATGCATTTTCATTCATGTAGTATGTAGATGTTCTCATAATAATTACTTATGAATTAATGTTCTCATGTTTATATTTAACATGATTTTCAAATTGAGTACAATGACAGTGTAATACATTTAATTAATCTGTTTATGTTGTTAAACATTCATGTTACTTGTATATATGAATTTATCCTACACAAGTAATACAAATATTTCATTGTACTCAACCTTTTCAGTTTTATCCTCATCAAGATTTTAATTAATCTGAGAACCTCTGGTTCTCATATTCATATTTAGCTAGCATATTAGTTATATTGGTAACCATGCCAAAATATGGTCGGAAACACTATCCCAATCGAGAGTGGGTCTAATTGGCACCCACCATTAGGAATTTTACCCTATATGATTGAATAGGTCATTTTGGCTCATCAACACCTGGCATATGGAGAGTCCTGGTAAGGTGTTCAGAGTCCTAAACCCTCTGAGAAGTCACCTTTTTTAGGTGGAAATCTTGAAGGACATGCAATCCTTCACCCAATTTTCTAAAGGAAGACCTTAACTAGTTTAAACCTGGAATTCCAAAGCTCTTAGAAGGTTGGTAGAACCTTATAAAGGATAGAGAAAATACCCTAACTTGTTTAAGCCTTAAATCATACTGTTACCCTAGTAGAAACCAGTGTTTTACGGTGATTGGATTCACAACCATTGATTTTGAGAAGTGGGTAGATCCAGACTGTAAGTCGGATGGTCCCACTTTTGGTGTGAATAAATAAAATTGTATTTGAAATTCGAAGGGGAGAGCCCCGAATCGATGAGGATTGTCGATCTATTGAAGAATGAATAGGAAGAAATATGGACCATTGGATCCAATAAGGAGACTATCGGATGATGGGTTGTCGGAGCTCCAGAAGGAGAATTGAAAATATATGATTCTGATGATAGGAACTCTGAGGAGTGTAGATCCATTGCGAAGTGATTAATGAGATCATAGTCATTTATTCTAGAAAGAGTCGCTTCAAGGAGGAGGAATTTAAAACCCTAGTAGATAACATGTCTTAACCATGAGAAGTATAGTGATTGTATGGTCAGATGAAAGAGGATCATTTGATTCGTCAGAGATGTGCATGGTAGGAGTAGTTCATGGAGCCAGAGTGGAGAAGTTCCAAGAGGTAGGAGATATGAAAATGAAGGAGGACCATTGATTGGTATGGGGGGGAGAGATTCAATATCAACTATATATTTTGTGGACTCCATTTGTTGGTGTGTGGAATGGAAACTCACGTGGAAAGTAATTGTCAATTGAATGCATATTCCGACGTAATCATATCCATTATAACCCTAGGTACAAGGATCATTAGATATCGATGGATGATCCATCAATATATCACAGTCATAAGGGAGACCAACCTAGGTGATTGTAAATTCTGATAAGAACGAGTCCAAATAGCCACAGATTGTTGATTTGAGGATGATAAAAAAATTGTACCATTTGACTGAGGGTGTTTAGAAACCTACATACTTTATTAAGCTAAGCAGGGACACGTCTATGAGAATTAATAAGAGTTGACTTAGTTTAAATTGGGATAATAGAATGCCTCCCTTAAACATATGGTGAAACCTATATCATATCATCAAAAGAAGAGGAAAGTCAACATCCCACTAGCCTAAGTAAGGTCCAGGGGAGAAGGTGTGTCACAAAGTGGCATGAGAGTAGATTTCAAACTCTAGGCTTGAATGGGTCGCCAAGGCCGCCTGAAATTCTGAAAGAAATCTTTTACTTTTCCAAGAATGCATGCTATGATGTCGGTTATGTAATGGATAACAATGCTTCACTGTTTCAACACGTAGAAAGTAATAAATAGGATGTCTAGTGGAATTTAATGGTGTGACAAAACATGGAAGAGACATCACATTTTAGAGATGATAAATTTGATGGGCGAAGGGATATAGAAACCCCTCCAAATTTGATGGCATCTGTTAGAATATTGAAGGAAGATAATGAGAGGCTTATGAAATCCCAGGCTGAACAAGAAGAGATGAATGCAATGCTATTGTATAATTTTTCTGAAATTCAGAAGCATCTATAACATGTCCCTAGTAATGCAGAGTTTCATCAGTCAAAAAATTGAAGGCCCCTTCATACTCCCAAAGGAATGGATTAAGTCATACCAATGTCAGGGGAAGTTCTTCCAAGAAGAGGCAATGGGATGGCAGGAAAATTAAATCTGGTGGAAGTGGTTCCGCAGAGTCATCCAATAGGAAAACATATTTCAAAGGCTTGTCCAATAGTGACACTAGATCGAGTGTTCCGAAGAAAATAAAGAGACATTCTTATAATTCTCTGATTGAAGAATTGAAGAAGGAGAAGCTTCCTACATTTAATGGAGAAATTACGAAAGGAGAAGAAGTCGAGGCATGGTTGTTTGGTATGAAAAATTATTTTCAAGTACACAATTACTTTGAGAATACCAAGGAAAGAATTGTCATTTTCAGTTTGAATGGAGGAGCCTCTATTTGGTGGGAAGACATCAAGCAACTCAAAGAACTGAAGGAAATGAAACTAACTTGGAAGCAGTTTGAAAGGTACTTCAGAAAGGAAAAAATATCGTAGAAGTACTTCAATGACAAAATAAAGGAATTCCATGAGAATAAGTTGGGTCAACTTAATATGGATGGCTACGCCAAAATATTCATGGATTTGTTGAGGTATGTTCCTTACCTCAAGGATGAAAAAGCAAGAGCACAATGTTTTCTTAGTGGATTTCCACAGTCCTACCAAGAAATAATTTATTTTGATAATCCAAAGACATTGGAGGACACTATAAGGAAAGCTAAGTGTTGTTATGATCAATCCAGACATAAACCAGATCATTCTAAATATTGGAAAAGGAAGGATAAGGGTGGATTTAGGTCACTTCCATACAAGAATCAAAAGAAGGGTGCACAATTTTGCTAGCTAAGAAGAAGCGTGCATCAACAGAATTTTCCATATCAAAGTGGAAATAGGCCAACAAAGCAGGAAAGAGAAAGAGTAGAGGATCCTAAGAAAGGACCTTTTCAGTGTTAGGGTTGATATATTTCCCTCACAGACAACATGACAACAACGAATTTTATCATATAAAGGAAGCATCTATAGTCAATTATGTGTCCAAAAGTGTGCCAAGGATATATGCAGTTGTGGAGAATCGACAAGGAGACCACTAGGATTCACTAGTGGAGTTGGAAGGTATAAATGAAAGATAACCTATTTCTATTTTAATTGACCTTGGATCTAATATTAGTTATGTCTCACCACAAGTTGTTGAAACATGTGCCTTATAGAGGAATAAACATGCAAAAGCATTGTTACTTTAATTAGTGATAAGAACTAAGAGAAAGGTGGATGAGGTCATATAATCTTATCCATTAGAGATAAGTTGAATGCATGCGCAAGCATCCTTGAATATCCTACCCCTAGGATCATATGACATGTTACAAGGCATGGATTGGCTAGCTTCCCACAAGGAAAATATGAATTGTTATGAGAAAACCTTGGAATGCAGAGATGAATAAGGAAATTCAAGAGTTTTGTAGGGCACTCAGAAGCCAGTTTTAGTAAGGAAAATATCAATGATGCAGCTTAAGAAGTTCAATCAGAAAGGGTTCCCCTTGTATTCTATACAAGTGCTTAACTCAGTAGAGAGAAAGGATTTGAAGGCTAAAGATCACCCTATGTTGTGGGAGTTTAAGGATGTATTTCCAGAAGAGGTACATGGATTACCTATGAAGATAGAACTTGATTTTTCAATATATCTCATACCTAGAGTGGTATGAGCATCAAAAGTAACCTATAGGATGCATACACCAAATTTGGTGGATCTAAAGGTACAACTAAAGGAAATGTTGGAAAAAATTTACATCATGCCAAGTGTATCCCCATGGGGAGCACCAAACTTGTTTGTAAAAAGAAGGATGGTACTTTGAAAATGTGTATAGACTATAGGTAGTTGAACAAGATGACCATAAAGAATAAGTATCCTTTGCCCATGATTGATGAGCTCTTTGATTAGCTCAGAGGAGCTGTAGTTTTCTCAAAGATTGATTCAAGGTATGAATACCACCAAGTTAGAACAAAGAATGAGGATATCCATAAGATATCCTTTAGGATAATGTATGGGCACTATTAGTTTTTAGTGGTCCCATTTGGACTTACGAATGCACTAGCCACTTTCATGTGCTTGATGAATAACATGTTTAGTAAGTATATAGAAAAATTTATCTTGGTGTTTGTGGATGACATTTTGGTTTATTTCAAGGATAAAAAAGAGAATGAAGAACATCTCAGGATGGTGTTACAAGTGTTGAGACAAAACCATATCTACGCTAAGTTTAGCAAGTGTGATTTCTTTTAAAAGGAAATCTAGTATTTAGGCCATGTAATTTCAGCAGAAGGAGTCGAAGTTGACCTTGAGAAGATCAAGGTAATCATGGATTGGCCTACCCTAAATAATGTGATAGAGGTAAGATATTTCATTGTATTGGATGGATATTATAGAAGGTTTATAAAGGGATTTTCCAATATCAGTAATCCCATTACCTCATTACAGAGAAAAGGGAAGAAATTTGTATGGTCACTGGAATGTGAAGCTAGTTTCCAACAAATGAAACATATTTTGATCAATTCCCATGTTTTGAATATTGCAGACCCTAAGAAGGTTTTTTTTTTTTCCACTAATGCATGTAAAGAGAGGGCTAGGTGGATTCCTTACACAAGAAGGGAAATTGTTTTTTTACAAATAAAAAAGCTAAATGAGCATGAACATAAGTATGTCACTCATGATTTGGTTCTTGGAGTGGTATTACATGCATTAAATATGTGGAAACACTAATTTCTTAGAATAAGGTTTGTTTTGATGACAGACCAATGTGGACTAAATTATTTTTTCAACCACCCATGGTTGAATGCTAGACAGGCTAGGTGGATGGTGTTGATTAGTGAGTTTGATTTTGAAATCAAACATTTCAAAGGAAAAGAGGAAAAAGTGGTAGATGCAGTTAGACAGAGTATACAGACTATACACTTAGCAACAACGAGTGTAGGAGAGTCTGGCATCAAGTAGAGGATTAAAACCCTCTTTCATGAAGATGATTTCTTTAACTAGGTAAAAGAAGGGTTACAACAAGAACCCAGGGAGAAAAAATATGAGGGATATCAAATTTTAGTGGATGAGTTGTTAATGTTGTTAGTTGTTAATGTATAACAACATGATGTATGTTCCTAGTTCAACAAATTTAAGGCGTTTGATTATGGATGAGTTCCATAGAAGACCGTATGTAGTTCACCCTGGTTATCAAAAGATGGTAACAATAGTAAGGTAGTTGTATTACTAGCCTGGAATGAAGCAGTATGTTTTTGAGTACATTGCTAAGTGTTTAGAGTGTCAACAAGTGAAGGTTGAGCACAAACACCTTGCAAGTCTATTGCATCCTTTGAAAATTCTAGAGTGGAAATGGGAGACAAATTCCATGGATTGTATTACCGGTTTTCCAAAGAAAATCAAGCAACATGATGCAATCATGGTTGTATTAGATAAGTTGAGAAAGGAAAATCATTTTTCTCGTATTTAGTCTATGTTTAAGGCCATTTTTAGGGACCTAACCTCCCTAACCCCTCCCCCAGGTAGAATAATATATTTTCTATGTAATAAAGGTCAATATTAATAAATAATGCCTAGGAATAAGGAGACTAAGTCAAATGTAAGAAGATTGGAGGTAGATAGATTCCTCTAGATTGTTCTTTTGGGTAGGTAGATTTAGTATAAATAGGAGTCGAGGGAATGATAAATCCTTGTCTTGAGAATTATTGTAATAGATAAATACTCTATTGGAGGTTTCCCCCTTGAAGAGGCGAGTCAAAATTTCTCATGTTTCAACAAAGGTATGATTTTGGTGTGTTATTCTCTATATTCTATTGTTCTGTTGGTAATTTATGTGATATTCTTGTTTTTTTCTCATTGTAACATAACTAGGTGTATAACAACTGGTATCATAGCACTTTCCTGGGTAGGAATTGTGGGTAAAAAAATATTTCAGGGTAGAGATGTGTTTCAACGTATTTAAACTACAATGATGTGTTGTTCAATGCATAAATTCATAGTAGGGGAAGCATACATGCAGGAAATACAAGAGGTTTTTAATCTCACATTGTTGGACACCCTTGTAACCCATATTAGTACCCCTTCGAGTGGTAGCACATTAGAAAAAACCTGTATAAAAGATTTCCTAGGCATCTTGAACCCCAGTATAGATCCATCAATATCCCGCCTAACTGTTATAGTGCCACCAAGAACAACACTCGGGAAGATACTCTCTAGTACCTAGGAAATTAGGTAGTATGGCTAAAGGTACAATCTAGCCTCCTTAATTGGTTCCTTGAGATATTGGGTTGAGCATTACTGTTCGACCCTGCATGTATATCAAAGAGCTATAGCACAAGGAAAAGCCTTGTCTGTAGGAACTGTGAACACCCCAACCCTTGGGATGAAAACAAAACAAAAAAGGAAAAAAAATGATCTATTGTTGTGCAACCTTTCTTCCTACATTCAAGTTGTGAATTACTACACATTTCTTCTTGTTAAGAATTTGGGAATTTCAGCACTGTAGTATTATTCAGATCGGAGTATAACTCCACAGGAGTTAAAAAAAAAACATGTGGCCTACCTGCACCTTTATTTTAGAATTATCCCATTTGGTTCCTCTTTTCATCCCGATTGCAATGATACCTAGCATTTTTCACCTTTTTTTTCATGTGGTCCTGACCCCCTTATTTGAGACCTATTCCGTTGGATTCCCATTTTTTCCCTGATTGTTGTGATACCCTTCTCCCATAACACATTTATTTTTTAGACCTAACCACAACCAATATCTTGAAGAACGCATCAATACCTTGTCATTTGATCTCTCCACAACCCAGAAGGAATTGCGACAAATTAATGTCAATATTTCCACCATCAATTCCTTCATGAATTCCACTATAGAATCCAAAATGGAAGCCCTAAAATGGGACATGGAAAGCCAACTTGAATCCTTTGCGAGCCAACACTTTCCAAATTGAATGTTCCTGGAATCCTTCCCTCCTCTAACCAACCTTTGTACCTCGAAGGTGATACTTCCACCACTTCCCACAATTTTCAGTCTAATTAATTTCAATGTGAGCTACAACTTCCTAGAGTTTATATGAACAAATTTGATGGCTCAGATCCCATGGGATGTGATGGGTAAACTATATACCTTAATTTCCCTCAATTAAATTATCAACCAGGGTAAGTAAAATTAGATTTCTAACACAATATGAGTCAAGGTAGGGCAAGGGTTGACTGCTTGTGAGGTTTGAAAAGTGGATTTAGCTACGCAAGAAGATGGTTTATACTAGGGATCAATACTTTATCTTCAATTTACAATTCTATTTTAGAAGAAGATTATAAACAATCTGACTCTGTTTTGACAGTGAACTTTATTTTAAATATACAGATCCCTTTATGATCATGAACAGTGATGTCATTACTCTAAGTAAGAAATTCTTGAATAGAAATAAGTTATCTTTCCCTAAAATCAATTCTCTGAAGTGAACTCTATTCTTAAATAATATTTTCAATAACTCACAATTATTGTTATCCTATAGAAAATAAACTATATCATTACACTAATATTACTTACTGAAAGTAAACAACAACATCCAATTCACACTATCATGCTGAAGAAGGAAAACAACATCATTTATGTCTACAATGGAAAAGGATACATCTAAATATAGTGGTTGTGTCTACGATGGCGAATTATATCACGATGGCATATTAACACTACTGATAATTCAAATGGGATGTATGCAATACTAACTTCTACATAGATGTGTAAAGTAGAGATAGAACGATCTAAGGAAAACTTCGCCATTAAAGAAATATCAATTGATTAAATACATATCCTTTTAATTAATATAATATATAAACATTATTTGAAAGAGATTCAAAATTAGCAACTATCCTACCACACTAAGACTAACATAAAGATACACAAAGATAATAATCTATGAAGCCCTGCAGGGATTAATTTAAACTGGAACTAAATGAATCATAGATGATTGTTATGTACACTTTCTAGATGACCAATCTACAAAGTAAAATACATCTTATGCGAATGACAAAAGAAAGATATGTGTATATGAATGGTTAGATGATTAGGAGCATGTATATGGAAATGAAACACAACCTAAGTAAATAACCTGCATAAGAGAGTTATACATAAGAGAATGCATAAGTAGATGTCTAGATATGGAAAATTACAAATAACCTGCAAGTCAGATAAGGAAACAAAACTTATGTAAGAAACCTACAAAAGAGAGTTATATGTGAAAATATGACTATACAACAAGTTAACAAAATGCACAAATTGTTGGTGGGCCCCCCAGGTAGTCGTGTGTTTGTCGTGGAGTCTGATTATCTTCCTGATCCAGAGGTCTTTGTTTTCAGTTGTGTTTATAACATATGAAGACTTTACACATGAGAAGAATGTACACTCCTCCACGTGGGGGAGTGTAGAGGGGGGTTACCCTCTCTATGGGGTTCGAGGGTCTGATGGTAGATGTTATGTTAGGACCATTCATAATAAGTTCGAAAATATGATGGTATAAGTTATTTTAGGGTTTTCCCCCTAGAAGGAAACCCTCTTTTATGAGGGAAACATATTGTGGCTATGTATCATTGCAAATATTGTATTCTGAGAGAGGAGACTATGAGAAAAATAAGAGGAAGTTACAATGGGTGTGTTGTAGGTTGTATCCCTTCATTTTCTAGATAATAATAAAGGAAGGACTTGACAATTTCTCTCGTGGACTTATCCCACACTGGGTGAACCACGTATATCTGTGTCTCTATTGTATTGTGTATATTCTATGTTTTATTTCCGCATTTGTTTTATTTTATTTCTCCATGATCCTATTTTTATAACATCATGGTACTAATCCAGCTTAAGAAACAATCATGATCTCAACGCATCATGTTTTATTAAGACAAGAATTGAGTTAGGGGAAAATTCAATATAGTAGTTGTATTATCATGGTTGTTCTCATTTTGAGATACTTCTAGTGTTTATAGAGTTTAGATACAACTGAGAGATCGACCACTGAAAGGGTCGACACTCTCCTACAATAGAAAATCATTAAGAACTAGTAACGAACAACATCTTCTAGCAAACTGATGCACTCAAAATAGAGGTTGAACACAACTGTTCGAATCAAAATGTAATGAGACACATAGTTGTAGGGTTCGAATAGGTATGAAACCCATGTTTCACATTCTCCAGGAAAGGCCCGTCGATATACCAACCCACAAACTTATTGCCCTCTGAGTTTCGTATCGAGGGTCGGATTAAGGGTCGGATCTCGGATTGAATCAAGGGTCAGATCGAGGGATGGATTTCATTTTTGACCTATTTCAATTAAAAGACAAGTGTTAATGGATTTTGCTCATTCGATTAAGGATAAACTCATCATAAAATCATCAAAATGAATACAACACATACCTTATGTTGATCCATAGAAAATTGATAGAAGAAACCTGATAATACCTTCAAAAAAGGATAATAGAGGTATGAATTGTATGATTCCCATGTTCTAAAAGAGACTTGGATCAAGGAAAAAATGGTCAAAATTGGATTCATCATCTCCCCCACTATTGAGTATTTGCAGGTCCCTCTGCAACGTAATATGAAATTGGAAAAACATAACTATATTCTTGAGGTAGTGACCTGATCTTGAGATATAAGATGGATTAAGCTTTAGGGGCTTCTTCCTCATGTCCTAAAGACTTCTTCTTAGGCCTCTTTCGATGCTTCAGCTTCATTCTTAAACTGTGATTGGTAGTAGTCATATCATCAACCAAATGTTGTATATAATTCACCTTGGCTTGTAGGACAACATTGTCATTGTGTAAATGGTGATCCAATGTTTCATACTCTTCAAGAGTTTGGGTCAACTAAGAATGTTCTTGTTGCAACTGTTCAAAAGTTGGGGATTGATTGGAATTTTTAATAAGAGAAATCTTAGGCTCATAAGTGGATGTAGAAGGTTTGATAGTGGCATTTTGAGGGAGACTAAGCATGGAAAATTTAGATTCAGTTTATTTGGCAGGCCTAGAATCTCTTGTAGAGTCTTCTTTAAGATTCTTTTGATGGCTCTCATGATCAGAGGATAATTGAATAAGGTATAAGGTAATTGGAGGATTTTAATTGAACTTTCCAATCATACTTTGAGTGCTCCTACAATATGGTTTTCCTTTGAACCGGTTAGCACCTCGCCTCCTTGCAAGAATTGGAGGAAAATCATGGTCAAAAGAGCCCTGCAACTTCTTTTGTTTAGAGTCAATAGGAGTTGTAGGTAGCTGAGGATCAACAATATGCTTCTTGGATTTCTTAGTACATGAGGGAATATGATTGATTGGAGGGTTTGGAGTTTTAGGAGAATGAGGGTTAGATAGATTAGTCGTCCCATAATGAATTGACTTCTTGGCTATTTTAACTGTCAAATGGGGGTTCAAAAACTGGTAAAGGAAATCATCCTAGGTTCTGTCTTGTTTTATTAATTATGATATAACTAGTAGTTTGATAAGGCCATGATGAAATAGGCTATGGTGTGGGTTTTTCACATTCTTGCGAACCTGGGAGAAAATTTTCTCAAGACTCTTTAAAAAGGAAAATGGAAAACTCAAAGGTTTACCAAACTGAAAGTGAGCCAAGAGGAGAAAATGGTAGGCTTTGAAGGTCGAATAGTTACCATTACAAGTAATTAATTTGGTGATGATCATCATTTTATTAAACAATTCATATTTAATCCATCCCTTTGAATATCCTTTAGCCCTGGAAACGTTTTGATATTCTGGTTTAAAAACATGATTATAACTCTGTCATGGAATTTGGTGATGCTTGAACCATCTATCTCCAACTCGTGGTAGTTTTGTGGCCACAACAATAAACTCTTCAAAGACTGGAAAAAATAGTGGCCCAACGTGACCAATATCACCATCGAATCCGAGGGAGAACTAGAGGGAAAAATCATCATCGTGCCCCTGTAGAATGGCAAGGAATTGCCCCAATCATGCATGGAGAAAGATTTCTCGATAGGATTCATACTTCGGGGTAGTTAACAATTCAACATATGAGGAGGGTTCGTGGTGATTCGACATGACTATAGAGCAAGAGATGGATGATAATTGGGACAGGTAGAGGAGATAGAGTTCTTTGTTCCAACGCAAATGATATAAGAGGGTTGAGTAGTGGGTGCATTTAGCACATATGAATGCCATACATAGTAATGATTACATAGGGATTTAAATTTTGAATGATATTGTACTTGGAGATCCGACTCTTAACAATCATATCGCATGAGATTTTTGATCAATGTCCAAGTTGAAGACTTGGACATTATGATAGTTAACGTATAGAAGAAATCATAAGTTTAAATTCACCTCTTAGAAAGTGTGAAAAATAGATATACCACCTTTATCAAGTTTAAATGACCACTTGAAAAATGTAATTGGATTTCAGTGATTATACTTGAACTAAAGCATTAAAAATCACATTTGCAGTTACAACACTTCATACAATACCTCATTTGACACTCCATTTGGTGAAAATTATACCGTATTAAGCATGCATTTGCCTAGATTGCGAGGATTGGAAGACACCGAGCTGCCAAGGTGAATGAGAGGGTGGATATCATTGTAGTATCCATATTGGTTTCCTTTATTTATCTAACTGTAATTGCCACAAAGAATAATCCGGTTTAATCAGTCCTCCCTTGTATTGGTCATAAGTAGAGGCACAAAAACTGTAAATTATGATGTAAGAAAAGGATTATCAACCATACACTTAAGAGGTTTGTTGGCCCTTGGTTATGGAAGGAAGTGGAGAACAAGGAAGGAAAGGTAAAAATAAATCTTCGTGGGAGACACAGTAATTGTCACTGAGTCGAAGTGAGCAAAAGAGCGGGAAAAGATAGAGCGAAGTGTGAAAAAAAAGTCATTGGACGAGGACATCAGGGATGAAAGATCAGCAAGGAAGAAGGATTGTGGACAACTCAACAAGTAGAGAAAGCCATCATTGGATGCTTTGGAGCACTGGGCGATGAAGAAGGAAAGATAGGCTGTCGAAGCCTAGAAAAAGCGAGTCAAGTTGACCTAGGGTTTTAGACACCTAGGGTTTTGGCACCTAGGTTTCGACCTAAGGCTGTCGGTGAGGGATTGTAATGTATAAATAAAGGTCAAGAGGACCTGGGTAGGGTTGGTCATTGAGGATTGGTATGATATTGTTGTTATAGCTCTATTGTGGAGGGAGAGGATTGTATTGTGAGATCTTCAGTTGTGTGTGAAGGTCAAGTCATGCAGCTAGGTGTGCAGGAGGGGGAGAGAAAGAGAGAGAAGAAAGAAGATCTGCTAGCTGAGAGTGCAGATAAGAACTGTATGCTCACCTTAATAAATCATAAGCACAGTTCTGTGGACGTAGCCCTAGAGAGAGGGTGAACCACATATATTTTGTGTTGTATGTGTGATTGATGTTTGGATCCCTGTCATTGTTATATTGTTATTTGCAGTCTTTTGTTAGATCAAATCTATAGCTGCGTAGGATAGACCTAGCTGATAAGTGATATATGAATGTTGTATTGTTGTTGTGATAGATCGACTTGATATTCTCCTGGTTGTAGACATTTCTGTCCTACAACCCCTCTCTTAGCTTCTTTGGGTGAGACTGCATCTGCTTCACTGGTGCTGTCGAAAGGGATAGTAGCTAGGGCTTGTTGGTGCACTCTTGGACTGAACCTCGGGTCTGCCCCTATGCCAACAAATGGTTCTGTTGCTAGGATAAGAATCTGTGTAAGGGAATTTCAAGGTGGTTCCCATCGAAGACAGAGATTTAGAAGTGGATAGAGGATCAAGAGAGGGACTTCACTGAAGCCCAAAACAAGAACCCTAAGCTAAGTACTGAAGGTTGGCTTCAAAGGCACATTTTCACTGATATTCAAGAAATCTTCTTTAGAGGAATCCATCAAGAGCTATATGAGTGGCTAGCTAGGTTAGCCAATACCTAGTTCGAGATCATATCTAGACCTCCTATGGTCTGGACATCAGAGTTGATTAAGAAGGTTAAGAGAGTCGACAATGTTGTATCAAGGGCTGGAGATCACTGGTTTGATAGTACGATTGGAGGGTGTATCATCGAATTTACTGTTGACAGAACATAATCATATAGCTTGGCCGAGAGATACTTCTTCAAAGGACCTAGAGGAAAATTTTTACAATTTCTGAAGCTAACAATCAAGATGTTGTTTCATGAAAAGAACGTCTTGAAGATACAGTAGATTGGTTGGATCTGAAAAGGCTAATGTCCAAGAATTCAGACAGTGACAATGACACAGAAGCTGGACATACGCGCAGTGGGAAATTATTTCAAGGGGTTCACCTTGAAAACTTGTTCAAGCAAAACTACGGAGACGAGGGTTTCTACAGTGGAGAAGAGGCAGTTCTAACAAACAAAGAATATTCAGAACCTACCAGAGTAGAGGAAGAGGAAGCTGAAGAACCTTGTAGAATGAGCCAGAAACATTAGGAACTATGCAGAACACTGAAGTAAGTAATATCAATCCTTCTGCTATTTTAGAAATGCTAAGTAATTAGAATATTCTGAATCACTAGAGTTCATCGACTACTATTACTAGTAGTTCAACATCTACTCAAATAGGTAACCTAGGCAGCTCTATGGTAGATGAGATGAGGCTCCCTATATTTAAAGGAGATGGATTTGAAGATCTTGATCAGCACTGGTTCCTATGCAAGGCCATATGGAACATTAAAAATATTATCAATGAAGTTGTTAAAAGAAACCAGTTTAGCACTACATTGAGGGATCACACACTGAGCCAATACATGAAGCTTGTCCAAGGACTTGCACAGCCTAAGCCACTAAATGAGATCAATAACATGTTGTTTGTAGAGTTTAGAAAACCTAATTCAGAGTCACAGTGTATTACTGAGTTGAAGGAGATCAAACAGCAGGTAGTCGAACCTGTTTGGGAGTTCGATCAGAGATTCAAGACCCTAATAGGTTGATTAAATTTTAAGATCCCAGATGAGAAGAACAAAGAATGGTTCATCACTACTCTTTTACCACACATTAGAGTTCCCCTGATGAAAAAGAAGATTGCATTGCATGCATAAGATTTGGAGATCGCCATGAAGATTGAATCAACACCTATGGGAGAATCTAGCTCAGGCATGAGCTAGATCTTGAGCCAACTGACTAGTTTGTCTCTGCAGGTTGAGGATATGAAGAAGGACAACGGAAAGGGAAAAAGATAAGATATATGGTGTGTAATATGTAGATCCGAAGGTCATGATAAATAACACTGTCCCATATTTCATGAATATTTGGCTTCAGGAGTGCTAATCTCCTTAAAGAAAGTTAACATGCCCTGGTGCGAAGTATGCAAAAACTGACATCGCCCTGGTGAGTGCTACTATATGCAGAAGTATGTTCAGACACCCACAAACTTGTACTGCACATTCTGTAAGTCCGTAGGGAATGATGATAGATATTGTAGGGATTTTGACCTGATGCACAAAATATCAAGAGACATATACAAGATCCAAGGCGAAGTACACCAAGAAGGAAACAATGCATAGTATAATTCTCCAGGAAGAGGAAGTTTCAATCCTCGTGGTGGATACAGAGGCCGAGGATGAGGAGGAGGTATGGGTCTAGGCCGAGGACAAATAATATGTTACAACTGCGCACAACTAGGACATTTAGCGAGGGATTGCCAGAACCCTTGCACAACCTGCAGTTATTGCAATTCCTTCAAGTATGTCATCTAGGCCTGCCCTTTGCTGCTAGCTAAGCTTCAGGAAATACGAGGAAATAAACAAAACCTGCAAGTGCAACTAATATATGTTGAACCTTGCGGAGCAAACATTAGATTCGTTGTTATCACTCAAGGAGGCACTGCTACAAGAGAAGATAGAGAATCCCAAGGAAATACTGTAGACGATTGTAGAGTCAGGAAAGCTATAGAGAAGACCCCAATGTTCGATGCTAAGAAAGAAAGACAGATATTTGAGGAGGAAAGAAAAGAGTTCAAAGGAGATCAAGAGTCTTCATCAAAGAAACAACTAGAAATCAAAGAATATGGTATGCCTCAGGCATTTGATCAGTCTACGTCACCAACAGAAGGAAAAGAGGTAAGCAAACTCATGGAATTTTTGTGCACTTGTGTTAAGTTGATTCAAGATAAAAGTTCTATACAAGAATTACAAGATTTAATCAAGCAGTATGAGCTAGGAAAGATAGTCTCCTTACTGAATAGGGAAGTGCACCAATTTGGGAAAAGGAGAAGGACAAATAAAGAATTGCAATTGAATGCTCAAATAGGAGAATATGATATAGACTATGTGGTCCTCGACTTAGGGTCGGAGGTCAATGTCATGACGAAGAAAACCACGACACTGATGGGAAAACCAAAGTTGATTTATTCCCCTATCAGTCTTAGAATGGCTAATCAACAAGATATCAACCCATTTGGACGATTGGAGCATGTCCCTATGGACATAGATGGAGTTAGAACCTTTGCAGATTTTGAAGTAATTGAAATTGTTGATGACAACTGCCCTTATCCTGCATTATTAGGAATTGATTGGGCCTTCAACAATTCTACTATTGTTGATCTAAAGAAGAGGTGTATGACATTTAAAAGAGATGGCCTTAGGTTCATTGCACCTTTAGATCCATATGAGGGCCCTCGATACACAGAGCCTATCAGAGAAGAAGACCACACGTACGATTTGGAAAACATCTACAAACTAATATCTAGACAGTAGGATTATATCAATCCCACAGTCGATGGGAATATGAGCTGGCGAAGTGACAACACATGTTCATCAGAATCAGAAGAAGAACTGAAGAACTGGAAGAACCAGATGTATGAAGTCTCTACCAGAATATGTGCTAGACTAACCAAAGAGGTTCACTGGATCGACACAACATCGAGTAACTTACCCACATTTGATGGGTTGAACCCTTTAGAAAAATTCTTATCAGAGTTTGAGACAAGTGTACCAACACAACAGAGGCTATTGGCAATGGATGAGGACATGAAAGCCACACCAACAAAATGGTGGGGGATGCACAAAGGAAACATCACAGACTGGACACAATGTCAAAATTTGATGACATCGTGGTTCTCAGCACAAGTAGGAAGTTGCAAAGTGAGGTACACAGGTCTAAGTTTCCCAAAGGATCATGTGAGAAGCTGCGAAGAGGCCTGGAGCGACATTCCTCGATAACAATGGGTGCACAAATTCATTAACACGCTGGACACGATCCCTATCAATTGGTACCTTCAAGCAGAGTTGTGCCTCGTCACTTTAGATTGGGAAGGTATGATCCATAATTTTATAACCACCTTTTTGTTTGACAGTGAATTTCCTTTAGTAGACCAAGCATTACAGTTTGTGAAATTTTTTTTATTTAAGGAGGCATCTGGCCTCCCTTTGGAGCAAGAAGAGGATGAATGGACCACGCCATTCCATAAATTACAAGGATGTTACAACATTAATTCCGATGAAGATGATGATCTGAGGAAGGTAAACATAACTGAGACAAAAGGCCACAGAAATGTGGAAGGACCAGGAGTTGAGCTACCATTCATAGGGAAGCTGATCAAAATAAAGAAAGTCAATATTAGGACAGAGGAGACACCAAAGCTTGCCAATGTCGGAGATTATTGGGATGCTATTACCATTGACAAGATTACAAAGTTATTGCACGAATATCAGGACTTGTTCCAGACCAAGCTCATTGATATGAAGGGAATCAAAGGGCCTATGGGTAAGATGAGAATACCTTTGAAACTAAATGCGAAGCCAATCAAGCAAAGACCTTACAGACTGAACCTGAAATACAAGGAAAAAGTGAATATATAGCTTGACAGAATGTTGGAAGCAGGGATTATTGAACCTATCGAAGATTCGGAGTGGATCAACCCTATGGTGGTACAAGAGAAAAATATAGGAGAAATCAGGATCTGTGTGGACCTCAGAAAGTTGAATGATTCCTGTCTGCATGACCCTTTCCCTACACCATTCACAGACAAAGTGTTGGATAACGTGGGAGACTAGAAAGTATATTCTTTTACAGATGGATTTTCAGGATACCATCAGATCCACATTGCCAAGGAGTACCATCATAAGAATGCGTTTTCCACAGAGTAGGGATCCTACCAATATATAGTAATGACATTTGGATTGAAGAATGCCCCAACCATTTTTTCCAGGGTGGTGATCAAAGCGTTCAAAGAATTTTTTCATAAATTTTTAAAAGCATACTTTGATGAGTAGACTGTTTTTAGTTTGTTGAAAAATCATATTGAATGTCTAAGGCTAATGTTGGACAAATGTAGGCAGTGTCAAATTTCTTTGAATTTGAAGAAATGCATCTTCTTCTCACCATTTGGAGTGTTATTAGGTCATATTGTATGGAAGAAGGGATTGTTGGTTGACCCCTCTAAAATTGAAATTATAGTTGATCTGCCACCTCCTACTTCAGTCAAACAACTGCGCACTGCACTGGGCCATACTGGATATTACAAGAAATTTATCAAAGGATATGCCCAAATTACAGCACCAATGGAGAAGTTGTTGAAGAAGGACTGCCAGTATGAGTGGATAGATGAATGTTAGCAGATCTTCGACATACTGAAACAGAAGATGGTTACAACACCCATTCTAGTTTTTCCAGATTGGAGCAAAGAATTCCATGTGCATGTCGATGCATCTTCTATTCCATTAGGAGAAGTACTGGCACAACCTGGAGAAGGGGACATTGATCATCCATTAGCATTTTCCAGTAGGAAGCTATCCACAACTGAAGTCAATTACACCCCTACAAAGAGAGAGGGACTAGCCATGGTGTATGCACTGCAACAATTCCGCCACTACTTGTTGGGAGGACCCTTTAAAATGTTTACTGATCACTCCACATTGAGGTACCTAGTCAACAAGCCAGTGTTGCGGGGGCGAATATGCAGATGGCTTCTGCTATTTCAAGAATATGATTTTGAGATCATAGTTAATCCAGGAAGAATGAACAAGAGCCCAGACCACTTATCGAGGTTGGACCATGGTGAAGAACCTACCAGTTTGGAGGATA
The DNA here is from genome assembly GCA_009831015.1 of Picea engelmannii. Classification (NCBI taxonomy): domain Eukaryota; kingdom Viridiplantae; phylum Streptophyta; class Pinopsida; order Pinales; family Pinaceae; genus Picea; species Picea engelmannii. The sequence goes on along the minus strand of ML777659.1, from coordinate 372,359 downwards.
CATTATCGTATGCATAGCCACTCACCATTAGAAAGATTGATGACCACTTCACATACATAGTCCATTTCCTGTCAACGTGATGTTGGAAGATTGGTTATTGTCATTGATGTCAACCCTAGTCATGGGTTTTGGACCGCAAGATTGATGAAGGTATTTGGACATGAAGGAAAATGCACATGCAGATACAACACCCATGGATGGATAGTATACATAATGTTGTTTTCGGTGGTATGTGGCACGTAAAGTGGATCCTCATGGTTGAGGAGAAATGAATTTTTTAATATGACAAAGTGAATTGAAGAAGGAAGTACATGTAGGCCCTGAAGATAATTAATGAAAAGAATTACAAAATAAGAAAGTGTCAGGTCGTCCCTAATGTTAAAAGGAAGTGACATAAATGGTATAAATAAACATCTTTATACATTCATTTGATACAAGTAAAATTTCATAGGAAATAAGAAGTAGAAGAAGGTCGGATTTCCAGGGAGGATGAAGTCTTTTGGTGATGTGTTTTAAGGTATGTTATTTTTAGGTCATCTTACCATTTTTTCTAGAACTTTTTTTCTAGAACAATTCTGATGGTGAAATTGCTATGGCATTGAGAATACATATCAAGGTACCTCTGGTAAAAATTTCATCTCTTTATTTGCTACAATTATGGAGATACACTCTGTGGAAGATAGGGTTTGTGACTAATCCTGAAGCTAGTCAATAAACAGGTGTTTTGGGTAAAATAGTCATAACATCTTCATACAGAATCCAAATGAAGTGGGACCACTTCCATTGTAAAAAGTATGGACTTCAGTTTCATGTGTGCAAGTTTTAGAATCGGATGTTAAATATTGAGCATGGGGCATGCTGTACAAGTTGGGTCTTCTGAATAGACCAGAATTGAATAAAGTCTACCATTCTTTCTATAACCTCTTTTTGGGGAGGATTCAAGGAGTGAAAATTGGAGGAGTTTCAGAGAATACATTGAGTAATATTATCTATAGGATCAAAGTACTCCAAGAATTGAATAATTGTAGAAATTGAATAAGTCTCAGGAAGCATTATCAGGTTCTATGTTATGATTGGTTGATGGTGATGATTTAATGTAAAGTTTTATTATCTCTCATATATTCTTGGGTGGAAGAAAGGGGAAAGGATGGAGAGTTAACCTCTTTCTTGATATTGGAGGATTGTATCTTCCTCTTGGAGGTTTATCCCTCCCTCTACATTTGGAATCTGTAGCTACCTTTGGAAGTCATTACTTCCTTTGAACAAAAACTATTGATTATTTCTCATATATTGTGCATGGTGTATTGTGGTGTATTGGTGTAACTCTTATACTATTGTTCATTTCTCATTGAATATAATTGAATGGTTTAAGGATAAGTTGAAAAAGGTTTTTAAATTGTACTTGATATTGATTCACCCCCCTCTCAATATCAACAATTGGTATCAGAGCGGGTTACCTTCAGTACGGTTTAACCACTGGAAGGAAGATCCTAAGAAGAAATGGAAGACAAAATTCCAAATGGGATTCCACCATTTGATGGAAGCAATTTTGAATACTGGAGTAATAAAATGGAAAATTACTTGAAAGCTCTTGGGGAAGATGTTTGGTTCTCAGTTTCTTCAGGATACAATGCTTTGAAGAAACCGAAGACTGCAGCTCAGAAGGAAGCAAAAAGGAACAACAAATTGGCAATAGATACCATCCTGGATGGATTGAAAGATTCAGTGAAATCCAAGGCGGGATCATGTGCATCATCAAAAGATCTTTGGGACAAGCTACAAGACCTTAATGTAAGGGAATATGCAGAAGAAGAAGAAGAATAAGAAGTTGAAGCAAATTACAACATCTCAGATTTCAAAGAAGAAAATAGAGGTCAGTTCTTTTGCTTTAATTGTGAAGGAGTAGGTCATGTTGAATTTGAATGTCCTCATCCAAGGATTGAAAGAAATGACACTAAAGAAGAAAATTCCAATGAAGAAGAAGAAAATCATGAAGAAAAAAATATTCAACAAGAAGATGAGAATCTTAAAAAATTGAAGCATGTTGAGATTGAAAATAGAAAGCTCAAAGACATGCAAAGAAAACTAAGAAGTGAATTAGGTAGTTGTGAAAAGACAGTTGTAATCTTGAAGAAACAATTAGAAGACTTTGAGAAACTAAGAGAAGAAACCATTTCCTTGAAAACTCTACTCGAAGAAGAAATAAGAATAGGAGAAGTAAGAAATGTCAAAATGATGAAGAAAGAAGAAGATTGTGAGAAACTTGAACAAGAAGTTGTCTCATTGATGAAGAGCTTAAGAAAATCTCAAGTACCAAAAGACTTAACACATCTTGGATGCATGGGTGAAACTTCATACAACGAAAATGAAAATACCAACAAGAAGGTTGAAGAAAGAGCTACACAGACAATTGATGAGAAGTGGACCAGGATACCAGAAAGAAGGAATGATCACAAAAGAGATGAATATCCAAGAAGACCTCCTACCTTCAGGAATCAAAGAAGCCTCAATCAGTACGAAGGAAACTACAGAAGAATAGATCATGAACCCAAATGGACTACATCACAAAGAAGCCTACTTACTCCAAGGTATCAAAATTTCTTTCTTGGTCATTGTTATACTTGCAAAATTTTTGGACATAAGGCAATTAATTGCAGAATCAATGAAAGGAACACATATGCAAGAAACATAAATGGTGTAAATAGAAGATATGGAAATA
>ML777659.1:312451-344887 GCA_009831015.1 Picea engelmannii | reverse complement strand
AAGCATCGTTAAAAAGGTGAGTCGATTCTTCCATTGTTTGCTCGAAAAGGGGTTGAGATTTTGGGTAGAAGGTTAAAAGTTAAATCTTAAGGGTCATTTTCTGCGTATAAGTTTAGAGCCCTAGCTTATTAGTCCGTAGGGTAAAATACCCCACAACAATATAGTTTCCAATAATTTGTTTTTTGATCCCACTTGGCCATTATCTCGTGGGTGGTATGGAGAGGAATCACGATGTTTTATCCCATACTTTTCTGTTAATTCCTTCATTAGATTCGAAGTAAATTGTGTACCCTGGTATGTGACAATCTCACGAGGAACACCAAAGAAGGTAAAATTATCTTCATAATTAAACTCAACAACAAATTTTTTAGTAGCCCTAAACAAGGCTTTTTCCTCTACCCACTTAGTGACATAAACTGTGAAAATGAGAATATAATTTTTTTTACGAGACATGGGGGAAATTGGTCCTATGAAATCAAGGGCCCATTTCTCAAAAGGTTTGATCATAACCTAGGTATGTAAAGGAATTTCATAAGCTGATGTGGGTTTTCCTATCCTCTGACAACTATCATAACTTCTTACATATTTGGCAGCATCCTTAAAAATTCTAGGCCAATAGTATCCTGAATGTAAAATCTTGTATGCCATACATTTATCAGAAAAATGACCGCCACATGGTCCATCGTGATAATTTTTTATGATTTATGTTGTCTCATCTTCTTGGACACATCTATGAATGATCACATCTAGTCCAGTATGGAAAATTTCATGGCCAACCCATGAGTACTTAGCACTTTGTGTTATAATTTCACCCTTTTCATGAGGTGACAAATGAGCTGGTAATTTTCTAGTGGCTAAATAATTTTCCATATCTGCAAACCATGGAGTGTTTAAAGAGATAAAAAAGAGATGCTCATATGGAAAGCTATCATCAACATGGATACTATCACCAACATGACTAATGCAAGAGAGAAAGTCAACGATTAAATTCTCTTTTCCTAGTCAGTCAAGGACAATAATGTCGAACTCTTGTAATAAAAGGAACCACCTAGTTACTCAACCATTGGTAATAGGTTTATTCATGAGAAATCTAAAGGAAGAGTGATCCATATGTACAAATACCTCATATATTGTGATATAATGGCTAAATTTGTTCATGGCATGGATGATTGTTAAGAATTGTTTCTCAGTGACTGTATAGTTCCTCTCAGCAGGAGTCAAGTTCTTACTTACAAAGTAAATGGAATAATATTGTTGGCCTTATTTTTTTCCTAACACTCCTCCTATTGCAGTATCATAGGATTCAATAGATATATGGAATGGAAGGGCCCAATTGGGTCCTCTAAGAACTAGTGCCATGGATAATTTATATTTTAAAGTTTCAAAGGTAGTTTCACAATGGTTAGTCCAAATAAAGTTGACATCTTTTGTGAGCAATCCAAACATTGGTGCAGAAATTTTTGTAACATTTTCGATCAATCGTCGGTAATAACTGGCATGTCCAAGAAAGATTCTCACCTCCTTTGGATTCTTTGGAGGTGGGAGTTTGAAAATTACCTCAATATTATCAGGATCTAGTTTAATCCCTTTGGATGAAACATGATTCCCTAAGACTACTCCTTCAATCAATAACATTTTACACTTTTCATTACTTAAGGATAAATTCATCTCCTAACATTTAATGAGAACTTTCCTCAGGTTATCTAGGGATTCTTGAAAATTATTACCATATACTATAAAATCATCCATATACACTTCCACATAGTCATGAATGAGATCAACAAATATCCCTAATACTGCTAGCTGGAATGTGGCAGGAGCATTACATGGACCAAATGGTAGGACCCTATAAGCATAAGTGCCCCATGGACAAATTGTCTTGTCCTAATACTCAGGTGCTCTTAGAATTTGATTGTATCTTCTATATCCATCAAGACAATAAAATTATTTTTTTCCTAACAAAGTATCCAAGACTTGGTCAATGAAGGGAAGAGGAAAATAATCCTTAAGAGTGGCATTATTAAGTTCCCGAAATTCAACACAAATTCTCCATTTTCTGGTTACTTTCGTCAGAACCACTACAAGTGGGGATACCCATTTTCTATCAGAAATTGGATAAATAAAACCAACATTCAATAGTTTCTATATTTCCTCCTTCACTATATTAATATCTTTTAGTGCCAGATTCATCCTCCTCTGAGGTTTCCTAACAGGTGTTACTTCTTCCTCGGTGTTATCACATTATTTTTGTAAGGAGGCATTTTTTCCTAAGAAATTGGCTCCTTGGTGAAGGAATGGAAGAAAAAAGACAAAAACCCACAATCCGACTTCTATCCTAAGTCAGACGAGAGATGTTAAATTTTTGTGTGGAGTGATAAGGTGCACGCAAATCTGGGTGGCTGAGATCTGTGCGCTCTAGATCGATGGTCGATGGCCTTATCGGTGCCTCAACATGTGCGGTCGATAAAAAATGTAGGGCGGGTTGGGGAAGAAACTGTGGTTTTGTAAAGGTTCTACATGTTATACATAGACACACATCGGGCCCAAAAGCGGGGAGGAATCAAACCTCTTTTCGCGGCCCTGATATGCACATGTGCATATAGTGCCCTATCCCAGGTTGACATGTCGTCGTCTATCCCGCTAGCAGTTGTCCCCCACTCCAACCTTCTCCTCTGTGCATCACATTCCCTGCTCCCCTATGACTTTCTCTCCCTCACACCTATCCTCCACTCACCGCCCCACCTATTGCATCTCCCCTTTTTATCTCTTGCCACCTATGCCACCTCGCTCTACATCAACTCCATCCTCTTACACCTCAGCCCTTTCTTGTGTGGCCCCCATGCTATCCTCAGTCTTATTTGCCCCATTCACGGCTATCCACCTGGCTATTTCCACTCTGCTATTCCATCCCGAGTGCACCAATCACTTCACCAGGAACCATGTCCATTGTCAGGATTCCACGCAAGCATCCATATCAGACTTAGACAATGTAGTAATGAAGCCTCCACATCCTACAGGTTCAGAGTTGACTTGGGCCTTCCCCGATCCCGATGAAGCAGTTATTGAGGCAGGTGGTGGTGGTTGAACATAGTTTCCACCATAAATGCAAATCCCATAAAGGACTGTCATCTAGATGACTCATATGAAGGTTCATTATGAAATGTGATTGTGTTTGACAGAACTTGCTTCTGACAAGAAGTTGCATGTGCAATTTGCTAGGAAGCATGCAGACATAAATCCTTCAATGAAAAGTCTTGAGTAGGTATCTGGGTTTTCTCTGAGTATATAGGAGTCATTCTCATATTTTGTTAGGGTCGATGGTTGAGCTAAGATCCTGCATTATAAATCTTTCGATTTAAAACTATGGTTATATGTTATGCTATGAGATTTGAGACTCCTTGTTCGATTCAGGTCAGTTTTCCTTTTCATTTTTTATGCATCCAATACTGAAGACTCAAGCATAGATGATCTAGTTTATTTTTTGTGAAATATATTTAATGGAGGTTTGATTGCAACTTTGTTGTAGTGTTTTCAGTTTCATGAATCTTTGAGAACAAGATGATCTTGTTCCCTAATTTTTTCTTCATTTGGCTGCTGGGAGACCTGAGGTCCATAACAGACCATTACACTTCTTCTTTAAGGTCTCCCCCCTACTCATCCTTACTACAACTCACTAACCAAAGTTGGATCAAGGCCTCATCTTCTTATGCATATCTCACCAAGTTTTCTGAGTTAAAGAGATATATGCATGAGCCTACGTCCATTAGACCACCCTTAAATTTATTAATTGTGACATACAAACTGATGGGTACTGGGCTTACCTCTGCTGCAATCCAGAGGTGACTTCTAGTGCTAACATTTTTGGTGCCGTTGTCGGGGAATAATTGAAGATTTTCCCTAGGATTGAACGAAAAAGCTTACTGGTTCTAAAGGTGCATCAAAAATTAGTACATTGATATTGAAACTGTGCACCTGGTGACTCCACCGTGGAAACTCCATTGTTTCAACTGTGGCTTCTAGAGGCAGACACATGAGGTCTACTACAAAGTTGCCTTTAACAACACCTGAAGCTGACCCAGAGAAAATTATCAGAAAGGGAAAGGCCCTCCAAGAAGGTACTTCTAATGCTAAACTAGGTATTTCTGATGATTTTCTCTGTCCTCCTATAGAAACTCCAATTTATGCTTCTCATTTTCCTATTATATCTTCTGTTGGAGTTTCCCGAAGTTTAAATTTTGGGAGTGTTCCTGTTGAATTTTATCCTCCTGGTTTTGGATTGGAATGAGAAAGCTTTGTCACTCCTATTTCCCCTGAATTTATACCTCGGCCTAGACCTAGGAACTCAAAAGATTTTCCTACCCTAGGATTTATGATGTAGGAGCATCATCTCACGTCAGCCAGCTAGCCGGCCAGCCACATCAAGTGCACACATTCAAAGTTGAAGAGAGGTGCAGTCCTCATTTTGATTTAGAAATTGAATGTAATTAAATGTTTAAGTTGTTGAGCTGTAGAGTCATGCCTTTGTGTAGGCGTAAGTAGATGGGCTTTTAATGTTTTGTAAGGCTGAGATCTAGATCCGGATAGTGGACTAGACAACCCATTCAATGTAATTGAATAGAGTAGGTAGATTGGAGGGAAGAGCTCGAAGAGCCTCCTCATGTAAAAAGACCAATTGTATCTCTGGATAGAAAGTGTGTGGCGAGGATAGAAGAGAATCTGCAAGTAGAGAGCAGAAGAAGGAGCCGAGACCTTGTTACAGGCCGTACTCAAGAACACCTTGTATATACAGGCACTTGCCATATTTAATACAAAGAGCATTTTTCTTGCATGATTATGTGTTAAATGAATGTCTGTGAGTGTTCTTCATATGATATGGATGTATGTTGTAGATGTATGTTGTAGGTTTACATTTGCAGGAGTGTGTCTGATTCCAGGTGAAGGTCTTTGAGGTTTCATGCTAGGAGGGCGTGATAGAGTACTGCGGTCTCTGAATACCAGTGCACTGAAGCACTTCTAAATTCTGCGGGTTCCGACAAGGACGTGCTGTGGCACAGGAACTGGAATTAACAACTCCGTGAGAACCTCAAGTTTGTTGAACACCTTGGAGGCAAGGATGTGGGAGAAAAAACGATTATAGACAGGACCTCTGAGGAGTTCTGTGAAGTTCTGCCAAGTGGGCATCGAGCCAGTGCGAGGAGTGCACAAAGATAGAACTCTGTTGTGAGTTCAAGGAGAACCAAAATCACTGAGGATTCTGAGAGCTCTTCCAGGTGGCATTGAGCAGGTGCATAGGTGCACAGAAGACAGGACTGCAGGAAGTTCCGTGAGAAGAAACTCTGCTAGGTGGGCATTGAGACATTGTGCAGGTAGGCACAGAGGGAAGAGAACTCTTTGAGTTCTGTATTCTGAAGGAAGAATCCATTGAGGGATCCTCACAAGGTTTTTGAACACCCTGATAGGCTCAGCAAGAGGTTGCTTGAGTGAAAGATAGCCAGGAGGGCATCTAAATTCTCCATCTGAGGGAGAAAGGGAAGAAGAATCGAGTTTCCTGGGAGGTCGAAGCTACAGGATATCTCAGGGTGGATAACACCTTTGTCAGTGTTTTTATACGCGTGGGGAGGCTCAAAGTGTGAAGAGTTCCTAGAGAAGAAGGAAGGCCAAGGTTGAAGCCTCTGTAAGATTGAAATTCTTCCAAGTCCTGAAAGGAAACATTGAGGCTCAGGAGGAGCAACACCAGCCATTGGATCAGGTGAAGATGCATAGAGTTTAGTCTCTGGAGAAGTGTGCAGGAAGAGGAGATCATGAGTGTCAGATCTTGCTCAAGATTGTTGACAGTCGTTGGATCAGCAAGAAATTGCATGAGGGTTGAGCCTTCATGAGAAGCAGAGGAGTAAAGTCTCGACAGGCATCGGGATATCGGGGATATCGAGGACGTGAGGAGAGTCACTCGACACCTGAAACCCCGATTTAGCGAGGTTTTTTCTGAGCCATTCGATTGGGAGCAGACGCGTGTCGCGAGATTTCCCACATCAGGGATTCGGGCATTAGAGATTGGAAGGGGAAGTATTTCGACTTCGCGAGTGGCGAAAATGAAAAAAGGAGGGAACTCCACGTTGTGGTCCTAGCTGACGTCACATTGGAGAATCGGGACCCGGGATATCAGAGATCTCGTGGGAAATAAGTCCATGTTTTTCGGCATTTGAAAGTTCGAAATCACGAAGAAGGAGGAGATCGAGAAATCACCATATTGGCATTTCATGTGTCGGAGAATCGGGGGTCCAGAGGACAGAAGGTTGGGCGCTTGACCCGTGAAACCCCGAAAGGAGATAAGGCTGCAGTCTTATGAGGACTAGTCATATGGACTAGGGCATAGCCAGGAGGGACTAAGGCAAAAAGGAGCGCATTGGCATATCGGAAATCGAGAAAAGGGAAGTCCTGAATCCGTTGACATCCAGATTCGTGATCCCACGAAATCTGAAATCCCGATAAGGAGATAGAACCGTTGAATAGTCAACCCACACGCGCATCGGAGAATCGGCGCATCGGGGTTCGGAGTTTGGAAATACCAATTGCTGAAATCGCGAGTGGCGAAATCCCGATAGGGAGAACTCCGATAGAAAGAAAAAAAATCAACGTTGACTCATGTCAGAGTTTGGAGAATCGCGAGGCAAAAAACACACGACCATAGGATTCGTGAAATCATGAAGTCTGATTTCTAGATCATTAAGGGAGATCATTTGAAGAGTTGTTGTGGGGTGCAGATTTCCTGATAGGCAAATAGAGGAACCTTTGAGTTCTTCGGGCCGTCAGTAAAGAATATCCTGTGAGAGTGGACGTGCTCCGAGGAGTGCGGCTGCTCCAATTGTGGTATCAAAGCCTGATTCTTGTCTGTATATTTCAGGCAAGGGAGGCATAAGAGGTAAAGAGCACTTTGATACATGCCATTTGTGGTATCAGAGCGGGGATTTCATCTGTATATTTCAGGTGAAGCGAGAAGGAAAAAGAGTACAAAGCACTGGAGACTCTATAAGGATTGTTCACAGGTAGGCAATAGTCCATTGACAGTCAGGAGGGCTGTAGGAGGAAGCTGGAAACAATCGAGATGCAGAGTGACAACAACAAGTTTGCTTGGAGAGCAGACAGAGACAACACCATGGCTACTGAAGGCCATAGGTATGCTGAAAGGAAGAACCCAGAGCTGATGAGTGCAATCGAGAGAGCGAAAGAACTTGCTGACATCAGGGAAAAAATGGAAGATCTGGAACTGCGGATGCGGTAGAATACCAAGCAGAGATGAGTATATGAATGGCCCATGAAGAAGTCGAAGATAAAAATGCCAGTCAAGGAGTTGATGACTAGAAGACAACAGAGGTTGTTAAGAGGATGGTTGAGGTATGTTGAAAACCTCGATGGACCTAAGGAAATGGTTTATATATGCGAACCAGAGACTGGGAGAGATCTCAGTGAAATGGGATCAGTTGAGGATCTCAAGAACTGCCAGGAGGGCAGAGAAGAAATTCCATATTGCCAGGTGGGAAATGAGTTGAGATCGGCTAAAGATCTCAGGGACTTTCAGGGGGACAGTCAAGGAATTTCACATTTCCAGATGGACAATGATATGAGGTCGTTGCAGGATCTCGAAGACTGCCAGGAGGGTAGTGGAAGCATCCCATATTGCAAGATGGGTAGGGATGAGAAGATGAGATATCTGAGAGTCTCATGAACTCAGAGATGGATTTAGATCAACATGTGCAACTGAAAGAAGAGGAGGATCTGAAGGACCTTATAATTATTGGAGGAATTAGAATATTCCTACCACTTAGCCCAGGGGAGGTAGAAATCTGTGTTGCAGGTGCAACAACAATAGAAGGACAACCAGCTGAGCCTATCAAGAAAGACGAATTGGAGCAGATATATGAAGCTGCCCAAGAAGGAAAAGAGAATGAGCATTATGAGGAATGGATCAATGATTTCGGCCAGGGAGCTGAAAAGAAAGAAGCTGCAGCACTAAAGCTAGCAGCAAAGGAAGCCAAAGAGCAAGCAGGCAGATTTATCACTCCATGGGAGATGGATCTAGAGATGTTGGAGGATTGGCTGAACAATCCAGAACCAGTAAGAGAATTGGCAGAAGTTCAGCTGTCAGAGAAGGTGGATGAATGGAAAGTCAGTCAGGAAGAGACTGCAGAGCTAAAGTCTGCAGCAGAGTGGCAACTTGAGGCCACAGATGAAGATGAAGAGGATGGCATGGGAGATCATGATGACCTACCCATCTGCAGAAAATTTTTGCAGCTGAGGAGACTGCATGAACATGGCTAGCCACTGGAGCAGCTGGATGAAGTGATCGAGGAGATCCGAGAACTAATGATAAGGACAACAAGGACTGCCAGCGAGGAGAGGCTTAGCAGAATGGAGGAAGCATCACAGTAGCGTGAAGATGGAGCAGATGAACAACTCCAGAGAATGATTTGGGATCCAGGGGGATTTCCATAGCTGAGATGGGAAGCTCATGAGCAGGAGCTCATGAATTTTGTAGCTGAGGAGTATGATGCAAGAGCATCATCTCATGTCAGCCAGCCAGCCAACCAACCACATCAAGCACACACATTCAAAGCTGAAGAGAGGCACAGTCCTCATTTTGATTTAGAAATTGAATGTAATTAAATGTTTAAGTTGTTGAGCTATAGAGTCATTCCTTTGTGCAGGTGTAAGTAGATGGGCCTTTAATGTTTTGTAAGGCTGAGATCTAGATCCGGATAGTGGACTAGAGAGCCCATTCAATGTAATTGAATAGAGTAGGTAGATTGGAGGGAAGAGCTCAAAGAACCTCCTGATGTAAAAAGATCAATTGTATCTCTGGATAGAAAGTGTGTGGCGAGGATAGAAGAGAATCTACGAGTAGACAGCAGAAGAAGGAGCTGAGACCTTGTTGCAGGCCGTGCTTAGGAACACCTTGTATATACAGGCACTAGCCATATCTAATACAAAGAACATTTTTCCTGCATGATTATGTGTTAAATGAATGACTATGAGTGTTCTTCATATGATATGGATGTATGTTGTAGATGTATGTTGTAGGTTTACATTTGCAGGAGTGTGTCTGATTCTGGGTGAAGGTCTTTGAGGTTTCATGCTAGGAGGGCATGACAGAGTACTGCGGTCTCTGAATACCAGTGCACTGAAGCACTTCTGAATTCTGTGGCTTCAGACAAGGACGTGCTGCAACACAAGAACTGGAATTAACAACTCCGTGAGAACCTCAAGGTTGCTGAACACCTTGGAGGCAAGGTTGTGGGAGAAAACACAGTTGCAGACAGGACCTCTGAGGATTTTTTTGAAGATCTGCCAAGTGGGCATCGATCCAGTGCAAGGAGTGCACAAAGATAGAACTCTGTTGTGAGTTCAAGGAGAACCAGAATCACTGAGGATTCTGAGAGCTCTTCCAGGTGGCATTGAGCAAGTGCATAGGTGCACAGAAGACAAGACTACAGGAAGTTCCGTGAGAAGACACTCTGCTAGGTGGGCATTGAGACATTGTGTAGGTAGGCACAGAGGGAAGAGAACTCTTTGAGTTCTGTATTCTGAAGGAAGAATCCATTGAGGGATATTCGCAGGGTTGTTGAACACCCTGATAGGCTCAGCAAGAGGTTGCTTGAGTGAAATATAGCCAGGAGGGAATCTGAATTCTCCATCTGAGGGAGAAAGGGAAGAAGAACCGAGTTTCCTGGGAGGTCAAAGCTACAGGAAATCTCAGGGTGGATAACACCTTTGTCAGCGTTTTTATACGTGCGGGGAAGCTCAAAGTGTGAAGAGTTCCTAGAGAAGAAGGAAGGCCAAGGTTGAAGCCTCTGGAAGATTGAAATTCTTCCAAGTCCCAAAAGAAAACATTGAGTCTTAGGAGGAACAACGCCAGCCATTGGATCATGTGAAGATGCGTGGAGTTTAGTCTCTGGAGAAGTGCGCAGGAAGAAGAGATCATGAGTGTCAGATCTTGCTCAGGATCACTGACAGTCATTGGATCGACAAGAAGCTGCATGAGGGTTGAGCCTTCATGAGAAGCAGAGGAGTAAAGTCCCGACAGGCATCGGGATATTGGGGATATCGAGGACGTGAGGAGAGTCACTCGACACCTGAAACCCCGAATTAGCGAGGTTTGTTCTGAGTCGTTCGATTGGGAGCGGACACGTGTCATGAGATTTCCCACATCGGGGATTCGAGCATCAGAGATTGGAAGGGGAAGTATTTCGACTTCGCGAGTGGCGAAAATGTGAAAAGATGGGAACTCCACGTTGTGGGCCTAGCTCATGTCACATAGGAGAATCGAGACTCGGGATATCGAATATCTCATGGGAAAGAAGTCTGTGTTTTTTGGCATTTGAAAGTCCGAAATCACGAAGAAGGAGGAGACCGAGAAATCACCATATTGGCATTTCGTGTGTCAGAGAATCGGGGGTCCAGAGGATGGAAGGTTGGGCGCTTGACCCACGAAACCCCGAAAGGAGATAAGGATGTGGTCTTATGAGGACTAGTCATATGGACTAGGGCATAGCCAGGAGGGGCTAAGGCAAAAAGGAGCGCATCGACATATCAGAAATTGGGAAAAGGGAAGTCTCGAATCCGTTGACATCCGGATTCGCGATCCCACGAAATCTGAAATCCTAATAAGGAGATGGAACTATTGAATAGTCAACCCACACACGCATCGGAGAATCAACACATTGGGGTTCGGATTTTGGAAATTCCAATTGCTGACATCGCAAGTGGAGAAATCCCGATAGGGAGAACTCCGATAGAAAAAAAAAAAATCAACGTTGACTCGCATCGGAGTTCGTGGAATCGCGAGGCAACAAACACACGACCATAGGATTCGCGAAATTACGAAGTCTGATATCCCGATCATTAAGGGAGATCATTTGAAGAGTTGTTGTGGGGTGCAGATTTCCCGATAGGGAAATAGAGGAACCTTTGAGTTCTTCGGGCCGTGAGTAAAGAAGATCCTGTGAGAGCAGACGTGCTCCGAGGAGTGCGGCTGTGCCAATTTACCACCCTCCTCCTATTACTATTGATGCTACTACAGAAAGGGAAACCTTTGTTCCCTCAAGCCCTAAAGCCTTTTCTCTGAATCCCCAACTGTTTTATTTTCCTCCTGGATGCTCATTTCAAGTTTCTATTGTTTGAACTCCATCCCCTCCTAATTATCCTCCACCTATTATCCCTATGGAAGGTGCTAATCCCCCCAGAAATAGAATGGATGCCATAGTGGTTACTAGATATGCCCCCTCTGTCTTACCTCGGCCCATGAATGCTCTCCCTGCTAGATATTTCCTAAAATATATGCCTAAGTTCACTAGAGAAAAAGACATAACTACTGAAGAACAACTTGTTGCCTTCTAAAGTTATGTAGACAACCTTAATATTGAAAATGAAGATGTCTGGATGAGAGTCTTTGTCTAGAGCCTTGATGGTGAGGTTATAAAATGGTTTAGAGGATTGACCTCTAGATCCATTGTTGGGATTGAGGCTCTAGATGATGTTTTATTAAGGCAGTGGGGGGATAAAAAATATTTTATGTATTATATCAAGGATTTTGGGTCCCTAAAGAGAAAGGAGGGAGAATCTATCTCTGAATTCTCCAAAATATTAAACAAAATGTACAATAAGATCCCTATGGAGATAAATCCCATAGAGGCCTCTACCAAAATCACTTATGCTAGTGCTTTTGACCTTGATTTATGCCTCCTGTTGAGAGAGAGGATAACTACTTCCCTATCTCATATGCAGAATGTTTCCCTGGAGGTGGAATCCAATGTATTGGGAATTGACAGACTTAGCAACAAAGCTGACAGAGACAGAGGAGGAGGGAGATCTGAAGCCTCAACCCCTAGGTCTTATGCATCACACCCTCAAATGGATGAATTAAACAAAATGGTGAAGTCCTTGTTCGCAGAAATGGAGAGGATGAAGTTTGAAGGGAAAAAAGGTTATAAGAATGCAAAAAGTGTTCAAAGTAGAGGCAACTTTAGGAGGCATATTAACAATGCCCCTCAGATGATGCAATGAGAATGGAGGAATAGAGATAGGGATGATAAGAATATCTAAACCCATCTCCAAAATAGCCTTGTGGTTGATGAGGAAGGGGGGGAAAGATCTTGATCCTGAAATCCACTACCTTGGAGACATCTCCCCATTTCCCCATTTGAATCAATATGCATACGAGGATTCCCTCATGGACAGCCAAATAAATGAGTTGAGTAAGAGGGAGAAGGCCAATAGCAGTCCCCATAAATATAACCTCAGGTCAAATAAGATGGAGGGGAATTTTGACATCCCTGAGAATCCTTCCAAAGCATATAAGCCTACCGAAGATAGAACAAACAACAAAAAATAAAAGAAAGCTCAAAATTCCAGACCCATAGCCAAAAATCCTATCCCAGAGTTGAGAGAAATTCTAAATCCCCCTTCCTCCTTTAGTTTTGAGCCTGAAATTCAGAAAATTAGAATCCCTGTGCCCCTCTCAGAGATGGTCAAGCACTAAGATTTCAAAAAATCCCTCTCTAATATGTTGCAGTCTGAGCCATCTTGCCATTCCACAGACTCAGTAAACCTTCAATATGAAAATCCAACAGTCATCCTAGGTCCTATGGTAGAATATAGAGATGATTCATCCCCTCCCGTCTATACATCCCTGAACATAAATGATAAGGTGTTGCATAATTGTTTGATGGATTCATGGGCATCTTATAATCTCATGCCCAAAACTGTCATGGGTGAATTGGGGCTAGAATTCACAAAGTCTTACCACGACTTGTTTTCCTTTGACTCTAGAAAAGTACAATGCCTTGAGGTCATCAAATAATTGGTTGTGACTTTGTTTCAACTACCCATGAAAAGTGTGGTCATGGACATCATGGTGGTTGATATCCCTCCCAAGTTTTGCATGCTATTGTCAAGATCCTGGATAAAAATACTTGGGGGAAAACTACAAATATACCTCACATATGATACCATTCCAATCTTTTTAGGGGATCATAGAAGACTGTACAGAGAAGCTCAATTGGCCTACATTATCAGCGATGAAGCAGACCCTACCAATCATCCTATCTTTTCCCTGTATACGGATTTGGGATCCAACTTATTACAACTCACTAATGCCCCTGATCCCCCTCTTGAGATCAGTAAGTCCATTGATCTCTATGGGGATTCTCCTCTGATTTCCCCTATTTGGAAGATGTTCTTTGATGGAGCCTCTTCTAGAGAAGGTGTTTGTGCCAGAGTCGTCCTTGTTTCACCTTCTCAGGAAATTGTATATCTGTCCTACAAGTTAGAATTTGAAACTACCAATAATGTGGTAGAATATGAAGCCCTTTTTCTGGGTTTGAGGTCTACAAAGGAAATGGGAATTGAAGAGATATCAATGTTTGGAGATGTTGATTTGATTATCCAGCAGATCAGAAATATATATCAGGCCAAACACCCTCGGCTCAGAAGTTATAGAAATGAAGTATGGGACCTCATTGACAATTTTTTCTCATCTTTTAACATTTCATTTATTCCCAGAGAAGAAAAAGTCTCAGCAAGTAATTTCAAAGTCCCTTAGCCACCTAAGCTCAGGTATGATGTAGAAGTAAAATATAGACCCTCCATACCTGACAATATTAAGAATTGGAAAGTGTTTGAGGATGATCTTGAGATCAAAAAATTCTTGGAAATGATTGATGAGTTTTCAACATTACACATTGATCAAGATCCAGATTCTGACATAGATCCCCATGCTGATGTTTTTCTGAACAAAATTGTTGACCATCGTATTGTCCAACTACCCAATAATCACATCCCAAAGGGAATAGTTCCTTTAGAAAGATTATTTGATAGAAATAATGTGGCAGTAAAGGGTAAAGTCTCAGATGAGGATGTTGACGTAGTTGAGTGCAATATTGGCACAGAGACGGATCCAAAATTTGTCAAGTTGTCAAGCAGCTTGTCAAAAGAGCAGAGGGTCGTGTTTACTGAGCTATTAAAATAATTTTCTGATGTGTTTTTCTGGACCTATGAATACCTCAGAATATATGACACCAGTGTCATTGAACACAAGATCCCACTAAAGGAAGAAGCCAAACCATTTAGGCAAAAGTTAAGATAGATAAATCCTATGTTGTTGCCTATTATGGAAAGGGAGGTGAAGAAGTTGTTGTATTCCCAAATCATTGTTCCCCTGAGATATTCTGAATGGGTAGCCAACCTGGTCCTAGTAAGAAAAAAGAATGGAGAATTCAGATTCTGTGTCGATTTTAGAAACCTGAACAGGATCTCAAAGAAGGATAATTACCCACTGCCAAAGATGGAACACATATTGTAGAGGGTAACATTCTCTTCCAGGATTTCCATGATTGATGGTTTTTCTAGATACAATTAGATCTTTGTCTTGCCTGAAGACAGAGAAAAGACAACCTTCACCACTCCTTGGGGCACATTCATGTATGCCAAAATGACCTTTGGGCTAATGAACATAGGAGCAACCTTTCAACGAGTCATGGACATAGCCTTCATTGGGGAAAAGGATAAAATTGTGGCCATCTACCTAGATGACATAACAATCGTCTTCAGATCTGATAAAGAACATTGCTTCCATTTAAGAAAGGTCTTCCTGAAATGCAGAAGGTTTGGTTTTTCCCTAAATCCTAAGAAATCTTTGTTTTCCATGAAGGAGGGGAAATTACTGGGGAATATAGTATCTGTTGAGGGAGTAAGAATTGATTCAAGTAGGGTGGAGGATATACAAACCTTATCACTTCCTAGATCCAGGAAGGAGGTTCAGTCCTTCCTAGGAAAAATTAATTTTCTGAGGAGGTTTGTTTCAAATTTTTCTGAATTGGTGAAGCATATCACAACCATACTCATAAATGGAAATGAATTAAAATGGACTGTTGAGTCTAGAGAATATTTCAATCAAATCAAGAAGGCATTGAATGAGGCACCTGTGCTTATCAGTCCTAATTATTCCAAGGATTTTCTAATCTTTTCTTTTGCTTATTTTGATATAGTGGCAATTGTTTTATTGCAGAAAAATGTTGAAGGGATAGATCAACCTATTGCATTTTTCAGCACAACACTAAGAGATACAGAGGTGAAATATGACATCATGGAGAAGTAGGCTTATGCATTGGTGAAATCCCTCAAGGCTTTCAGAATCTATGTCCTTCATTCTAAGGTTATTGCATATGTCCCTTCAGCTATTGTGAAGAAAATTCTTATTCAGCTTGACATAGATGGAAGAAAGAGAAAGTGAATTGCCAACATCCTTGAATTTGATCTGGAAATAAAACCCACCAAGCTAGTTAAAGGCCAAGGTTTAGCCAAATTGTTAGTTGAATCTAATTGTAAATCTCTGGGGGTGAAATTCATCAACACTTTATCAAAAGATCAGTAGGCTAAGTTCCCTGATAATAGTCCTCGAGATGGCTCTCCATTGGCAGAATGCACTTGGTATAAGGACATTATTTATTTTATGCAAAAATTCAAACCCCCTGATGGTATGAGAAGAAGAAAGGCAAGAGCTTTAAAGATCAAATCAATAAGGTATTTCCTTATTGACCAGATATTGTATTGGAAAGACCCCCTGGGTGTGCTTCTGAGATGTCTAGACCCCCAGGAGACCCAAAACATTATGCTTGAATTTCATGACAGCTTGTGTGGGGGACATCATTTTTGGAGGACTATGGACTATAAAATTCTCAGGGATGGATACTTTTGGCCTAATTTGTTCACAAATGTCTGTGCAAAAGTCATAGCTTGCATCAAATGTTAGAAATTATCTGGGAAGCAACATCTCGAATCTCTACCATTGAAGCCTATGGTGGCTTCAGGACCTTTTCACCCATGGGGTCTTGACTTCATTGGGTAAATTAATCCTTCTTCAAGCAGAAAACACAGGTGGATTTTAACTGTAATGGGCTATTTCACCAAGTGGATAGAAGTTATTCCCACAAGGAGTTATTCTCACAAAGTGATCATTGGTTTCCTCAAAGATATTATGGCAAGGTTTGGTTGTCCGAACATAATCATCACTAATAACGCTGCATCCTTCAAGTCTGAGCCATTAATCAAATTATATGATCAGTTAAGGATTTCATTAATCCACTCTACCCCCTACTACCCTCATGGAAATGGATTAGCATAGTCGTCTAACAAAATCCTCATAAATATCATCAAAAGACTGTTAGAGTGACAACAAAGAGGTCCCTGGGCCTCTCCCCTTTCCAGATTGTCTATGGGGTTGAGTTCTTTTTCCCTTCTCAGCTTTCCCTTCTTGTGGAAAAGTTCTTTCGGGATTATCAAGGAGAGCCCGATGATATGATCAGGAGAGTGCAGTAGTCGGTAGAAGTCTAGAAGACTAGAGAGAAGCTACTGGACAAAGCGCATGAACGTCAACAGAAGATCAAGCAAGCCTTTGACAGAAAGGTGAGAAACAAGGGTTTCCATCTAGGAGATTTAGTGCTTAAATGGGATGCGCTCAAATAGGATAAAGGAAAACATGGCAAATTTGAATCCCTTTGGATCAGTCCCTTCAATATTTCTGGGGAATTTCCAAACAACACTTATAGGTTGGAGAACTTGGAGGGTGAAAATTTTTTTGGAAGCCCTGTAAACGGGCACTTCCTAAAAATATGTTTTGTTTGAAGCCGTAGTCGGCATCTCGCCATTGTAAATACTGTTATATTTTTATTTATTTTGTTTTCTAGTGGGAGACTCCAACCCAATAGTAAGGCATTGAAACTACAGAAGAGTTATTGGCTTCTCGCAGGGAGCAAGCCATCCCCCATGGATCCTAATTTTATCACATTATTTTTGTAAGGAGGGGTGTTTTCCTAAGAAATTGGCTCCTTGGCCAAGGAATGGAAGAAAACAGACAAAAACCCACAATCTGGCTTCTATCCTAAGTCGGACAAGTGATGTGACCTTTTGGAACAGAGTGATAAGGCATGCGCAAATCTGGGTGGCTGAGATCTGCACGCTCCAAATCGATGGTTGATTTCCATATTGGTGCCTCAACATGCACAGTCGATAAAACAATGTAGGGTGGGCCGAGGAAGAAACCGTGGTTTTGTAAAGGTGCTACGTGTCAGCCAGAGACACACATCGGGCCCAAAAGTGAGGAGGAATCAAACCATTTTTTGTGGCCCCAATATGCGGATGTGCATATAGTTCCCTATCGCAGGTTGACATGTGGACGTCTATCCCACCAACAGCTCTCCCCCACTCCATAACTCTCCTCTGTCCATCACATTCCCCTTTACCCTATGACTTTCACTCCCTCACACATGTCCTCCACTCACCATCCCACCTGCTTCATCTACCCTTCTCATCTCTCGCCACCTATGCCACCTCTCTCCACATCACCTATGTCCTCTTACACCTCATCCCTTTATTGTATAGCCCCCATGATATCCTTAGTATTCTCTCCCCCATTCATGACTGTCCACCTAGCCATCTTCTGTCCGCTATTCCATCCCGAGTGCACCAATCACTTCACCAGCATCCATGTCCATTTTCAGGCTTCCCCACAAGCATCCAGCTCAGACTTAGATGACGTAGTACTAAGGTTGCCATGTCCTACAGGTGCAGATTTGACTTGGGCCTTCCCTGATCCCGATGAAGCAGTTATCGAGGCATGTGGTGGCAGTTGAACATCATTTCCACCATAAATGGAAAGCCCGGAAAGGACTGTCAGCCAGACGACCCATCTGTAGGTCTGTTCTGAAATGTGATTGCATCTGACAGAACTCGCTTCTGATAGGAAGCTGCATACATAGTCTGCATGAAGCATGCAGACATAAAGCCTTCAATGCAAAGTCTCGAGCATGTCTCTAGGGTTTTCTATGAGTATATAGGAGTCATTCTCATATTTTGTTAGGGTCCATGGTTGAGCTAAGCTCTCGCATTGTAAATATTTCAATTTAAAACTCTGGTTATCTATTATGCTATGAGATTTGAGATTCCTTGTTCGATTCAAGCTAGTTTTCCTTTTCGTCTTTTATGCATCTGATACTGAAGACTCGAGCATGGATGATCCAGTCGAGTTGTTGTGATTGTGATTTAATGGAGGTTTCATTGTAGCATTGTTGTAGCGTTTTCAGTTTCCTGAAGATCCGAGCCCAAGAGGATCTTGTTCCCTGAGTTTTTCTTCATTTGGCTACTGGAACACTTGAGGTCCATAGCAAACCATTACACTTCTTCTTTAAGTTCTCCCCCCTACTCATCCTTACTACAACTCACTAACCAAATTTGGATTAAGGCCTCATCTTCTTATGCATATCTCACCCAATTTTCTAAGTTAAAGCGATATATTCCTAAGCCTGCATCCATTAGAGGACCCTTAAATTTATTCATTGTGACATACAAACTGATGGGTATTGGGTTTACCTCTATTTCAATCCAGAGGTGACTTCTAGTGATATCTCTGGGTATAGATATGATGGATGCATGTGTCAGGGTGTATGCCCCACATGTTGGTATATTCACAGGAAAATTCTCTTGATTGGTCCTTAAGGACGTTCACTAATTTTTCTTTTTGATCTACATCTAGTCTTGAATTGATATGTAGGAACTTGCCAGGACTAATCTCATAGGGCATGGTATAGGATCCAGAAGATTCATTTATTTCAAAGATAAAAGATGTTGAAGAAAGAGTTGATGGGTCCAAATGTTCTTGAAATTATTCACCAAACATGTAATCAAATTGAGGGAAAGATTGAGGAAAATCAACACATGTGATTGCATAAATGAATTGATTTAACACATTCTCTATCGTTTTCTCTTGAAGTGTCGAGGAGTGATCACTAGGAAACACGGGTTTTTCCCATTTTTTGTTGTCATATGTAAATTCAAGACACCATAGATTTTCTATAACACTTTGAGTTGGTGGATATATCATAATTTTCTTCATATAAACTCCATTAGAGATAGTCATTTCACATTCTCAACAACCAATGAATGCATTGGTTGTAGCCAACCAAGGTATTCCAAAAATAACGGGGTTCCCTTTATCAAGATCCTTTCAATGAATGAAAAGGAAGTCTACCAGATATTCCCATCATGCTAATGTGACTATGATATCATCCAATATCCCCTCAGGTACAACTTTCATTTTATCTGCCAATTCCAAAATAGTTGGGGTAGGTCGAAGGAAATGTTTCAACTGTAATTAATCTAAGGTAGTGATCGTCATAACATTAATGGACTTCCCTAGCCATATGAGAGTATTTCCAATGGGAATCTTATTAATTATTATCGTTACTATTGGATTCCCATGATTTTCATACTTCGTGACCCTAGGCGGCTTTGATATGTATTCATACAACTCTCCTACCAAATGCATTGTTGGAGGATCTTTCTGTTTTCTAACTGGATTTTTTATACACAATTCCTTAATTAAATTACTATAAATAAGGATATCCTTTATTGCTTGTAGCAGGAGAATTATGACACAGATATTTTTTAATTCGTTTATAATGTCAAATTTTGGCCGAAATATTGGTTTTTCGATTGCTAATCTCTTCAGATAAGGAGGAACTTTTGTAGTTTGAAAGGAATCACTTTGGGGAGGCATTTGTTCTTGATCTTTTGGAATAATAAAGTCTTCCCATTTAGTTCCATCCATTGGTTGGTCAGAAGTTTCATCTTCATTTTCCTCACGGATGACTACTGAAGGTTTTTGTTTATCCAAAACTTTCCCATACCTTAGTTGAATCTCATGTAATGGACCATGAGAAATAACATATGTAGAAAAAGTTTGCAACTCAACATTATGAAGAGGTTGAGTTGGTTTATTGTTTGGATTAGGCACCAGTTGTGCTGGTAATAATGTTGGTCTTGGGGAATTTACATTTTGAAATTGTTGAGGTTGTTGTGGAATATGAGGTAAAGGTGGAGGGACAAAACTTGGAAAAAGTTGCTAAATATTTGGTGGAAATTGTGGATAAGGATGACTGGGCATATGAACAAGTGGAATTTTAGTGTTTCCCTAGGTATCTCCTCCCCTCCATCCTTGTAGCCAAGGATGGTGTGAAGCATACTGTGGAGAACGGTTTTTCCAATTTGGTAACTTCCACTGTTGTGGTTGTTGGTAATAAGGTAGAGCTTGAGGTGGTGTATCCTGGTACATAGGCTAACTCCTAGGCTGCAATGGCCTTCTAGGTGCGTAAGAGGATTCCCTAGGATCCCCACTTTTATAAATGGGTAATAAACCAAGAAATGATGGGCATTTTTCAGTTGGATTATCTTCAGTAGAGAAGCCACAGACTGAGATGTTGTCTAATGGGAATTCCCTTGAGGAATGCTTCCTCCTGCACCTCGAACAAAATATGCACATCACAACATTCTCTTCCTCGTGTTTTTTCTTAATATTTAAAGTGTCCAATTGCGAACCCATTGTACTTAAAATATCAGTTTTAAAATTTTCTAATAGGTTTCCTATTTCCATCCTTGTAACCCCATTAGAACTAACTCCTTTTGAGTTTCTACTATAGGGATCCAAAACACCCTTTCCATTTTTAGCCTTTCTTCTCAAGTAGTTTCTACACATCTTACAAATCTCAAAAAATTGTTTACGAGAGACATATCTTGATGCCATAAGATTAAGTGTTTCTAGATATTCTTCTGAAATCCCTTTAATAAAAAGGGTTCTTATTGCATTGTCTGGAAGGTCATTATATTTTGATTTTTGTGAAATATAGGCGAACCGTTCCATGTAATCTTCAAGACTCTTGTCTTATAGTTAATTAATTTTAAAGATATCATTTAAAGAATCTTTAGATTTTCAATAGTCCTAGTGTTTTCTAAAGAATACGATCTTCATATCTTCCCAAGATCTGATACGAGATTCTTTTAATCCCATGAACCATCTAAGTGCAGAATATTTAAGTGTGGCAGAAAATAGTTTTAATTTTTGAGCATATTGTAAGTAGTTATAGATTATTCACAAGATGTCAAACTCAAACAGGAAGGTTTCAGGCTCCTCACTTCTATTACCATAAAATTTAGGTACTGAAGAAGATGGAATATTCTTCATATTAACATTTTGCGTGGTATCCAAAATTGGAAATCCAAAAGTGGCTTTTGTCTGCTTTTCTACTTCTTCTCCCTCATCATGTCTCACATGATTATGGTCCTCATTTTCATCCATACTGATTTGATTCCCAAAAAGAGAATACCTTAATGGTTTTATTCTTGGAGATCATGGGGTGTCTGAATGTTCTTTTTCAGGTGAGATATTTCTCTGATATGGAAACTTATATGCTATTTGGATTTTAGGGACTTTGCTTGAGCCTATTGAAAATATTGGTTCAGAAGTTATTGTTTCAACTTGTGACATAACTAAATTTGTTGAACCTCCAAAGAGGTCATTCCCCTATTCATGGTAAATGGTATCTATAAAGTTTGAATCCCCTGATGGTGGTGAAAAGGAAAAAGTTATGTTGGTTTCTTTTGATGATGAGAAATTGGAAGGTTCAAGTGGTTTTACCTCATGTCCTACTATTATTGGTGTCTTAGTTTTCTGTTCTATGTTTTCCTCAATTCTTGTCTCTTCTTAAACTTTTTTAGCTTTCTGGGTTGAGCTATCTCCTACTTGTACTTTTTGATACCATTTTGTAGAGTTTATATATGGAGTATTTATTCCTCCAAAAAGGTTAGAAGGAACTTTGGCTGGAAGTTTTAGATTGGTTTTAACATATATACCCTTTGGGTCCCTAGTTTTGTTCATGAAAGAAAAGAAAAAAGAAAACTACCATGGGGTTTGGGGGAACCTGCTATAACATATCCGCAGGTTATTACCTCTCATATTAACATTCCCCTGCCACCAAACTAGCACTAATATTCAAAAATAATCTATTCCTAATCATTTTCTACCATTGGACAACTCCCCGACAATGACGACAAAAAATGATGGGTAAAATATATACCTTAATTTCCCTCAATTAAATTATTAACTAGGGTAAGTAAACTTAGATTTGTGACACAATATGATTCAAGGTAGGGCAAGGGTTGACTGCTTATGAGGTTTTAAAATTGGATTTAGCTAGGAAAGAAGATGGTTTATCCCATGGATCATTACTTTATCTTCAATTTACTATTCTATTTTAGAAGAATATTATAAACAAACTGACTTTGTTTGGGCAGTGAACTTAATTTTAAATATACAGAGCACTCTATGATTGTGAACAGTGAGCTCATTACTCTAAGTAACCAATTCTTGAATATAAATAAGTTATATTTCCCTAAAAGAAACTCTTTGAATAGAAATAAGCTATATTTCCCTAAAAGCAACTCTTTGAATAGAAATAAGCTATCTTTCCCTAAAAGCAATTCGTGCTGAAGAAGGAAAACAACATCATTTATGTCTACAATGGAAAAGGATTACATCTAAATATGGTGGTTTTTTCTACGATGGTGAATTATATCATGATGACATCTTAACACTACAAATAATTCAAATGGGATGCATGTAATACTGACTTCTACATAGATGCGTAAAGTAGAGATAAAACAATATAAGAAAAACTTCACCATTAAAGAAATATCAATTGATTAAATACATATCCTTGTAATTAATATAATATATAAACATTATTTGAAAGAGATTTGAATTAACAACTTTCCTACCACACTAAGACTAACACATAGATACACAAAGATAATAATATATGCATCCCTGAGGGATTAATTTAAACCAGAACTAAATGAATCATAGATCAATGTTATGTACACTTTCTAGATGACCAGTATCCAAAGTAAAATACAACTTATGAAAATGAGAAAAGAAATATATGTGTATATGAACAACTAGATGATCAAGAGCATGTATATGGAAATGAAACACAGCCTAAGTAAATAACCTGCATAAGAGATTTATACATAAGAGAATGCATAGGTAGATGTCTAGATATAGAAAATTACAAATAACCTGCAAGTCAGATAAGGAAACATAACTTAAATAAGAAACGTCCACAAGAGATCTATATATGAAAATATGACTATACAACAAGTTAAAAAAATGCATACGCTACTAGTGGGCCTACCAGGTAATCGTGGTACTACTCCAGCTTAAGAAACAATAGCAATCTCACTGCATCAAATTGTATTAAGACCATAATTGAGTTACAAGGGAAAATTCAATATAGTATCTATATTATCATGGTTGTTCTCATTCTGAGAGACCTCCAGTATTTATATATTTTAGATACAACTGATAGGTAGACCATTGAAAGGGTCGACACTCTCCTACAATAGAAAATCATTAAAAACTAGTAACGAACAACATCTTCTAGAAAACTCATGCGCTCAAAATAGAGTCTGAACGTAATTGTTCAAATCAAAATATAATGATACCCATAGTTGGAGGGTTCAAACAGGTATGAAACCCATGTTTCAAATTCTCCAAGAAAGGCCCACCGATATACCAACCCACAAACTTATTGTGCTATGAGTTATGTATCGCAGGCCGGATTAAGGGTTGGATCGAGGATCATATCAAGGGTCGAATTGAGGGATGGATTGTGTTTTCGACCTGTTTCAATTAAAATACAAGTGTTAATGGATTGTTCTCATTCGATTAAGGATAAACTCATCATAAAATCATCAAAATGAATATGACACATACCTTATGTTGATCCATAGCAAATTGATAAAAGAAACCTTATAATACCTTCAAAAAGGGCTAATAGAGGTATGGATTGTATGATTCCCATGTTCAAAAAGAGACTTGGATCAAGGAAAAAATGGTCAAAAATGAAGTCATTAGGCTGGGTCACCCAAATGGAACAGTAATTCTATTTGCACAACATTACAAAAGAGTTGGAAAAAA
Organism: Picea engelmannii; assembly: GCA_009831015.1. NCBI lineage: Eukaryota > Viridiplantae > Streptophyta > Pinopsida > Pinales > Pinaceae > Picea > Picea engelmannii. The sequence continues at coordinate 321,030 of ML777659.1, read as the reverse complement.
TCGTTATGATGTTCTCCATTTGGATCTTGAATGCTAGCAATGGTGACAATGACGTAAAAAGGCATGCCCAAGGTACGTGGCTTGGAAATATTTTATTGTAGATATTTATGGCCAATTTGAAACTGACTCCCATCATTTAGGCCATTTGACCAAGTTGAAACAAACTGGACCAATGGAAGAGTTTATAGCTACCTTTGAGCAATTAGTTTTCAGAATGGAGAGCATAAAAAAATAATTTTTCAAGGATTGCTTATCAGTGGCCTCAAGGATGAAATACGTTCCCATGTCCTCATGGCTCACCCTCAAACTTGGTTGGAATATACAAAAAGGGCCATGGAAGAAAAAAAATTAGTCCCATCCCAAACCAAAAAAACACTCTTTATTCCTCACCCTAAACCCATCCTTCCCACCCCTCTTGCCACTCCCCTCAATATCTAGAAATTGACTCAGGATGAAATGGATGAATGCCAACTTAAGGGTCTTTCTTATAATTGTGATTAAAATTATTTTTAGGGCACAAGTGTAAGGATTTTTTTTTCTGGCTATGATAGAGGATGTTTCTGAAGAAGAGGCCCATGTTTCTCATGTACGTGAGCTATCCCCACCAACTGATCTCAATCTGCCCTTCGATCCAGTGGACCTTGAACAATTGATTTCCTTGAATTCACTCACTAGTTTCTGCGCTCCCCAAACCCTCAAGTTAATTGGATACATTAAGAACCAAAAATTAATCATTCTTATTGATAGTGGCATCACCCATAATTTTATTCATCATTGGATTGCCTAAGATCTCAATTTCTATATCTACCCAATTAATAATTTCCAAATCATGATTGACAATGGGGGTTCCATGAAATGTGGAGGGCTTTGTGAAAATTTGCACCTACAAATTGGTCAGTACCACATGAAATCTCACTTTTTTTCTATTAACATGGGCATTTGTGACATTGTACTTGGTGTTGAATGGTTACACAATCTCAGTCCTATCACCATGGTTTTCCATAAATTAACCATGCAATTCTAGTAGGAGGGCCAACAACACTAGTTCCAAGGCATCATAGCAGGGTCACTAGAGATCATTATCTCCCAACAAATGCAAAATCTCCTCAGAAAAGTTTATTCTGAAATTATTTCCCAACTTTTCTTCTATTCAGGCGGTTGAGACACCCTTTGTCCATCCTGACCTCCAATCTATCCTCTTCCAACACCAAGTTGTGTTTCAACNCCCCCCCCCCCCCCTCGAGACTTCCCCCTTCTTGAGGTGTCCATGATCATTCCATAATCCATTCCTGTTGTTCTGGGCATTATTCCTCCAATTTTTTTCATTATCGCCATCCCTTCACCCAAAAGAATGAAAATGAGAATATTGTTCAAGAATTGCTAGAAGTCCTTGTCATCCGTCTCAGTACTATCCCATATTATTCTCAAGTAGTCATGGTATTCAAGAAATAAGGTACTTGGCACATTTATCCTAATTTTCATGCCCTCAACAAACTCACCATCAAAAGAAAATTTCCCATTCCTATCATTGATGAACTTTTAGATGAATTAAGTGGTGCTCAGTATTTTACCAAACTTGATCTCTGCTATGACTACCACTAGATTTGTATGAAATAAGAAGGCATTCCCAAGACTTCATTCTGAACTCATGAGGGTCACTATGAGTTCTTGGTTATTCCATTCGGCCTCTGTAATTCTCCCTCCACTTTTCAAAGTCTCATGAATCATGTATTGTGTATTTTCCTCCGTAATTTTGTCTTGGTTTTATTTGATGATATCATGAACCTGATTATTTTGAGAATGAAATGAGGGAATAAATATAATAAATAAATAAACAGATGTATTTCCAAAAACACATAGATACATTAATGCACGATTTTTATTAAAGACATAAATGTACAAAAACTGTAAAAATACAGAGTGAATGACTCACTAGAATGGTGGCATATTATCTCTGAGAAGAGATGTGATGGCTACACTCATTCATAAGAAGATGACGATGTTTACAATGAGGCTCTAAAGGAATTTTGTAACATAAGTAAAATCCAAAAACCTAACCCCGGAAGATAAAACGCCAAAAGGTTTGTAGGCCCCGATGAGGGTAATTGATATGTCAACTTCCCAAAGGAGTAACTTTTTCATACAATATTCATTTGGGGCGCATGATATCTCATTGAAAAGGTATGTCCGAGGAATACACATTGTTCCATCACACTTTGGATAAATCGTACAATGTGACTGTGGTGGGCCCAAAAACTGTTGTTTAGAGACTCAAAACGGCCCTAGACGTTTATGACCCAAAAAGATGTAGAAAAAATGACAAGGTAGAAATCCATGTTTTGAGCTAGGGAAATAGGTGGGTGGCCACAAATTTCCACTTGCATCATTATTCCCCCATTATGAATCAATGGTCTCCATTTCCTTAAGTTCCTATGGAATATTTTTCTGAATATAAACCTTGGTGAGTTGTTTTCCTTGCTAAAGAAGATGTCCTGCTTAGCTTGGTGAAGGTTGTTATGAACCTATTGTTGGAAGGGTTGGATCCATTCAACTGATATGGCTACATGATATTCCTGATTGTGGGAGGTCTCTATCAATGAATATGCAACATGATGAACATGAAGGGATTTTTTATAACTTCACTTGATTGAACAGTGTGGAGGCACCCCTGTAGGTACAATAAGAATATCTAGGTGGTCTTCTACAATATTGTTGATATGCTTATGCTAGAGATAATGGTCTTTGTCCAAGGCTACAATGATTGTAGTTTCCTATTGTTTTGAACAGATTGTGAAGAGGTTAAACTTTGCGGTATGATAGATTACCTCGTGGTACTATTTTTTCGGGATAGTAGTCAGAACTACCTATGGTATCCTATAGAGATGACCCCCTAGAGTAAAAATGACACTATGGGATTGAGAATCATAAATAGCATGATTATTCCACACATATGGATCGTCTTGCAAAATATCACAAAATTCTAGTGGGGAAAAATCACATAGTACCTCATTCGTGGAGGGATTGATGCAGTATGGCATGCGACACTATTGGATGACATAAAGATATCATCCCTGGTGAAGCCATCCGATGTTGTATGGATGCGAGTATGGCATTGTCAGCAAATACAATTGCTTGACGACCTCTACTGAGATGAGGTTATTCTAGCTTCTGCTATCAACAATAAAATGCAGTGGAGTCCCCTTCACCCACATTTTTGAATGGAAGAGGCGCTTCCCATCCTCATAATCCTTTGGTTCTTTTGGTTGGATTGTTTCGGTTGTAACAATAGTAGAGGGTTTTGCATCAATGATCTATCTCTTTTTATTATTTTCTAAATCAGAGTCTGATTCAAGGTTCGGCTCTATTTCTTTGAGCTCCACCACCAATGCTTGTTTTGAGAGACATCCATCGGTGTTGTGCCGAGGGATTTTGTGTAAATTGCACCACTTCCCAGTGTCCTTAGTCTTCCTGTTTGTCTTCTTTTCTCATGTCTTGGACTGGTTGTCTTGAGGTTGGTTGTTCTACGAGTTAGGGATTCCTTTACCATACTTTGGTTCTTGCGGATTTGCAGACCCAAATTCCTTCTTGTTCTGGTGCTTAAATTTCTACTCAATTTTGATAGCATATCAATAAGTTGCTCCTAGTGATGAGATGTCTAGAAAATCCATTTCAGTTTGGATGTACCTGTGTAAGGACCCACAATATTTTAGAACCAGATGTCATTCAAAGTCCTTGACACCCATATTGGTGCGCAAGGTGTGGAAGGTATTTGTAAACTCTGACATTGTTTTTCCCCTCTCTTGATGTAGCGTGGTCCATCTCATGTACTAGTCATCATAGTTTCCCACAGGGTAATATTTCTCCTTGATTACATCCATAAAAAAAAACAAGTAGGATCAACCCAAAATATTCTAGACTCCTCTATGAAATTTTTATCCCAGTAAGTTTCCCACCAATGCTTGACATGGGGGAGAGCCTTAAGGAGTGAAAAGGTGACATTTTCTTTGTTGAAAAAATTGTGAATAGAGAAATAACCTTCTAGAAAATTTAACCATTTTTCCAAAGCAACTGCATCAATCTGACCTTCAAATACAATAATATAAATACTAACATGTACCTTGAATGGGGTAGTGTCTCCAAAGAGACTTCTCGATGAATAAAAAACTGTTATTTTCGGCAATCATTGAAGGATTTGGGAAAAAATATCCAACATATCGTTCCTCTGTTGCACGAGGAATTCTGCAAGAAATAGATTGATGGGATCTTCAACTCCCTCATCTCAATTCTCTTTCTCCATGGGAGGTTGCTTGGGTTGGCGAGAGCAGTTTTCCTCAAGAGAAACTATCTCAAGACCTAACTCTCTATACCCTAACCTCATTGGGGACATGCACTAAGAAATGAAAAGGAGTAGCATGGTTTGATACCACCGATACAAATTATTTTTAGAATTAAATGAAGGTGGAAATATAATAAATAAATACACAGATATATTTCCATAAACACGTAGATACAATAATGTACAAATTTTATTAAAGACGAAAATGTACAGAAACTGTAAAAATACAAAATCATTGTGATCCAAATTATTTTCAGAATGAACTGAAGAAGAGAAATTACAATGAAATACTCATGAAAATTTCTATAAATAGAGAAATACAGTAATACTTGATTTCTATTAATGAAAGAATTGTAAAGAGACTGTAAAAATACAAAGAGAAAAACTCGTTAGAATGGTGGCATCTTTATCTCTGAGAAGAGATGTGATGGCTACACTCATTCGCAAGAAGATGATTACAATGAGGCTTTGAAGGCATTTTCCCTAGGAGATGAAACACCAAAAGTCATGTGGGCCCCTCTTGGGTAAGTTAGTACATTAACTTCCCGGGGTCATAAATTTTTCATACGATCTCTATTTAAGGTGCGTGATAGCCCGTTGTCAAGGTATTTTAGAGAAATATGGATTATTCCATAAAACTCTAACTCTGTATAAATTTTGACTGTGGCACACCAAAAAAACACTCTTTAGGGCCCCAAAACATGCCTAGAAGTACAAAAATATGTGTTGACATGAAAACATACAAAATCAGCCAGTTGGATTAGGGGGGAGGCCACCAGTATCCACCTGGAAGATGTGTAGGGATTCAAAAAAACCCATAATTGTAGAACCCACAATTCCAAATAAGTATAGAAGAACGTGTTGAACTAAAAAATGACAAGAGGAGCCAGTTGGAATAGGTGGGTGGCCACCAATATCTACCTGGATCAGAATGACTCGCTAGAATGGTGGAAACTTATCTCTGAGAAGAGATGTGATGGCTACTCTCATTCAAAAGAAGATGATGATTTTTACAATGAGGCTCTAGAGGCCTTTTTTAACATAAATAAAATACAAAACCCTAACCCTGGAAGTTGATACATCAACTTCCCAACAACATAACTTTTGCATACAATCATCCTTTGGGGTTCATTATATCTCATTAGAAAGGTAGATCCGACAAATACACATTTTTTCAGCACATTATAGCTAAATATTATAGTGTGACTATGGTGGGCCCAAAAAACATAGCTTAGGGCCTCAAAATGACCCTGGAAGTTTATGAACTGAAAAGATGTAGAAAAATTGTCAAGGTGGAAACCCCTGTTTTGAGCCAGTGGAATAGGTGGGTGGCCATCGATTTCCTCTTAGATCATATCCTCATCTATAGAAAAAATGAGAAAGCTCTCTTTCCCATGTGGATCGAGTTCTACAACTATTGTCTCAACACAAATTTTTTCTTAAGCAATCTAAATGTACTTTCGGAGCCTCTGAAGTTGAGTACCTAGGACATATTGTTGGCGAAGAAGGTGCTAGGGTGGATCCAAAGAAAATTGAAGGTAACAAAGATTTTTTATGCCCAAAAACTCTTAAAATTTTGCATGGCTTCTTGGGTTTGGCGAGATATTATCACAAGTTTTTTTTCTGAATTATGGAAAAACTACATCTCCCCTCACAACCCTCCTTAAAAATAGTTTTCATTTGGAATCCACCAATAGGTCATTCCTTCGAAGCCTTGAAAGTATCTATGTACAATAATCCTATTATGGATCTTCCCAACATCAACAAGAAATTTGTATTAGAGTGTGATTCCTCAAGGAAAGGCATTGGGGTTGTCCTCATGCAAGATGGTCAATATTTGGTTTTCACAAGAAAATAATTGTCTAAACACCATTTGGTTCAATCCACCTATGAAAATTAAATGTTGTCTATTCTACAAGTTTTGGATATATGACATCCTTATCTCTTGGGGAGACGCTTCCAAATTAAAACTGATCATCAAATCCTCAAGTACTTTTTGGAACAAAGAATTCTTCCCCAGAGAAACAAAACTGGGTAAGTAAGATGTTTGGATATAATTATGATATCATCTACAAGAAAGGAAAATAAAATGTGGTGGTTGATGCCCTTTCCAATAAATATGAAGAAGACAAGTCCCTTTTTTCCCTATCCTTCATTGTCGCAGATTGGCTTAAGAAGGTTATCTAGGAATGGTTGCAACACCCCAAACTTCCAAAATTGATCCAAACACTGCAGCAGGATCCACAAGCTTCTCCGGAGTACTCGTGGCATCATGACAAGTTTCTTTATACATGTCGCCTATATTTAAGAAAAAATTTGAATCTTTAATACACCATGTTCTCTGAGTTTCATGCTTCACCTACAGTTGGGAATTCCAGTTTTACCAAAACCTATGAAAGGTTCAAACGCTCTTTCTTTTTTTGGGTCGGTATGAAACATGACATCCACACCTTTGTGGTTGAATTTGATACTTGTCAACGCAATAAGGGAGATACATTAAATGCTTGAGACACACTCCAACCACTTCCAATTCCACCTATTATTTGGACAGATATTTCTATGGACTTCATTGTTTCCCTACCTAAATCAGGAAATAAGTGAGTCGTCATTGTATTTATGGATCGTCTTTCGGAATATGCTCATTTCTATTCCCTTCAACACCCATTCACAACATCCACCATGACTCAATTTTTTATGGATAATCTCTTCAAACTCCATGGAATGCCTCATTCTATTGTTTATGATCATGATCTTACCTTCACTAGCACTTTTTGGAAATAATTGTTCTGACTCCAGGGAAACAAATTGCATCTCATCACAATATATCATCCTTAGAATGATGGAAAAACTAAAGTGGTCAAAAAGTATTTGGACACCTATTTGAGATGTTTTTCATCTGATAGAAAAAATATGTGGGTTCAGTGGTTACCCCTCATTGAATGGTGGTACAACACCTCTTACCATACCACCACTCACATGACTCTCTTTGAAGTAGTCTATGGAACAAATACACCCTTGGTTCTATCATACATTCCCGGTGTCTCCAAGGTTTGATTGGTGGATAAAAATCTTATAGTCTACATGGCCATTCTCCATACTCCCAAAGAAAACTTGGTCATGGCTCATAATCACATGAAACAACAAGGAGATGATCAGGGCCATTTCAAACATGAATTTGTTGAAGGGGACTAGGTGTTACTTCATTTGCAACCTTATAAGAAGACTTCACTCAAATCCCAACACTATCAGAAACTCTCCCCCAAATTTTATGGTCCTTATTGTATTCTCAAGAGAGTGGGGATAGTGACACAACAAATTTTCTGCAGCATTGCTGTAATGATCCCAAGCCAAATTCTTTCTTGGAATCACTAACTACTACTGATTTATTGAGTTATTAAGTGCATACAAGATTCATCGACACATGGAGATCACGATATATTCAAATTGTAGAAGCACAAACAAGGATCTGACCTTTTATTATGAGCAATGTAAGATCAATACAATAGATGGCCGATCTGGCATAAACCTCAGATGGTCGTACAAGCAATAAATATGAGCTGCTACAAAATGCTCCTGCTAATACAAAATAATGCCTCCAAAGGCTGAATAATAAATGAAGATCAATACAAGCAGATCTGAATGCCAAACTCTCCAGCTGAAGACTGTCATGCTCCAATAGAAGGCTGAAACCCTCAATAACTCGGCCCTGCTGCCAAAAGTGTCCAATCACTCTAAGAAATATGCCAATTGATAGATCGGGCAGTTGCAAGGAAAAACCAGATGTCCAAATTCCCAAATCCACTCTCAAACTTCGTAGATCTGAATTCTCCACCGAATGGTGTGCCCCACTGGATGACTGAAACCCTAGCTAGTTTGACCCTGATGAAGGAGATCTCCAAATGATCTGAAACTCTCCAAGAATATAGATCGGGTGATGGTAAGAACAACCCAGGTGCCTGAATCTCCAAGATCCCTCTCAATCACTGTAGATCTAAAATATCCACTGAATGGTGCACCCCACTGGATGACTGAAACCCTAGCAGGTTCGGCCCTGATGAAGGAGGCCTCCAAATGCTATGAAACTTTCCAAGAATATAGATCGGCCTATGAGAACCCTATGGGAGAAGTTTCAGGCTCAGATCTCAAGAATATCTCCCTAGATCTGAGTTTTACTGAATCACCGGACGTCCCCTATGGCTCCAAGACGTCCCAATCTGCAGACAAATGTAGAATGATGATAACC
>ML777659.1:291754-305933 GCA_009831015.1 Picea engelmannii | reverse complement strand
TTTCCTTTCTTAAGTCAACTTAAAAATATAACTTTTAACTTCTTGACTTTTCCCCCCCCTTCAGTGTGAGACTATGACCTAGTGGGGGTTCCCAGGTCACTGAGTCTCCTCATTACCTCTCTAAGAGGTGGGGGACATTACAATTGCACACAATGGTTGAAGAAAGACATCAATGCCAACAACAATTAGTACACCTACAACATCAAAATCCATCAAAAAGGCATAAAAATATACACTTGGTTCAAATATTAGAGTGTGCAAATTCACCAAAGGAAGCGTGTGCAGAATGCGCAGGCTAGCACAACCCTAGGCACGCAATGTGCACAGAATGCGCAAGATGCGCAAATGTCTATGAGGAAATTCATGCACAGCTCATAAACAAAAAATTTATGAATCTTTTCGGCCTCTCAACCACTTCTAGTCCGACCCCCAACATGATTTGACACTCAGATATGAGAGAAATCTAACTTGGAGGTTGGTCAAGGGCTTGGAAGTGCCATAAAAGGCCCCTTGTCCACAATATGAACCAGTTGTATATTTCCATGAATCAACACTATAAATATGTACCATGGGTGTGCTAGAAAAATAAGAACTTCAAGGTATTATTATGCTGCAATAATTCTTCTTGGAGAATCCTCTTTTATTTTTGAATCATTCAAGCACTATAGCAAGGGCCATTCCACTCACCTCTTGAGAGGATTGGCATTGTATTTATTCACCATTTTCACTTTCCATTGCATGAATATAATAGCTCTCTATTAGGTAACTCGAGATCCTTAACAATGAGGAAGAGGGGATTCATAAGACCCTTCCTTTCTATACGGTGTTATCCTATCAATATATTGATCCATTGGTAGCTATATGATTGCCATTTTTTGTTTTTCATGGTTCTAGTTCTTGCAATCTTCTCTAACATCTATTTCCTTTTGTTTGTATTTTTATTTCCTTGTTTCATGTGTATTTGGTTATCTAATCAACTCACAAACCTCTATCTTGTTTAACTAACTTAACTAGGAAAGTAAGTATTGTGTTTTTCTCATCCATGTGACAAAACCAACACAACACATGTGTCTGCAACTGATGGATTCCAAGTGTCACCACGGATGAATGCCACGTGTCTCTAAGGTTTTGACATTCAAGATTTTTTGAGTGTTAAATGTGGAGATCTCCCGTATGGTTGATCTCCGAAGCGACGCAGTGGTTCGACGTTCGGGAGTTTTTGACAAAGACAAGCTCGAATGTTTTGGTGGCAAAGTCACGAAGTGGCTTATGTGTAACTCTAAGATTGAACCTCATGCCCTTCTAGAATCTTGAATGTACGAGAGCCATTGATCTGATCGACCTGTTGGATCTCCACCGTCGAAATTTAACCTATCTGTTTGGCTTGAAATCTAAGCTCGAAATTGACTTCTCTAAATTGTTGTTTCTTTCATGCGAAATATTACTACACATACAAAGGAATTGGTGGTCCTGGATGTCTCCTGCACACACAAAATACTTGGTGGACCTGCTGCATGCTCAATCAATGACAAACATGATGACAAGTATTTTGAACAATATCACGACATGCAATTATCCTTCAAGAAAACATAAACAATTTGCAGAAAGAATCAATCAAGAAATATAATGATAAAAAAACTAAGTCATTTAGAGAGGGAAACCTACTTAACCAACCAGAAGAGGAATCTTTTTTATGAAGGAATAGGGGAAAGAGGCAGGAGGGGAATTGGTGCAAACTTAGGTCTCAACATTGGCTCCAACTGGGGATAGAACTTACCTGTGAGGTGCTAAGAATAGTAGATCAATGCCTTGAAATTAAATAAATTGTTCCCACCTTCCTTCTCTTACATTTGTTTATGTTTTCCATTCATGTATATCTGCTACTGTCTCTCATCCATGCATCTTATTGAACTTAAAACTGCAACTACACAACAATGCCTTTGTTGAGCTATGGATTCTTTATTCACACACAAACCAACTAAAAATTAAATGCTTGAAAGACAAGCTTATTAAAATAAAAACGGAAGAGGAAAGAAGCTATGGTACAATAGGGTACTTCCCTCAGTCTTTCAAGAAAACTAGTGTTTCAGGAAGCACCCATTTACCAGGCCTTTGAAAATTTTAGTATCATGCAGATTGTGTAAGACAAACATGTTATTTTCTAGAACCTCAACCACCTTAAAAGGACCAGACCAGAGGTTATCGAACTTCCAAAGCTTGGAATTTTCTTCCCTTTTGGCATCCCCCCTCAGGACCAGGTCACCTTCTCGAAATATCTCCTTCTTTGTTTTCATTTCAAAGGAAAATTTGATCTTTCTCTGGTATGATTCAATTATCTGACTCAGTGCTTCCCTTTTCTATTGAACCTCCATAATATGAAAGACTATCCTCCGGATGTCATTTGGCTCCTCCATTTCTTCCTGTAGGAATTTCAAAACTGATAGACTAAGATGAGTGGGGAAGACATCATCTATCCCATAAACTAGCTGAAATGGTGAGGTTCCCAAGGATCTCTTGGTGTTGTTCCTATCATCCCATAAGGCATACTTAAGTTTAGAGTCCCATGATTTCTTGTTTTCATTTAACAATTTCTTGATGATCCTGATGAGAGTCTTGTTTGATGACTCAGCCAGCCCATTCCCCTGAGGATAATAGGACATGGAATGTGTCAAGTTGATGTTATGGCTTCCACAAAATTTGATCATGGATTTGCACTTGAATTCCTGGGAATTTTTTGTTATAATATTTCTATGGAAGACGAATTTGGAAAAGATATTGGTTTCCAAAAAGTTCATAAAAACTTTGTCAGTAGCATTCCTAATGGGAACAACCTTGATCCATTTGGTAAAGTAGTCAGTGGAAGTGAGGATCCACTTATGTTGCCCACTGGAGGGTGGATTTATCTCACCTATGAAATCTAATCCCCATTGTTGAAAGGGGCCACACGTACTGATAGGTTTCAGGGGTAGTGAGAATAACTTATGTTTACCTGCAAACTTTTATCATTCACTGTATGCCCTTACTGTATTGAATACATCAGAGAAAAGGGTGGGCTAGTATTACCTTTCCCTTAGGATCTTGAGGGATGTAGCTTTCCAATGCTGGTGTCCCCCATAAAATCCCCTGTGCATATCTATTATGACTTGCTTAGCTTCATTTTCATCAATAAACTTTAATAGGATTCCCATATGATCCCTCCAATACAGGTTCTTATTTAAAATGCAGAATTTTATAGATTTTAATTTGAGAGATCTGGTCCTCGTCTTCTTCAAATATGGTGGGAATTCTAGATGCTGCAAAAAGTAATAATATCTTGGTACCAAGGTGAAGAAGAGTATTTTTCAAATACCTGCATGTTGTCTTGTCCAGATTGTGTCATGGGTGCATCGGATTGGGTGAAGGTCTAATTCAATTCCAACACCTTACAGTTTGATTCTGATAACAACTTGGTGAGTCCCTATCCCTTGATCAACTTGGTGAGATTTATGTGCAATTCATACTCCAAAAATTTGAAAATCCATTTCCCCCCTTTTCCTTCCCTATCTGGCTGGACCAGAATCTTTTTGACACTGTTGCTAGGAACATAGGATGTTATGTTAGACTGTAACACATACTCCCTGAAGGCTTTCAAGGCTTTGACCAATGCATAGGCATGATTTTCTCATGTATCATACTTCATCTTAGCATATCGAAGGGATTTACTAAAAAAGGATATGGGTTGTTCATGCCCTTATTAATTCTTTTGCAGTAGCACAATAACAATGGTTTCCTCAGAGGCGAAAGAAAAGATAAATAAATCTTTGGCATTGTTAGGGTTGACTAATACAGGGGCTTCAAACAAATATTGTTTGATCCTCTGGAATGTTTATTTTTCCTCCTATCACCACTTGATAAAAACATATTTCTTCGGCATGTTGGTGATAAGCCTTATGATTTCAGCAAAGTTTTGCACAAAGCACCTGAAAAAATTTAGTCTTCCTATAAAAGACTGAATAGACTTCTTATTTCTAGGAGTTTCAATTTTTTGAATGGCCTCCACTCTCTTAGGGTCTATTTTTATACCTCTTCCTGATATGATGTGTCCTAGGATCTTACCCTCTGGCATATCAAAGTGGGACTTCTTTGGATTCAAAGATATCCCATACCTTATGCATTTTCAAAAAATATGCTCAAGGTGTTTTAAATGCTCATCATCTGATTTGGAGAAAATGGTGATGTCATCCAAATATATAACCATAATGTTGTCTTTCTCTCCCATGAGAGATACATCCATAGCCCTTTGAAAGGTGGCCCTTGTGTTCATCATCCTAAAGGGAATTTTTTCATACATAAATGTTCCCCAATGGGTGGTGAATGTTGTTTTTTCTTTGTCTTCTTCACATACTACTATATGCGTATAACCAAAGTACCCATCCAACAAGAAGATTATGTGGGCAGCTACTACCCTTTGTAAAATATGGTTCATCTTGGGAAGGGGGTAGTTTTCCTTTAGAGAACACTTTTTGAGATTTTCAAAATAGATACACAAGTGTATTTCCCCACTCTTTTTTCTCATAGGTACCAAGTTGGCCACCCAATATGAGTACCTCAAGGGCATAGTAATTATGGAATTAAGAATTCTTTTCAGCTATTTTTTTTATTATGGAAATTAACATGGGATTAAATTGCCTTATCTTCTATCTGAATGGCTTAGAACAAACCTTCATAGGGATTTTATGTTGGATGATGTCAGTGTATTCAAATCCTCATATGACCATGCAAAAATATCAACAAAATTTTTCATGACGCTGACTTACCTTTATTTATGTTAAGGAGGCAGTGCCTTGGATGACTTGACTACTTTTGGATTTTCAGGAGTCCCAATGTTGCAGTCCATCACTTCTTCTTCTTGATTTTTTACGGAAACTCCTATGGAGACATCATGACTGTCAAATAACCTTTCCAATGGCACTAGACCCCTGGCGATATGGTTCTTTTTAAGTTCCACAATGTTTTGGTCGACCACTTTATTCATTATATGAGATGTTTTTTGATCTCCTTATTCATCATATTCACCTTCCTAATCTATGGAGATACTGGAGAATTATTCTATGGTCTGCAGAAATATTTGCATCCCCAAGTCATAACTAAAGACCTTCCAGTGATTTATGATGTCTGGTATGGTTGTCCTATGTCTGACTTCCACCCAATACTTGATATTCGGGCCAATGGGAGATCTAAAGGTACTGGCATCCAAGGCCAAGAATCTTCCTTCTAATTTGCCTCTCTAGGAATGAAGGAAATATTAAATGTCAGAAAGAAGTTGTCAACCAGATCCCACACCTCATTCATGTATTGTTTGAGCCTCTATTGTTTATCTTGATAGATGTTCTCAAATTGATTTATGATCAACTCAAAATCACCAAAGACTACCAAAATGTCAATGGCCATGTATTTAGTAGCCCTCAACCCAAGCACCATAGATTCATTTTCAACTATATTTTTAGTAGTCTCTAATTCCATCTTATAAGAGAGCGTTATAACCTCCCATGCAGGGGAAATGAGGACTATACCAGCCCCAGAACCTTATTTTGATTAAGAGACATCGAAATACATATTCCGCACTTTGTTCTGTTGATCTGTCAAAGGATGATCTTTTCATTTGGTGACTGTAATTTCTAGTTCATCACCATTTAGATGAAAAACAGATGATCCAATCTCATCCTCAACAACATAAATTGGGTGATTTCCTGGATTTTGATGGTCACTGATGATATAGGCTAATATGATCCTCCAACCTTTTTGGTCCATGTCTTAGACAAAATCATACCAAACTTGGGGCGAATTTAAGCCACAATGATGTCCATCACTACACTTTTCATGGGTAACTGTGCCAAAGAAACCACTAGATATTTTATTAATCCCAAACATTTGAATTTTTTAAATTCAAAGGAGTAAAGGTATTGGTAGGGCTTGGTGATCTCTAGACCTAGTTCCTCCATAACAACTTTAGGCATGACATTGTTTGAGGAACCTGAGTCCATGAGACAGTTATGTAGGATCTTGTCATGGACACTTAGAGATATGTATAATGCTGGAGAAGCATCAGATCCATCCTCAATATGTGGGCCCACAGTAATGGATGGGTTCTCATCCTATAGTCTAATTACATCAGAAATTACAACAGAAGTAGATGGTTGCAGAACCTTCATAATGGATTGTTTGAAACGATAATTTTTTAACAATTCTGACAGAGGTACATGGATCTTGATATTTCTCAACTCGTGCTCTAGGCTCAAATATTCTTGTGGCCTATCAACTTCCTTTACCTCAAGGACAATAGGTTTAAATTGAGGAAGCTGGTGAGATTTATCCAATGCACCCTTGCTTGGATTTGGCTTGTGAGGAACCTCTATTTTTTTTGTTATGATCAGAGGTGATGGATTTAGGAGTTCCTACTCTAGGCCACAAGTCATATTTGTTTTGGGGATGGACTTGAATAACTCCATATTCCCCTATCTCAACATCAAACTAATCTGACCTTGCTTCTTGCATGGATAACAAGGTAGTGAATCTTCTCTCCCTCAACAGAAGAGAGAATTATGCATCAAATGCATTGGCATAAGTGATCTTGGCAAAGGTTTTATCTCATCTTTGATCCTACCATACATCTTATTAAATCTCCTAGAGAAGTCCAAAATAGACTCATCATTATTTCTCTTAAGTTCCCCAAACTCAGTGATGTAATACAGATAATTCCTTCTATCCTCCCATTTTTTTATGAAAGCTTCATATAATGCATCAATATCTGCAACGAAGGCTGGAGGGAGGCCCCAGAACCATTTTCTTACCTCCCCATCAAGAATTTGTACAAAAAATCTCATCCACACATCTGCATAGTCAATGTTAAAGTTGTCTACAAAGTTGTAGAAGGCTACCAGATGTTCCTCAACTGTGACATCCCCTTCCCCATTATATTTGGGAAAATATTTCATGTAATTTGTGGTTGGGATTTCATGTAAGCCTACAGGCAGAACTAGGGGTGCATATCTGGCATCAATTATGGAATCCATCATGTTAACAACCATTGTTTTAGCAATAGGAATTTGAAGATTGATTGGAGATACATGGGTGGATGTTGGACTGGACGATGAAGTAGAAGCATGACTTGAAGGTGTCTGAGGTTTCTTGGAATTGTGATTCTCAGGGATAGCAAATTCAAGTTTCTTGTGATGATGAAGAACAATATATTCTTGAGGTGCAACTTTACGCTTGAGGGGAGAGGTATATCTCTGAGATAAGGTGGATTTTCTTGGTTTTATTTATGTCTCAGAGACTACTATTTCCTTCTCAGGGTTAGGATGAACCTTAGTGGCTCTGGTGTGCTCATATTTTGATTTCTTGATTCCTTTTCTGGGAGCCAATATTTCTTTTTTGAAGTTAACTCAGTGGAGTCGCCAGGTGAAAGATAACATTCTTAATGTGTATGATATTTTTTCACCATCAAAGGTCATATATGATCATTTTCATTCTCTGAGGGAAATATATTTTGTTACTTTTTTCCCCGACAATGGAGCTAGAAGATGTTGGTCCTAAAGTCTTCACCTGACTGCTAAAGGGAAGATCTAGGCCACCTCATGTTATGAATGGTTGGTTTTTTTATTTATGGGTCAGTTAGAGGGTTCGCTTACCAAGACATGAGCATGGTTGGTTTGTCCAAATTAAATGGATGAGGTTCCTCCTTGGCTGGTGGAAAACTAAGGAAAAACAAGTGAGACAATAAAGGTTAGAAAGAAAGAAAAACAACAAACCATTCAATGAACAATCTGCTGCTAGAAGTTTAATTCTTAAAATGTCATTTCAAGCATTTAACATGTACCCAAAACATAGTAATTCCCCAAGGTTGCAAAAAAAAACAAATATTCATCAAAGCATAGCTGTTATCACAGGTCGTATATTAATAAAGCCAAGTTATACAGTAGCTGAAGGAAAAGAAATGTACTTCACACAAATCAAAACTGTATTCAAGATAAGAAACACATATGAATTTGGACACAAACACATTGCCATCAATATTATATTCACCAGGTATAGTTATTTAATCCATGCGCAGAATGGGTTCAACCAGTTGTTGTATTGATCTTTTTCTCCCAAAAACCGAATCCTTCTAACATACAAAGAATGCTTATTTATCACAAATGTGGAGGCCCTCGACCAATGTGGAACTAAGGTTTCTCTCTACACATCGGCTATAAAACAACTTATTAACTTAACTAAAACACACTGCTAGAGTTTGTTAATGAGTACTTTGAGCTTCACTTAACAAAAATGAGTGGTTCTTATCACACAAAAAAGACCACTTATTATTCCTGAAACTAAAAAAGTTTTGAACTAAACAATTAAAAACTACTACTAGCATTGAAGCTAGATTAATGCACATGTTGGAGTGAACTGATATTTGATAGTATATGGCCAAGAGTGATATAACTAAGTGATGTATTCTTGGGAAGAGGCCTATTTTGAGGAGAAACCCAATTTTGGCGGAAAAATACCTAATTTTGGAAATGCACAAGTGGCAGGAAAGGAAGCATGTGCAAGGTAAAGTCACATGCAAAGGAGGATAGCATGCAGTATCACCTAACTAGGATATGGTTAGGGTTTTGGTAAGCAAGTGTAACATTTTTCAAGATGGTAATGTAGTATAAATAAAGACCTGGGAGGTCTAGGTCAGGGGGTTGGGTTCAAGTAGGTTGAGTTGGTTGTGAGCACATGTTAGAGAACTGTCATTAGAGAGTATTGTATGCATGAACTTAATTTGATAAGATGTTGAGTTGTAGAGATGCAAGTAGGATGGATCTTGAGGGTTAGATCACAAGATGAGGAGGATGGTGTGATCTAGTCTGCCTCATAAAATATCCTAATCTAAATGAGAGAAGAATGTAATGTGTGCAACGCCATCTTTTGCAGAACTATAATAAAATATCCTAAGCAGTGAAATATTTGCGTATGTATCCCAGGAGGGGGTGAACCACGGTAGATCATGCATTATGTGAAATTATTATTGTTTATGTCTTTGTTGTCAATGGTTAAATCTTAGATGAATGTCTTGATGAAGTAGTTAGATCTGTTAATTTACATGCATGAATAAAGAACGACGAAGTATTTAATATAGATGGATGATATAGTAAATGAATGAAGATCACAAATTATAATCCCATATCCCCACTCACTCCCATACTACAATCACTTGAGCATTTCAGTCACCCATAGAACTATCTTGGGTGAGACTACGTAGTGAATTTTGTGCATTGTGTTTCCTTTTGGTTTACCAGAAGGGTCGATAGTTTTACAGGGATTTGTTGGAAACCATAGTATATATGAACCTAGGTCAGCGCAAGAGAAAGGTAGAAATCTCAAAGTAGATAAGTAATCCAACAAATGATTATGATGTTGGTTGGAAAAATATGATATTGAGTGAATCAAATCTACTCAAGAATCGTTAAAAGAATCAAATCTACTAAAGAATCGTTAAAATAACGTCTGGTCTATTGATGAATCATTAAAAGAATGTCAGATCTACTGAAGAATCATTAAAATAATGTTATATCTATTTAGGAAGAGAAAAAAATAATGAAAGTATAGAAGGGAATGTTTAGGATGTGGAAACCAATGAAGGAGGAGATCAAAATATGAATGAAAATAAAGGAACCTGATATTGCGCAACAAGATAATAGAAACCCTATAATAACACCATGCAAATATCTAGACAAGTACGTGTTTAGCGACCTATGTGAGGTGTTTTTCTGTGATTTCCCACATGTGTTGCAGTAGTGGATATTGAGGTTGAAATACAACCATGCAATGAATCAGATCAAACAACTAGAGTGGAATCCTATAGAGATCGTGTAGTTACAACAAGTTGATAAAAAATTCACACATGCAGTATATTTCTTGTAGACACTATTGTTGCAGGCTTTATCACATAATTTGTAGTAGATACCGCAAAGTCTTACAACACAGCAGATCAATAGTTTCTAAAAGGACCAAGAGGAAGGTATATTATATCGTTGTATACTTCCATTAAAACTTTTTTGTATAACAAAAGGGTAATGACAATGGATTCAAACAACTAAACTTTCCTGTGTGCATGGGGGAAGGGGGGAAGCACTAACAAGAGTTGGAGAAATGGAGGAAGTGATGGATAAAGGAAAGAAGGAGGAGGCCTTGGATCCAATCATGGTGGAGTAATATCAAATCAAGTAGATCATGGAAATAGCTGGAAAAATGTGCAGTGGAGTACCCTACCAATATAAGATGAATAATAAGAAGAGATCCATAGTAGGGAGAGAGGGCTTGGAAATTGATGAAGAAGAGGTAGAGGATATTCATGCAGTGGAGAAGATTGAGAAAATTTTGTGTGTAACATATTAGAGGAAGACAAGAGGTCCAAGGGAAGGAACATAAGGAAGAACTCCTATCCATGTCAGTGTCAGCGTGGAACCCATAAACCCATGTGCAACTAATACACCAGACATAACACCATCGTTTAGCAAACCAAATTTTAGTGGAAGAAAGATAGGAGGAAGTGCACCCAACAAAGGAGTAGTGACTGGAGGAGCTAGTTTAGAAAGTAGTAGTCAAGTATATACATCATGCAGAGGTTGTATTTCATCACCGTTCAAAATGGTAGGACATGATCCCACCATCACGTTACCTGAATTAAAGGGAGAGGCATCATAGGATCCCGAAAATCACTTGTTTATCTATGAGAAGATTTCGGAAGAAAAGCAGATCATGGATGAGGATACAAAACTTGCATATTTAGCTACCACACTAAGAGATTGTGCACTAGTCTGGTACATGAATCTCGACGTAAATAATCCACCGGGGACAACAGGGACTTTGGTAGAGGTAAGATGATTATTGATAAATGAGTTCCAAAAGCCAATCTCAGAGGATCAATACATGAATGAGATGAGTGAGATCAGACATAAACCAGGAGATTATGTCTGGGAAATTGACCAGAGATTTAAGTGCTTGAAAGGGAAATTGAAGTATGCCATGACTGACATGCAAAATAAGCATTTGTTTGTGAATTCTTTGTTACCACATATAAAATACCCACTCAGAAAACATAAATTCCAAACTCAAGAAGAGGCTATGCAGGTAGCCTTACAATTGTAAGAAAACAAATATTATAAGACAGATACAACTATAGAGGAACTGAAGGAGGATCTGAAGAATATAGCATTTCAATTAAATCAAAATAAGGGAAAGGAAAAGAGAGAAGCTATTTGGTGTACCACATGCAGGATAGAAAGAAAACACAAGAACGAATGCCCAATGTTTGCGGAGTACATGGCAACAAGAGTACCAAATCCCTTGCCAATAGGAGGACCTTGGTGAGATATTTGTAAAACACATGGGAAGGATCCATATCATTGTCCAATGATGCAGAAGTACCAACCAGTACCAAATAATGCATACTGCATTTTTTGCAAGTCAGTGGGGCACGATGATAAATATTGTAGAACAATAGATCTGATGAGGGAAAGAGCCTGAGATGCATATATGGTGCAAGAAGAAATGATTACAAGAAAATTTGCACCTCATTTTAATCAGGTACCAAAACAATAGAACACCTCACAAATGCAGTATAACATTGTGCAGCCATAGTATAACCCCACATAGTATAATCAAGTACCTCAATACAACACCCCACATGGATATCACGCTCGATATAGAGGAGGAGGATAAGGCATAGAAGGATTAAAACATGGAAGAGCTCCAGTAGTGTGTCATAATTGCCAACAACCAGGGAATTATGAAAGGGAATGTCCACTTCCACCTGCGACATACATGTATTTTTGCGCAATAGATAACAATACTGAAGATTGCACAACAATGTTGGGGAAGATACAAGAAAATAGGAATCAGAATAATCAAAACATATAGTGGATCTCTGCAGAAGCTAGAGAGGATGGCAGGAACATCAACATAGTCATGCAGGGAGTCACTAAAATAGGAGATGACGCAGTCAGAAAAGATCTAGTACAACACCAGTGGGTGAAGAAAAATATTGATCCACCAATGCTTGTCTACATATGCTTGTCTACCGTAGATGAATTTGTTTAATCTAGTATGCTCGAGTATGAGTTTTCTTATGTCTTTTTGTTGCATGTGGTTTGCAAGTATAAAGCTGGGCAAACGATTTTGGAGATCAAGATCAAATTGGAGCATTGAGGGAAAACACCAGAGTAAGGTGAATCACACTTTCTTCCTTCTCTTTCTAAATAGTTAATCAAATCTCAAAGGAATGTTAGCATCCAATGTTATCATCTTTCTGTCTTGGTAGTATGGGTCTAGAATCCAAGAGGATATTCACCTGTCCGCGGGGGGATTTTCCTATAACACAAATTGGTGACTCCACTGGCGAATGACATTGATTTATCTTTCCTTCGATCGTCTCTTCCTTTTTCCCACCTTTTAGATCACTTTTATTGTTTATTGTTGATCTATTTTCTTTATCCCCTCTTCATTGACAATTTCACAAAATTCTGGCAATTCAGGGTGATTTGTTTTTAGTTTTAAGCCTTTGTTCTGAGTTTCTGGGAAGAGTATCACTCCCTTGGATTATATATCAGAGCATTGATATGTAATCAATGATCCTCTGCATTTTTTATTAGAGAACTACAACACTCTGTGCCCTTGAAAACAAGAGTTTTGATCTCCTTCTTTGGTGATTTCTTCCCTTTTCTCCTCAATTTTTCCTAGTCTATCTTGCAGAGATTCTTTCCCAGAGTATGTATGTGACATTCCCAAAAAATAAAATATTTTTTTTATATGCTGGAAATTTATTTCCGTTTTTTGGCAAATTCGAATCAGGAATTTTTTTGGCCATTTATGGCAATTCTGAAATTAGAATTTAATAATTGTATTTAATTATTGTGACAGTTGGGTAGAGATCTATTTGGACTCAACTAACTATTTGACTATGACACTTGTATCACAATAGAATATTTATATATTAATTGCAGGAGGACAAATGGAACAACCATGTTAAAATCAACTGACCATGACTCCATGAGTGGGGAAGATGTTGGAACTGCCTATAGGCTGATTATGAGAAGTGGCAAATCAGAGATTTGGCCACTGGCAGCCCCTGAAAATCAGGAATTAAGAGAGCTGCGAAAATCCCCAAAGGAGGGGAAAAGACCCAGGCAAAAGATTGATAAATAGCATATGCGAGGAGGCAGGACGCTGTGAAGTATGCTGGGAAAGAATCCTCAGCTCTCTTGTTGTTATGAACACGGCGGATTGAGTGTGAGGAAAGAGGAGCTTGCTGAAATAGAATTGTTTTGCTGTTATGAGCATTGTTGAGTAAGTGTGAGGCAAGAGGATAACTATTGGAATTGAAGGACATTGCAGAGGAGGAGTTTCCAAGTTCTCCCTCATGGACTCATGGTCAGGCTAGGGGGTGAATCGGGCAAGTGACTTTGGCTGCCCTGTTCTACGGTTGGGAGGAACATGGTTGTTCCCTTTGTCTTCCCGCAAATTTGATTCAGATATGTTGATCTACCCCTCTCGATTATGAATGGATATGTTTTTATTTCGATGTCATATTAAATCTGAACTGGAATGATGTCCATTCTCAGTTTGAATGATTTTTCTAATGCATTGTATTGATTAAATTGGAACTGTAACATTTTCCGTTTCTTTTTGGTTGTTGTGGGGAATATATGCGAAGGAAATCTGTAATTATATTTCTATAAGTAAGTAAGGAAAGGAGGATATTAACAACAATGAGGCAGATCCTCTCTGTAGATAAATCCCCAGGAAACCAAATTCAGATCCCTCGGAACATAGTTTATAATGACCAATCCCTGATGGAATGATATTCTTAATCATGTATTTACATAGATGCACAGAGCCATTATGCAAGGATCATCACTGTTTTGGTGTCATTTTAAAACTTTTTCTGAGTGAGGCATTTCATCAAACACTTTGCTGATCTACCTTTTAGATGTGTTTATATGTGTGTATGCAGCAAATAACAGAAAGAGACAACCATGGAACATACCTCAACCATATGCAATAAGATAGACAAGCCAAAACATCTCAATTCTTCTTTATTCATAAAATAGAGAAACCTGCTACAATGAAGATGTCGATCTGGAATGCTCAACAGATGGCCAAGAAG
>ML777659.1:258704-291704 GCA_009831015.1 Picea engelmannii | reverse complement strand
GCCAAACTCTCCAGCTAAAGAATGCCACGCTCCAATAGAAGGCTGAAACCCTCAATAACTCGGCCCTGCTACCAAAAGTGTCCAATCACCCTAATAAATATGCCAACTGATAGATCGGGTGATGGTAAGAACAACCCAGGTGATCGAATCTCCAAGATCTCTCTCAATCTCTGTAGATCTGAAATCCCCCACTGAATGGTGCACCCCATTGGATGACTGAAACCCTAGATAATTCAGCCCTGCTTCCAAAAGTTTCCAATCACCCTAATAAATATGCCAACTGATAGATCGGGTGATGGTAAGAACAACCCAGGTGACCAAATCTCTAAGATCTCTCTCAATCTCTGTAGATCTGAAATCCCCCATTGAATGGTGCACCCCACTGGATGACTGAAACCCTAGATAATTCATCCCTGCTGCCAAAAGTGTCCAATCACCCTAAAAAATATGCCAACTGATAGATCAGGTTATGGTAAGAATAACCCAGGTGACCGAATCTCTAAGATCCCTCTCAATCTCTATAGATCTGAAATCCACCACTGAATGGTGCACCCCACTGGAATCCCTCAACTAGTGCACCCTCTCTCTATCTGCACATGAAACTGATGTAGAACCCTCCTACAACTGAGTAGATCTGGAACTAGAATGGTGTGGGAGAGTATTTCATCTCCGAGACCAATCTTGGGACAATCTAGGTGGAATCTTTCACCACCGAATCGTCCTCTAGGGTTTGTCAAGTCAAAACCCTCAAAACCCCCAAGAGATGGGCTCACTAGCTAAAGCTAGATATCAAACTGATAAACATACATGAATGATGAGTAGAGGCCCTTGCCTTCCTTTTATACTTTTTGGCTCACCTTGTCCCTCCAAAGTGACTTCCATTTTACTAATATTTATTTAATTAATTAAATCACTTTAATTAGTTAATTAACCTTTTTACCTCTGAAAATCTCCTTATCTCTCCTTGTGGCTTCCCTAGCCACTAAAAGTCACTTCTAGCCATCCCATCCTATAGTGTTTCTCCTCACGATTCCAATGAGCTATTACACTGAGAGGTTCCTCCAAGTAATGTGCCCAAAATGCCCTCTTCATTGATTTTCATTAAGTTATAGCTCGAAATAGTCAAAATCATGGAAATCGTCGGAATGGAACAAAACCAATGCCAACTTGTGCGGAATGGCTCATAATGATGGAATATGATGATAAATTCCAACTGGACCCCACAATGCCTCTCAAATACCCCTGTACTCGCTATAACATCCATGTGGCTACGCTGGTCATCATAAGTCTCTGCCCTGTGATGATGTCCCAAAGTGGGGACATTACAGTCCTCCCTGCTAGAAAATTGCTTGTCCTCAAGTAATAGCCAAATCCACTCAAATAAAATGCCAGGATCCCATGTCCACCTGTGGGATACACAGTAGAACCCCTCGAAAGACAAACAATAGTGCACTCCACCCCCTGGATCCCATATCAAGAAGTGGACTGCAATACTCTGCGAAGCATAGTCCTGAAAGATATCAACCCTGTGAACCTCCTACATATGACACATGGCCTCATCTCGGAATGAGTCCATCTTCCAAATCTCTACCAAGATCCACACGGCCTCCATCAACTGCACATGCTGATTCCTGACTGAGGTGATGCAAGACCTCCATGAGGCACTCGCAAGCGATGCGCTCCTCTCAACACTGAAGCTCAATGGAAATTCAAAATAACTTTCCCCTGCAATGGTCCACTCTCCCCTGTCAGTCAATGAACTTCTCAATCCTACAATCCCTGGGTCCCATGCTAACCTCGTTCAAAGATCCTCATGCTGAAACTGCACTTCTCTGACCATGATTGTCTGCCCCCTGCATACATACTGAATCCTCCTCCCCTGGATCCTCAAGCTAACATACCTGTGACCACTGTACCTACTGTCCAGAAACTGTATCTGTATAGGCATCTTTATAGAAGAAGTACCTATCCAAACATCTCCATGCCCTATCATGATGATCAAGCGAAATAAAAGGTCTCGCCCCATAGGACAAGTACCTGTAGACCCACTCCAAACCCAACCAAGGTGGAGTGTGAGGCTCTCCGGTACAACCTGGGTCAACATGAACATCGTGCTAACAAAACAGACTCCTGGGTCCCATGATAAACTTGGAAGTTTATCACTTCCAATCTCCTCTAACTGCTCCTGTGTGAGACTAATCACTGTCATAAGCCCTATGTGCTCATCTGCTATCCTCCTCATGCTGTTGTCAATGATAAACATGTTGGGAAAGGATAACAGATATATCTACAGCTGACTGTAGGACTGGAAGGCATCACATGTTTTGGTCAATCCCAAGGATTCAACCAGAAGCTCGTCCATCGGTATCCATGATCAATGCTCTCTTGTGGTCATCACCGAATCCCCACCATCCAGTACAACTAGAAGTAACTCCTCCAACGGTTGCTCGACCACTCTCCATCTCCCATCACCCAGGCAAGTGCTGAAATGGTGAAGGTGATCTCTCATAACTAGGTGTTGTTGCAAAGGAGTGACATCTGCATGCTTCCCTAGGCGTGTCTCCTCCCTACAAGGAACTATACCCCTCTGAATCCCACCGTACATCTCGGCATGTCTCTGTGAGCTATCACTCATCACTGTATGCTCTGGCATACCCATGTTGCCCCCCATAGACTCATGTTGTCTCATAGATCTTGGGCGTACTGCTGGATCAACCTCTACATGGAGGCCAACTGCTCTCGGAAGACAAATGGAAGTGTCATCCATCATCTGATGCTCCCCTACTAGATCATCAACATCTCCTAGCAATGTAACTGAATGATAAATCTGAGTGTCCACTAGGACAGATGAAGTGAATCTTTGACGAATCTCCTTAAGAGACTCATCTAATATAGACTCTGATTCTTGAGGGGCTGTCTGTGTGCCTTCCAAGAATCCTCGAGTGCTCTCCAACTCCTGAGTGAGTCGGACCATCTCCAACACCTGCTCCCTCAAGGCTCAGTAATACATCTCGCTCAACACCAATAGGTAGTCCCTATCTATCAACAACTGCTGGAAGTCTGACCTCATCACAGACATTCTCTCTAAGAGAGTGTGAAATTCACCTATGAAAAATTCCTCATCTAGGCTATCATCTGCCATGGATTCCCTCCAACAACAATCGACCATAAGTGCCTGCATGTCATCAATGTGCCTGGCGGTTTCCATGATCATAGCCTCATTGGATCTCAACTGTGCTGCTAAGTGGTGTGGCTCCTGATCATGGTCATGCCGAGGTACCCCCTCATGCCTCTCACTACTAGTGCCATCGCTAACAACACTCTCTGTAGAAGATAAAGTGTTGGACTGCCTGCTATCTACTGTGCCACTAGTTCTGCCCATACGTAACTGCACATCATCCTCAACTACTAGCTCCCTATGAGTCATACTGTATCCAGTGTGAGCAGCTGTATCCTCCTGTGCACTCAACCTGCTACTATCATCTGCACTTGGATCCCATATAGCTGTGTCCAGACACATGCTATGGTCATCCTGACTGCTAAAAAGTGCATCCTCATCACTGCAGGCCGATCCTAGAAGTAAATTCCCCATCAACCTGTCAACCTCTGCAATCTTCTCAACTAATGGAGTCTCTAATAAATGTGACTCAATCTCCTCTAGCTGATATGCATGTGTAAGGTCCCCTGTCTGTACTCCCTGTATCTCCTCCTGGATCGGTGGATCTACATGTCCATGGTGTGCAACCCTCACAATAGGCTCATCCATCACATCTGACATGCCACTAATCTTCTCATGTGACGTGGCTATCGTGGGTGTCTGAAAGGGTGACAAATGTGTCACGACACTCATAGGTAGATCATCATCTCTAAGTGCTAACATGTGTGACTCCTCACTAGTCTCACCACTCTGCTGAGGCATAAGTTCATCAATGGTATGTGATATGTTTGCTAAGACACTGGTGCTATCGTCCTGTCCATCCAACTGCCTATCCACTACACAAGGGTCATCATCCTCCTCAAGCGTGCAAGCATCACTAGCCCCTATGCAAGAGTCATCATCACTATCCTCTGAGGTAGAGTGACTATCACTAGCCCCTGTGCAAGAGTCACTGTCATCATCTGACTGCTCTGAATCAACATCTGTCGCTCCATCCACACACACCCCATCATCACTATCATAGTGCGCCTCAATAGTGTGCTTCTTACCCTTACCCCTACACCTATGATCTGGTTCCCAAGGCACCTTGCAACTATAGCAAATTTGTGTGCTCTTAATGGGTGTGGGGTTTCTAATGGGTGTGGGGTTACCCCAAATGGCCGCTCTGATTTCCTCCCTCTTCTTGAGCCAACGTGCAATCTTCTTCTTGTTCCAACTAGGATTTTTATAGGATAGGAACCATTGGAATGTTATGATCCCTTTGAAATTATTGAGGCTTTCATATTCCTTCTCACACTCCTCAATCCTGTTAACAATCTCCGTTTCCTTCCAAAAATCCATTTATCCCTATGAAAGACCCCTCAGGTTTGTAGGATTTAAGCTCTGATACCATTGTAATGATCCCATGCCATTATGCAAGGACCATCACTGGTTTGGTGTCTTTTTAAAACCTTTTCTGAGTGAGGCATTTTGTCAAACACTTTGCTGATCTACCTTTTAGATGTGTTTATTTGTGTGTATGCAGCAAATAACAGAAAGAGATAACCATGGAACATACCTCAACCATATGCAATAAGATAGACAAGCCAAAACATCTCAATTCTTCTTTATTCAAAAAATAGAGAAACCTGCTACAATGAAGATGCCGATCTGGAATGCTCAACAGATGGCCAAGAACATAGACAATAGATAAAAGCTTCTACAAAATGATCCCACTAATACAAAAGATGCCTCCAAAGGCTAAATGAGAAATGAAGATCAATACAAGCAGATCTGAATGCCAAACTCTCCAGCTAAAGAATGCCACGCTCCAATAGAAGGCTGAAACCCTCAATAACTCGTCCCTGCTGCCAAAAGTGTCCAATCACCCTAATAGATATGCCAACTGATAGATTGGGTTATCGTAAGAACAACCCAGGTGACCGAATCTCCAAGATCTCTCTCAATCTCTGTAGATATAAAATCCCCCACTGAATGGTGCACCCCACTAGATGACTGAAACCCTAGATAATTCGGCCCTGCTGCCAAAAGTGTCCAATCACCCTAACAAATATGTCAACTGATAGATCGGGTGATGGTAAGAATAACCTAGGTGACTGAATCTCTAAGATCCCTCTCAATCTCTGTAGATCTGAAATCCCCCACTGAATGGTGCACCCCACTGGAATCCCTCAACTGGTGCGCCCTCTCTCTATCTGCACATGAAACTGATGTAGAACCCTCCTACAACTGAGTAGATCTAGAACTAGAATGGTGTGGGAGAGTATTTCATCTCCGAGACCAAGCTTGGGACACGATAGGTGGAATCTTTCACCACCAAATCGTCCTCTAGGGTTTGTCAAGTCAAAGCCCTCAAAACCCCCAAGAGATGGGCTCACTATCTAAAGCCAGATATCAAACTGATAAACATACATGAATGATGAGTAGAGGCCCTTGCCTTCCTTTTATACTTTTTGGCTCACCTTGTCCCTCCAAAGTGACTTCCATTTTATTAATATTTAATTAATTAATTAAATCACTTTAATTAGTTAATTAACCTTTTTACCTCTGAAAATCTCCTTATCTCCTTGTGGCTTCCCTAGCCACTGAAAGTCACTTCTAGCCATCCCATCCTATAGTGTTTCTCCTCCTAATTCCAATGAGCTATTACACTAAGAGGTTCCTCCAAGTAATGTGCCCAAAATGCCCTCTTCAGTGATTTTAATTAAGTTATAGCTTGAAATAGTCAAAATCATGGAAATCGTCGGAATGGAACGAAACCAATGCCAACCTGTGTGGAATGGCTCATAATGATGGAATATGATGATAAATTCCAACTAGACCCCACAATGCCTCTCAAATACCCCTGTACTCAATATAACATCCATGTGGCTACTCTGGTCATCATAAGTCTCTTCCCTATGATGATGTCCCAAAGTGGGGACATTACATTTCTATAAGTAAGGAAAAGAGGATATTAACAACAATGAGGCAGATCCTCTCTGTAGATAAATCCCCAGGAAACCAAATTCAGATCCCTCGAAACATCATTTATAATGACCAATCCCTGATGGAATGATATTCTTAATCATGTATTTACATAGATGCATAGATCTAGTATTGTTGATGTTTAATGCATTGATTAAAAGAGGCTCTAAGTGAATATTACAGAATTTAGCTTATGCAGAAAATTTTATCCTTTGTACCCTTCTGTTCGTGGAAAATTCCTAAGACCTTAGGCTTTCGAAATTCTGTGAGGAAAAAATCAGTCCAACTTTCTTTTCTCCTTTTGGGGGTTTGTGTATATTGATGTATGGATTCTGAACTCACGAAGTTCCGAACCCTGAAACACCGAAATATGGGTCCCACCTTCCCCTTTTCGCATCTTTTCCGAAGTTTGTTTATTTTGGATGTTTGGCATTTTTGAAACCCCGAAGCTTCCACTTTTCTCATTTCAGAGGTTGGTTACATGAGAGGTTTGGGGCACTTGAACTCATGAAGTCTCGAACCCCGAAACCCCGATGGGTGGGTCCCACCTTCCTTTTTCACCTTTCGGGAGTCGTGGTGTGTGGATCCCAAACCCCGAAATCCCGATACACTGGACATTTTTCGCAATTTCGAAAGTTTGTCTATGTTGTTGTTTGGGTACTTGAACTCATAGAGTCTTGAACCCCGAAACCCCGATGGGCGGGTCCCACTTTCCTTTTTAACCTTTCGGAGGTTGTGGTGTGTTAATGTTTGACGCTTTCAAACATGAAATCCGGAATCTCGAAATCCCGAAGTGTTAATTCAACACCCTTTCACTTTTCAGAATTCGAGAATTGTTGTGTTATGTTATTTGACATTTGAAACCTTGAAAACCCGAATCCTGAAATCCCGAAGTGTTAATTCCACACCCTTTTATCCTTTTCTCATTTCAGAAGTTGTTGTGCGTTGTTGTTTGGTATTTGGAACCCCGAAAACCCAAATCCCAAAATCTCGAAGTGTTAATTCCACACCCTTTTATCCTTTTTGCATTTCAGAAGTTGTTGTGCGTTGTTGTTTGGTATTTGAAACCCCGAAACCCCGAATCCCGAAATCCCAAAATGTTAGTTCCACGTTCTTTTCTTTTTGCAATTTCGTAATTTGTTTATGTTTGATGTTTGGGATTCTGAACCCCGAAATCCTGAAGTGCTGGGCATTTTCGCATTTTCGTAAGTCTGTTCATATTGATGTTGGACACTGGAAGTCATGAAGTTCCAAACCCTGAAATCCAAAAATGCAAGACCCACCTTTCCTCTTTTTCCTTTTCGTAGGTTGGTATCTATTGATGTTTGGCTTATGTACTCGCGAAATCCCGAACCCAAAAACCCCAAAGAGCTCGACATCTTTTCACAATTTCGGGAAATGTTGTGTGTTGATGTCCGGCTCTTGTACTTGTGAAACCCCAAATCACAAAACCACGAAATGATGGCCCACAATCGTTCCGTATTTAGGACTTCGGCAAACAACAGGGTCCCTTATTTTGTTCGGTACTTGTGATCACCAAAACTCGATTTACCTCTGTTTCTTCACAAAGCTATCAGAACTTAAAAGGAACTTATTGTTAAGGGAACAACTCTAATAATGTAATGAATGGACTGGTAAAAGAACGTTGGAGAATCTTCATCTCGAATAGAGGTATGGGAGTAACAGACCGTATTACAAGTTGATTGTATTGCAAACATAGGGTAATATTTTTATGTAGGGTTTTGGTCATAAAAACCCCAAGGTTGCTTGTATTGTTAAGCCTGTGGTAGTGTTATAGGTACTAGCAGATAAGAGAGTAATTATAAATTTCAGGATCTTAGTTAAACATCAAAGTGATGAGTAAATACTCATTATATCGTCGATTAGAAAAATTAAGATGAATGGTAAGGACAGTTGATGACAATAAGGACTCTAACAAACCTTCAGACTCAAGTCTTCTAACAAAAAGTTTACTTGCTTGAGATCTCGAAACTTTTCAAGGATAAATGTACAAATAAATTTTTTTTTTATGGTGATTTTGAGGTACATTACATATGGTATCAGAGCAAAAGTTACAACACTGGGCCTGAACAGGGCCACATTAATTGATTAGTATATATTCTGATTTATGAAAAAACTAATAAATCTTGTGGATTACAAACAAAAAGATTTTCTATTTTGTGTTGAATAATGGCAGCCCAAGAAGGTGCAAAAATCAGGGTGGAAGAGAATCCGCAACAAGGACCTCCTGGAGATCCAAGACAGAACAGTGATGGAAGCTCACCCACGGAGGTGTTGGAAACAATGAGTAACCTTATTGTTGAACTACAGGTTTTTAAAGCCGACAATGAAAAATTGAATAAGGCACAGTAGGAACAACAAGAGATAAATGAAGTCCTGCTACATAGTATAGTAACCAAGAAAATCCCAAAAGATGATAACCCTATGGAAGAGGTCAGCAAAAGGGCCTCCAAGAATTCTTGTGCAAAAATAGAAAAAGGAGACAGTTCGTATGAAGGGACACCTTCAGCCAAAGACAAAACCATACCAGACAGAAAAAGAAAACAAACAGACCACCTTGAAGGAGAATTTAAAAATATTAAACCAGCGAATTTTGATGGAGAATCCAGGACAGGAGAAGAAGTCGAGGCATGGTTGTTGGACATCAAAAAATACTTCCAAATCTACAACTATTCCAGTAACATGAAAGTGAGAATGGCCATCTACAATCTGAAGGGGAAGGCCAACATTTCGTGGCAGGACTTGAAATTGGCCAAGGGACTAAAGGAGAAACAGTTGGAATGGTCCGACTTTAAGAAGTATTTTAAGAAACAATACCTTTCTGAAAGCTATTATGAAAGGAAGATGAAATAATTCTATGAGTTACGACTCAGACAAATGATGATGGAGGACCTTATAAATAAATTTCTGGAACTACTAAGGTTTGTACCATACATCCGGGAGGATAAGGTAAAAATCCAGTGATTCTTAAGTTGTTTACCACAGTCCTACAGGGATAGAATTGAGTTTGACAACCCCAAATCCTTGAGTGAGGCATTCAGGAAGGCACGAATGTGCTATGACCAGTATAAATAGTGGGTAGAGTTTCCCGAGACTTGGAAGGATAAGAAGCAAGATGAAATGCACCAACGGAAGAAGGGATACCAGCCAGCTCCTTATCAGAATGCAACTAAAAGTTTCCCAAGGAAGGGTTTTCACTCCAATCGTCTGAACATGCAAGGTAGCAGTAAACCGGTAAACCTGGGAACAAAGAAGCTTGGGGACAATGCCCACGAGCCATTAAAGTGTTGGGAGTGTGGAGAGCCTCATCTAAGGAGGAACTGTCCACATTTAATTACAACAAACAGAACTGTGGTTCATTACAAGAAGCCTCGATAGTGGGAGACATGGGCAAAAGTTTTCATCGGATAAATGCATCCATAGATGGTCGACAAGCTGACCACCAGTCCTCAGTGGTAGAAATTGAAGGTAAAATCCATGACACTCAAATTTTCGTTTTAATTGACCCTGGAGCTACGTTAAGTTATATTACTCCCGATGTAGTAGAGTTGAATAAACTTAAGAAATAAAAGAACGAAAAATCTTGTCTTGTACAACTAGCAACAGGTACTAAAAGAAAAGTAGATAACTTTATTTCTAATCTTGAGTTCAACTTAGATGGTCAAAAGATAAGGACCAATCTGAACATCCTACCACTAGGATCTTATGATATGATTATCGGGATGGATTGGTTGGAACAACACAAAGCAGTACTAGACTGTTATACAAAGAGACTTAGCTATAAAGATAATTTTGGCATTGTTAGAATAGCCCAAGTTATAACAAAACCTGTGTCAGTCGGACAAGTTTCAACGATGCAATTCAAGAAATGTATTAGAAAGGGATGTCAAGTTTACGCCATCCAAGTGACGAATCTATTAGAAACAAAAGATAAGCCCAAGTTAGAAGACTTTGTTTTCCTACGGGAATTCAGAGACATGTTTGTTGATGAGATACCAGAATTACCTCTTAGGAGAGAAATAGATTTCTCTATAGACTTACTACCCGGATCAACCCCTATCTCAAAAGAACCCTACCAAATGAGCCTACCATAACTGACAGAATTAAAAATACAATTATAGGAATTGTTGAATAAAGAGTATATCAGACCAAGTGTCTCACCATGGGGTGCACCAGTACTCTTTGTAAAAAAGAAAGACGGTACTCTAAGACTTTGTATCGATTATAGACAACTGAACAAAGTGACCATTAAGAACAAATACCCCTTACCCAGGATAAATGATTTGTTCGATCAAGTTGGTGGGGCAAAGATTTTCTCAAAATTGGATTTAAGATCCGGTTATCATCAAGTTAGGATAAAGGACTAGGACATAAACAAAACAACTTTTTGTACAAGATACAGACACTACGAGTTTGTAGTCATACCTTTCGGACTCACTAATGCACCAACCACATTTATGTGCTTGATGAACAACATTTTCAGCCAGTACTTAGACAAATTCGTAGTAGTATTTATCGACGATATTCTGTTCTATTCTAAAATGGAGGAGGAACATGATGAACACTTACGAATAGTTATGCAAACACTAAGGAAACACAAACTATACGTGAAATTCAACAAATGTGATTTTTATCAAAAAGAAATACAATATTTAGAACATGTCATTTCCTTGTAAGGTATTGTCGTATACCCAGAAAAGATAAAATCCATTATGGAATGGTCAGTGCCTAAGGATGTGAAAAATATCCCATCATTCATGGGAATCACTGGATATTATCACAGATTTATAGAAGGGTACTCCAAGATAGCCTACCCTATCACGTCATTACAAAAGAAAGGGTCCAAGTTTAACTGGTCGCAAAAGTGTCAAGACAGTTTTAACAAGCTAAAAGAATTATTGACATCGACGCCCATCTTGAAGGTAGCAGACCCAGATAAAGACTTCATAGTATGTGTTGATGCATGTAAAGAGGGATTAGGTGGTGTTCTAACTCAGGAAGGGCACGTGATTTGTTATGAGTCCCGAAAATTAAAGGAACACGAGCAAAATTATGTCACTCATGACTTAAAATTGGAAGCAGTAATACATGCCTTAAAAATGTGGCGACACTATATAATGGGTAGGAAATTCTTACTATTGACGGATAATAGTGGAGTGAAATCTCTATTTAACCAACCAGACCTTAATGCAAGACAAG
Organism: Picea engelmannii; assembly: GCA_009831015.1. Classification (NCBI taxonomy): domain Eukaryota; kingdom Viridiplantae; phylum Streptophyta; class Pinopsida; order Pinales; family Pinaceae; genus Picea; species Picea engelmannii. Next base: position 280,360 of record ML777659.1, on the reverse strand, counting down.
CAAGGTGGCTAACCTTCTTGAGCGAATTTGACTTCAAGGTCAGACATATCAAGGGAAAGGAAAATAAAGTAGCAGATGCTTTAGGCATAAGATTCCATGGGTTATTTGAGATAAATATCAGCAGGGTAGAAAGTGATCTGGAACAAAGAGTAAAAGCAGTAGGAATTAACGACGGAAATTACACTAAGATGATGGCAGAATTGAAAAACAGTATCACAAACTTGGATAAACCAGATATAAGTATCGACAAACAAGGACTATTAAGATTTTAAGATAGACTTTACATACCAGATTCAACAGAGCTAAAATTAATTATTTTAGATGAAGTGCATAAGAAACCATATTTTGGCCATCCAGGTTACTAGAAAACAATAAAATCACCCAGAAAACTATTTTACTGGCCTAATATGAAGGGAGAAACGACAGAATACTTGGCTAGGTGCCAATATTGTCAGCAGGTTAAGGCCGAACACCATCATCCAGCTGGCCTATTACAACCATTACCAGTACCAGAATGGAAATGGGAGACCATCTCACTGGACTTTATCACAAGTTTGCCTAAAACTCAGAAACAGAATGATTCTATCATGGTCATAATCGATAAACTCAGTAAGTCTGCACATTTTATTCCTGTAAAGTCTACTTTTAAAGCTATTAATATTGCTGAAATATTCATGAAAGAAATTTTTAGACTGCATGGTATTCCTAAAGTGGTGATTTCAGATAGAGACGTAAAATTCACATCCGCTTTTTGGAAGGAATTGTTTGCAGGGCTAAATACTAATTTGAAATTCAGTACGAGTTATCATCCACAAACGGATGGACAGACCGAAAGGACAAATCAAATCATAGAGGATATTCTCCGCATGTATGTAAGAACAAAACCGAACAAGTGGGAAGACTACCTACACTTGGTAGAATTTGCATATAACAATGGGTACCAAACTTCAGCTAAGTTGAGCGCTTTTTAAATACTGTACGACATAAAGTGTACAACTCCAATTAGTTGGGATAACCTGGCTGACAGACTCATGGTTGGACCAGAGATTCTCCAAGAAATGGAAAACATGGTAAGGAAGGTACAACAAAACTTGAAAGAGACACAGGACAAATAGAAGAGCTATGCGGATCAGAAAAGAAGACACTTGGAATTTCAAGTGGGAGACCATGTTTATTTGAAGGTCAAAGCCCGAAAAAGCTCACTGAAGTTAGGTAACTATGCCAAGTTGGCACCCAAGTTTTGTGGGCCCTTCAAGATACTAGCTTGAATTGGAACCGTAGCATATCAACTTGCACTTCCATCTAATCTAAGAATTCATAATGTATTTCATGTTTCTTTGTTGAAAAAGTATATTCATGACCCTACTCATATGATTGATTGGAACTTGGTGCAGGTGGAACCTAAAGGAGAGTTCCAGGTGGAACACCTACGCATTATGGACCAGAGAGAAATAACACTTTGGAACAGAGTCGTCGCTCAGGTAAAGGTGCAATGGAAGCACTTTAGTCCTGAGGAGGCCACTTGGGAATTGGAAGGAGATTTGAAGAAATATTATCCAATTTTGTTCCAGGAAAGGAATGGACATTGAGGACAGTGTTTTACTGAAGGGGGAAAGGATGTGACATTCCCCAAAAATAAAATATTTTTTTTATATGTTGGAAGTTTATTTCCGTTTTTTGGCAAATTTGAATCTAGAAATTTTTTGCCATTTATGGAAATTTCAAAATTCGAATTTAATAATTGTATTTAATTATTGTGACTATTGGGTAGAGATCTGTTTGGACTCAACTAACTATTTGACTATGACACTTGTATCACAAGTGTATATTTATATATTAATTGCAGGAGGACAAATGGAACAACCATGTTAAAATCAGTTGACCATGACTCCATGAGTGGGGAACATGTTGGAACTACCTCTAGGCTGATTATGAGAAGTGACAAATCAAAGATTTGGCCACTGGAAGCCCCTGAAAATCAGGGATTAAGAGAGCTATGAAAATCCCCAAAGGAGGGAAAAAGACCTGGGCAAAAGATTGATAAATAGCACATGCGAGGAGGCAGGACGCTGCAAAGTATGCTAGGAAAGATTCCCGAGCTCTCTTGATGTTATGAACACGACAGATTGACTGTGAGGAAGGAGGAGCTTACTAAAACAGAATTGTCTTGTTGTTATGAGCACTGTTGAGTAAGTGTGAGGCAAGAGGATAACTGTTGGAATTGAAGGACATTGCGGAGGATGAGTTTCCAAGTTCACCCTCATGGACTCATGGTCAGGCTAGGGGGTGAATCGGGCAAGTGACTTTGGCTGCCCTGTTCTATGGTTGGGAGGAACGTGGTTGTTCCCTTTGTCTTCCCTAGGATTGGATTCAGATATGTTGATCTACCCCTCTAGATTATGAATGGCGCTATGTTTTTATTTCGATGTCATATTAAATCTGAACTGGAATGATGTCCATTCTCTGTCTGAATGATTTTTCTAATGCATTGTATTGATTAAATCAGAACTATAACATTTTTCATTTCTTTTTGGTTGTTGTGGGGAATATATGCGAAGGAAATCTGTAATTATATTTCTATAAGTAAGTAAGGAAAGGAGGAGATTAACAATAATGAGGCAGATCCTCTCTGTATATAAATCCCCAGGAAACCAAATTCAGATCCCTCGGAACATCATTTATAATGACCAATCCCTGATGGAATGATATTCTTAATCATGCATTTACATAGATGCACAGATCTAGTATTGTCGACGTTTAATGCATTGATTAAAAGAGGCTCTAAGTGAATATTACAGAATTTACCTTATACAGAAAATTTTATCCTTTGTACCCTTATGTTCGTGGAAAATTCCTAAGACCTTAGGCTTTCGGAATTCTATGAGGAAAAACTCAATCCAACTTTCTTTTCACCTTTCGAGGGTTCATTTATATTGATGTATGGATTCTGAACTCACGAAGTTCCGAACCCCAAAACCCCGGAATACGGGTCCCACCTTCTCCTTTATCAATCTTTTCGGAAGTTTGTTTATGTTGGATGTTTGGCATTTTTGAAAAACCTGAAGCTTCCACTTTTCGAATTTCGTAGGTTGATTACATGAGAGGTTTGGGGAACTTGAACTCACGAAGTCCTGAACCCCGAAATCACAATACGCTGGATATTTTTCGCAATTTCCGAAGTTTGTCAATGTTGTTGTTTGGGTACTTGAACTCACGGAGTCTCAAACCCCGAAACCCCGATGGGTGGGTCCCACTTTCCTTTTTCACCTTTAGGAGGTTATGGTGTGTTAATGTTTGACGCTTTCAAACATGAAATCCTGAATCCCGAAATCCCGAAGTGTTAATTCCACACCCTTTCTCTTTTCGAAATTCAGGAATTGTTGTGTTATGTTGTTTGACATTTGAAACCCCGAAAACCCAAATCCCAAAATCGCGAAGTGTTAATTCCACACCCTTTTATCCTTTTCTCATTTTGGAAGTTGTTGTGCACTGTTGTTTGGTATTTGGAACCCCGAAAACCTGAATCTCGAAATCTCGAACTGTTAATTCCACACCCTTTTATCCTTTTCGCATTTTGGAAGTTGTTGTGTGTTATTGTTTGGTATTTGAAACCCCGAAATCCCGAAATGTTAGTTGCACATTATTTTATTTTCGCAATTTCATAATTTGTTTGTGTTTGATGTTTGGGATTCTGAACCCCAAAATCCCGAAGTGCTGGGCATTTTCGCATTTTCGGAAGTCTGTTCATGTTGATGTTGGACACCGGAAGTCACGAAGTTCTGAACCCCGAAATCCCAAAATGCAGGACCCACCTTTCCTCTTTTTCCTTTTCAGAGGTTCGTATATGTTGATGTTTGGCTTCTGTACTCGCGAAATCCTGAACCCCGAAACCTTGAAGAGCTCGACATATTTTCGCAATTTCAGGAAATGTTGTGTGTTGATGTCCGGCTCTTGTACTCGTGAAACCCCAAATCCAAAAACCCTGAAATGTTGGCCCACAGTCGTTCCATATTTTGGATTTTGGCAAACAACAGGGTCCCTTATTTTGTTCGGTACTTGTGATCACCGAAACTCGATTTACCTCTGTTTCTTCGCAAAGATGTAGGAACTTAAAAGGAACTTATTGTTAAGGTAACAACTCTAATAATGTAATGAATGGACTGGTAAATAACGATGGAGAATATTCATCCTGAATAGAGGTATGGGAGTAACAGACTATATTAGAAGTCGATTGTATTGCAAACATAGGGTAATATTTTTATTTAGGGTTTTGGTCATAATAACCCCAAGGTTGCTTGTATTGTTAAGAATGTGGTAGTGTTATAGGTACTAGCAGATAAGAGAGTAATTATAAATTTCAGGATCTTAGTTAAACATCGAAGTGATGAGTAAATACTCATTATATCATCGATTAGAAAACTTAAGATGGATGGTAAGGACATTCGATGACAGTAAGGACTCTAACAAACCTTCAAACTCAAGTCCTCTAACAGAAAGCTTACTTGCTTGAGTTCTCGAAACTTTTCAAGGATAAAGGTACAGATATATTTTTTTTTTGTGGTGATTTTTAGGTACATTACAATGTACTTTGGATTGTGGCTTTGTTTAGGTTGAATATTTGGTACTTATCACTTCTTTTGTTGTCTTTTTTGAGCTTGCAACCTTTTCCAAATTATGAGATTTATTCTCCTTGTTTTTCTTGGTTTGGTTTCAATCTTGCGAAGTTTTTGGTTATCCGACTAATTGAAAAGGTCTACAAATGTTTGTTGGTATTAATTTTCTTTTCAAATATTTCATTTTTGAATGATTTGAGACTTTATTATTACCAAAACCTAGCTTGGATTGTGTTTTCTTAATGCTTGTTTTTTCAAGACATTTGAGTGATTCCTATTTCTCCCTATCAGTTTTTGGATTCTTCTTTGAACTTTCTTGTTTTCCTTGAGTGCTTGTTGATTGTCAAGTTATTGATTCAATGAGTTATCTTCTTTCAGTTATCGTTATCCTATGAGTGCATGCTTTGTTTGAAATCTATTTTTCTTCATGTCTTTTGTATCTTCATTTGAATCTTCCATTTTGATTGAAAGTAAAGGAGTGTTAAAGGATTTGCATTTGTTGACTTTATGTATTAGAGTCAAACAAAGAAATATAGTTGCATTCTTTTTGTTGGGTAGTGTAGGTAAATATGTTGCATTTATAAAATTTCATTTGGGAATTGGGAATTTTTGTTGAAGAAAATTGAGCCTCTTCTCCATCCCGTATGTAGGATTCATTGAAGAAAAATATTTTCATCTCATTTTTTTGCATTATTTTGGAGTCGAGTCTACAACATCATCAGTTTCACTTTCTCACACTTGAGTAAACAACATCCCTAAAATGAAATGCTTATAAAATTGATCAGTTACTTTTATATTTTCTGGTAGCGAACCTATATTAGCAAGTGTATGGATTTGGAATAGGTTGTGAGGATAAATTTCCAAAGCCATCAGACAAACATAGAATATTTTTCTAGGGAGCGGTAAATCCAATTGTTCTCATAAGCATAGTTGGGATCCCCCTCTCAAACAGGGGTTACGCATGAGTTCATGTTCAAGAGAGAAACAAATATTATCCCTCTGAGGATTAACTGTTTGTAGTAGTCAGATCGTATATTGGGGGTTCTTCTTGAAGTCCAACTATCTTCATTTGGTATCGGTTCTTTGTGAATTCCGAATCTGTTTGGGATCCTATGGAATTCTACCAGTCCACTTGTCATCAGTTCTCTTGAAGGATTTCATACTTGTTATCCTTCCCATACGTTCAGAATCAATTTTCGACTATACCCACCCAGAGGTTGATTGCGAGTTGGTGACCTTAGTAGCCACCATATTTAGGGTCCTTACACAAGGTGATGGTGAAGGGAAGTCTTTGTATTACCTAGAACAGATGTTGGTCAAACTCACTTGGGTAAATCCATGATTATTGTGTGGAATCTTACACCAAGGCGTAAGTCCGTTAAGCAGGTCACCAACGTAATTGATCCACCCACTCTATCCCAACCCCTTTCCTATATTGATCTCATGATGTTGGATTTCATCACCAACTAGTGATTTCATTGTGGGAAGGTTTGTTTGATTGTTTTCTTCTCAGATTTGTAGCATGTGATGTTTGCTTTTATTTAGTGGACCTTAGGTTAAGTCAGTGTCAATGGTGTCAACTCTTGGGAGTATCAATGGAGGAACCCCTTTTCTCGGGGAACCTTTCTCCTTTCCTTCTTTTGGAAACACTGGTCCTCCATGCATCTCCACACTGAGTCTTCTGGGACTCACAATCAGATTACCGGTTTGGTTGTTCCCCACTCCAATGATCTCGAATATTCCCAGTGCTTCGAATGCACCTAGTGCTTTAGATGTAAGCACACCACCCACACATCAACCTTATATCGACCTTTCTCCTTCACCCATCAGGTCTCCTTCCCTTTCTCCTTCTTCACTAGTGAAATATCTAAACCAAGTAGCCAGGTTGATAAGAAGATGAAGAAATGGAAAGAGAAGAAGAAGAAGAACCAGAAAGGGACCAAGCCTCCAACCACACTAGATATTGTTGGATCCAAGCAACTAGCTATGGTTAATCATACTGGGAGTGTTGATAAAGTTGAAAAAATTAAAACAAAGAATCCTAAACCCAAATTCCCTTGCAGTATTTTTTAGGGTGACCACTTTCTGAGGGATTGTCATGGTCTCCCCGAGGTCTTAGAAATGTAGTCTTCCATGTCATCATCCCCTATGGGACACATGTAGTTGACACTGTATCAACTAGTGACATTAAGGTTGGTAAGAATAATAGAACTGTCAAATTTCCTTTCTTGTTATGTGAAGGTGATCATTACTCTCACCTTTTTCCTCGTATGGATGAGGCTTATTATCTTTTGGAAATGATTCAAATTCCAAATGGTTATCATAATATTTCTCCCAAACCATCATTAGTTGATGGACTAGTCAATCTAGTTCCATCCCCGGTCAGTCCGGTTGATCAAGTGGTCAATCGGGCTTCATCATCATTTGAACCACAAACCTAAGTAGCTAATCCAATTCCATCATCGATCATCCCCACTCTTCATCTTAAAAGTGAAACCCAAGTGACTAATCCAATTCTGTCACTAATCAGTCCCACTCTTCATCTGAAGAGTGACAAAGTGGCTAATCTTGTTTCGTCATCAGTCGATCCCACTCTTGATATGAAGAGTTCCAAAGTTCTCTTATTTCCATCATCAGTCGATCCCCATCCTCATTCAAAGAGAGAGGATGTCACTCATGACTACCTCATTAATACTAATTCACCTGGACAAGAGGGCACTCTTCTCGTCTCGATGGCACCCTCTTCGAGAAATCAGATGATTTCTATTAATTGGAATCATTTGACAGAACCTTGTCTTCCCTCTTACGTGCCTTTCCAAATCACCATATAGGTTTGTGATAGGAATGTTCCTAAAACTTTAATATATGAAGGTTCTTATGTTAGCATATTATCTGCGAATGTTTGGAAAGATTTTGGCTCACCACAGCTTGCGCCTGTGACTCGAAATTTATTGACCTTTGACATAAGAGTTAGTCAAAATTTAGGGATCCTTCTTTAGTTTTTGGTTACTTTGGGAGGAAAAATGGTCGATGTCTATGTGATGTTAGTTCACGAACCCTTGGACTTAAACCTTCTCCTTGGGCGATACTATGTCTACCTTATGAGAGATTTTGTGTCCACTCTATTTTGAGTGATGTATTTCCCTTACAACAGAAACATACTAATGATCGTCTAGATTTCATTCATTGAACTTCATATGATGGTCAACCATCCACCTTCCCTGAATAGTCCATACACGCCAATGATGTCCGCCCCACCATGGGTCAATTATGTAACAACCTACCCCATGTGTTCAACCCTGCACATGAGGGAATATCTCCCTTCTCCTGACTTAGATCTGGTAGTTTACATGGTAATATCTTTGATAGGGCTATTAGAGAAAGATATCCCTACCCTTGTCGACGTCGTCGACATGTTTTCCTTCTGTAGTGCTTTTCTTCCATCTAGCGAAGATCTCCTAGAAGCCATGATCGATGTTTGTCCTTTGGCATGTATTCCTTCTAGAGCATTGTCCTCTTGGAAGCCATGATCAAGAAGAGGTTATGAGCATAGTTTTCCTCTCTGTATCAAGCACGTTAAAAAATGAAACATAAATATGGAGATTGAACCCAGAGCCATGACCATAGTTTTGCTTCTTGTTGATGGGTCCTAAATCCATTTAACTCAACAGTAGGAACCAAACCTACCACCAAGGCCCAATTAGACTCTTCAACATTTGATAGTTGAATGGTTCTACATATCTTTCGATCTGGCCAATTAATCGATGGGCTTTACATAGTGATTTACATGATATCTTCTTGTGAAAACTCCTCCTTCAGTTTCAACATTTTCTTTTTTGTATTTTCTCATATTAGGTGGATCTGATAAAAGATAGGTGCTAGTATAAACCAGCTGGGTAAAGAAAAAAGGGGGAAAACATAACTACTGAAGAAGGTTGAGTTCAGGATAACCCTCATTCTCAACCATGCAGAGAAATATTTTCACACGTACAACAAGACTAATGCTAATACGTCAACTTGTTGGTATTTCAATTATTGACTGAGATATAATTATTGAAAGAAAACATACATGCAATAAAATTATGGCAAGAAAATTGGTTTCCTTATCTCTATTCACTAATCACACATTAACACAATGATTTTATTTCCATCATTAGAGATAAGAACTATAAAAATATTGAAATAGGTAACTTATCAATAGATTCAAAAACTCTTACTCATTACAACATCCATTCATGAGATAAAGTCAGAAGTAATTCCTCCTTATGATCCAATCACACAGGTGTTGGGCCCCAACAACTCCCCCTAAATTTTTACAAATTTTAAAGGGCCCCCATTAGAATCTTGATAATTATGATGAGCTACAAAATCAACATTTTCAAATAGTTCCATACCTTGGCTTGCTTTGAGACAAACTTAAGACATTCACTGTAGTATGCGATATTCATTACAAGAGTGTATGTAAAAATTTATAAACGAGCATAGAAATCTCAATTTAAATAAAAACGTTAATTTTTATCCACTGTTTACTTTCGTTTAAATTATGATTATGTCTTCCTTCTTTTTCTCATTAGCAAGTTTGACTATTTTGAATAATGTGTTCAATACTTCATCAAATAATATCTTGGTTGATTTCTCATTTTCATAAAATCATTTGGTGATATTAATTAACTAAATTCTTTTTTTTCATTTTGCATCTCATTTCAAAATAAAAATAATAAAAATAATAAATAATTATCTATGATTTGTTTGATTTTGTTAAAAAAACAAAAATTAATATTTTTCTCTTCTCCATTAACTTGAAGCTTCTAGAATTTTAAGATCATATTTGAAAGGAAATTATAAACAATGTTTGTTTAGTACTTATAGTTAGTTTAAATTCATTTTTTATTTTATTGTTCTAGATTTTGTTTTATTCACAATTTTCAGGCTATTAATTTAGGTCTCTTTTTGTTTCATAGGTTTCTATTATCAAATATTTGATACGGATCTGATCATGGATTGATTTTATTATCCAAATATGTTCAAGATGATTGATCCAAAAATAATATTGGCTTGCTACAAATAATTTTATGAGCAACAACAGATAAAATTTGGAAAGGCATCAAGATCAGACAAGCTACTTTGCAGGACTGATTGCAGCCAAACCATGAGAAATTTGAGGAAATGGTTGAAAAACCAGAACCCAAATGGACCGATTTACCTTTTTGCTTAGATATTTTCCAAAAAAAATGCACGATTTGAGAGATATTGATGTTTCTTTACGAGGAAAATTTTAGGTGGCAAAAATTAATAGTGACGCCAAGACTATTCATTCATTGTATAAATATATGAGAAAGTTCAGAGCCATGGAGATCCAATAATTCGAAAGGAGGATTTTAATCCTTTCTATTTTGTAAACTTTTCTTCTTTTCAAATGGAGTAACAGATGGTTGGAATCTTTGGGAGAATGGACGAGTATTTTCAAAGAAGAATATGGAATTCTAGGTTGCTTAATGGCTTTTGTCCTGTGAGTAAAATGGTTTTATTTTCATTATAATATCTTCATATTCTTTGAATAATTGATTATGCATTGATTTAAATTAGATTTAGTCTATTTTATCAATACATGGTTAATTATTATCATTTATATATTAATTTTTTCAATCTTTAAGAGTTTATTATCTTAAAAATTCTTCCAAGACTACAATATGGGCATGTGATTTTGATAAAGAATATGGGAACGCAATTCATCTTTGGTTTTAGACCTATGTGATGCTTATTACATTTCATTCTTTCATTACTATTGTATTATGAGAATGTTATTATGGTTGATTTTAGCTTTAGCTTGTCATCATATGGTGTTTTCATACTATTAAATGTTATGTGTTGTCCATAATTTCTTATTCCATTTTTTAATGTGTGATCAATCGATCATTTGATTATTGTGGAATTTATTTCTGATGTTAAATGATAGATAATATCAATACTCATAATTTAGTTTTCTTTCATTCTTAAATATTGATTATATTGAGATCACATGATTTTTAATTAGTTGTCTTCCTGTTGTTATTAATTTACTCCAATATAAAATACTTCTTTGAATGTATTCTAGAAGTGCTAGTATTGTTTTGTTATAGGTTTCCCTTAACAACAGTACAGGCAGGAGCTCATACAACACAGAAAGATAATAATAGTTTCGTTGATCTACTACAGGTTATTCTGTGTATTATTTAGTTAAGTTGTTTATGAATGAAACGATGATTACATTAATTAGTTTTAATATTTCAATCGTATTCATTTAATATTTATTCGTTTGATATCTTTAAAAAAAAATCCAAAAAGAAGTGTTGTTCATATTTGATTCAGAAACTTTATCAAACAATCATTTTCGACAGATTTCATGCAATCCTTGTAAACTGTATATAAACTATTCATAATCATTTGTATATTCACATTCTTAGATAAATATTTGTAATTATTGTGTCGATTGTTAGAATCTTTTCTTTAGTTAGTTTATTTTATTTTTCTATCTTTAGGACCCTAGTTGTCTAACAGAGCCATTAAACCCGTCAGAATAGGTTACACCAAAAGGCTTGGGTTATTTAGACAACCCCGGACCGGATCTATTCTTCCAGTTGATGACATGTCAAATTTTTCCATCAACAAATGGCGTTAGAAGGAGAGCCGAGGTAAATTTAATAATTAAATATTTTACCCCTCAACCTGTCATAATTCCAGATTTATAAATTTTTCTTTTGTGTCATCTTGAAATGCACTAGAAGGTAGTCCAGACTAACAAGCTGGCCTTATAGGAGTCTTTGTTTCGAATCTAATTAATTTCCCATGGCTCCCCAAATCACTGTGTTGGAACATGATTTTCACTTCTCATTACCTCATATTCCCAACGAAACAGTCTCTCTCTTGTCCAAACTAACCTTTGATGGTGGGGGGAATGTATCTGCAAAAGACCATATTAACAATTTTTGGTGTAAATGCATCAAGCATGATATTTTTGATTTAAAGGTTTTGTGTAGATTATTTTCTTTTACTTTCAAGGGTCGGATTAAACATTGGTTTGAGTCTTTTCCATCATATTACATTATTGATTGGTTTTAGTTTGTAGATGAATTTTTAGATGATTTTGAAAAATATAATTACAATCAATTATGTGAAGAATTTCAGACTTTACTAATCAATGACAATTCATCTCCAGAAAGCTTTTCAACAAGAACCTATCATGTTCTCTATTAATTTAATCTTTATGACATGTCATTTGTACTAAATATCCTCTATGATGCTTGCATCCCTTTCATAAAGTCACATTCAATCGCAAATGATGAATCGGTTGCAAATCCTATCACTCAATTGCGAGAAGAATTTTGTTCGCAGGATGAGAGGAATCCATTCAAAAATTTTGAACAAGCAAGGGAGGTAGAATCTATTGGATATGTTCTTACTGACAATCAAACTATTTTTTCCTCTGAATCATTGCATATTTAGTCCTCGACCATCATGAAATAAGATTTGATGTTGGGTGAAGGTGAATGTCCATATTCTTCTAACTCTTTCTCTAATCAGTACTTAAATTCAGTTATTCAAGAACACTTAGGTGATGAAAATGATCTTAAGTATTCTAACATTCCTATGAAACTGATTAGAGATGAAGATATGCAATTGGAAGGAGAACCCTTAAACTTTCATCCACAAATCATACCTTATCCACAAGAAAGATTAGATGTTTGTCATGAAAGTTTTGAATTATCTATCATACAGGAGACAAATTTAGATGATCATATTATGTTGAAGAATTTATCACCAATATAGACTGAAAGTTTTAAGGTAAGTGAAGAAGAATGTCTTGAGAATACTATTGTTAAATATCATAGCTCAAGAGATTATTTTCATGTCTTCATTTATGATTCCTTTTACTCTTTATATCCTGATCTCTTCTTAGATTCTAGTGGACTTGATACTTTATCTATAGTATCTTACTCTTTGCCATCACAATCAAATCTTTTCGATATGCCAAAATTTGGTGAAATTAATTTCAAACATAACATTTATGAAATCGGATTTGACGCTCTTTCACTTTCATCACTCACATGGGAAAAATACATGTTGCAAGATGATTTTACACGATTTATTTTTGAAAAAGACAATGCACTCATCCTTATGGAGATCGAATATTCTACATTGCATATTCGTTCTTTGATTAGTTTGAATTTTAATGTTTATGCTTCGCATTTTGAAACGATCAATATCATCAAAGGAAGCATTCAAACCAATAATCTAACTGATGTCATGAATCCTCTTATGATGTGTTCCCCATTGATATATCCATTTCATCAAAATCATAGTTTGTATCCTAATTTTTATGATAGCATCTTAGAATGGCTTGAAGATTCGTATCTGAAAAATCTTCATAATAAAGATAAAGTTGTTCTTGTTTTGTTTTTGCCTAAATATCTAGGAAGTAAGCATAACATGATTCTCTTAGATCCTTCATGTGAAGAAATTGATGAACACTTGGAGAATTGTCAGGAGGATGGGGCACTTCGACCCTGGTTGATGGTTATGTCAGGTCCCTGTAATAATGACAAGTTTTCCAAACTTACTTACACTCTTACATGTCATTATGACTCATATCACGACCAGATTGCAGAATGGTTAGAAGATTCATACATCAAGAAGTTTCAAAAGAATGGTAAGGTCATGCTTGTTTTGTTTTTAAAAGAATATATAGGAGGTAAGCATGACATATTTCTTTTGTACCTGCAAATACTACATTCTTTTATTCTGATTTTCGACTTTCTATGCCTTGCAGGATTGAAGATGCTCTTGTGGCTGCACTGGAAATACGATTTTACTTAGTGTTTTGATCTATTTAGTAGTTTAGAGTAGGTTTAGGAGTAGGTTTCCTTTAGTTTTATTTCTAAATATTTCTTTGTGTAATAATGCAGTTATGAACACAAGTGGGTACACCAAGAGAACCATAATATGAATGTTGTTAGGGAAGTCCACTTTAAATCTTTTTCTCTCTACTTTTTTTTTTAATATTTCTTTTCAAAAACATAATATCATCATGAAAATTTTAAATGGAAAGTAAAAAGATAAGTAAATTTGAATTATCAATTCAACCCTGAACCAAGGTGCCATGAGTAGGACTGCACTCATCTTAGTAAGGATTTTTCCATTTTCTTTTAGTCTCTTTTATTTTTAATAATAATGTTTGGTCAAAGTAGCATCTCCTGCATCACTATCTTAAGAAAAGAACTTGTTCGCACATGATATTTTATATAATTTAGTTCTTCCTTTATTTTACAATGAGATGCTATTGGATCCAAAAGATTAAGTTTATCTTTGGCCAAAATCGTTTCCTGAAAAGTTTTCTTTTGCTATTTTGATTTTGTGTACTTCTGATTTTGAATCTCATTAATAAAATTTGATTTGGTTTGTTGTGTGTTTTTTGTTTTCTTGGATTGCTTTGAATGAATTTTCTTCTTATTTGTCTTTTTGAATCAATATATTTCTTATCAAAGAGCTATTGTAGAAGGAAGCATTTATTTTAAGACTTGTGTTTTTCAAGCAAATTGAAATATTTCAAAGAGGTCTTGATATTAATATATAGCTCAGACAATTGATTTTTAAGTCAATGGTCACTTTCATTTTATCTTCAAATTGCCTTTGCCAGAGTATTACATAAGAGATATGGTTTAAATCTTTGATAATTACAATGATCTTTAAACTTTTTATGCTGTCCATATTCTTAAGGAATCACTTTTAAGCGCTTCCCCATTCTCTAGATGATTTCTTAAAGGAAATCTAAAATCTCTAAACCATGATAAAACTTCTAGTTTTGAAAGAAAATAAATAGCATGATCAATTATTCACATGTATTGCAATTAACCTCTAGTATCACCCTGCTCTCTTTTTCATCAAGAAATCTATAATTTTATTATTATTTAAAAGTGGCATAAGAGGGTTGGAAGCACTTAAGTGTGGGAAGTGTGTGTAAACCCATTGGGGTACTGAACAGGCTCGCTGGCAGCAGGTAAATGCACACATGATACCAAGACAACTTCGTCAGGGTACTGAACAGGCCTACTGACAGTAAAGCAATGTCGGTTTGAGAGGTAGCAGGTATATGTTTTTAAGTTAACTTTTATGGAAGTATACATCATGTGGATACAACTATTGGATGGGATTAAAGCATTTGAGTGGGTTAAATGACATTCATGTCGAGGCTATGGACGCCTACTGGCAGTAGTGGCTCTGTCAATGGTATTGAAGTTATTTTATAAACATCATGACTCTTTGATTAAGACATTATTTCAGGTTATAATCCCCTGCAAAGAAAATTCTATTGTTTGGTTATAACATTGAGTTTATCCTAATACTATATGGTCTTAGAGTGAATTTATTTTAGGGAGCTTAAATCCTTTTAATAAGTCTTATTATTTTCTTCCTGAGATGAAATCTTACCAGATCAGAGATAATTGCTTCACCCAGTAAGTCGCTATTTGTTGGGCCCCAACAACTCCCCCTAAATCTTTACAAAATTTAAAGGGCCCCCATTAGAATCTTGATAATTATGATGAGCTACCGAATAAACATTTTCAAATAGTTCCATACCTTGGCTTGATTTGAGACAAACTTAAGACATTGATTACAAGAGTATATCTCAAAATTTAGAAACGAGCATGGAAATCTCAATTTAAACAAAAACGTTAATTTTTATCAACTGTTTGCTTTCGTTTAAATTATGATTATGTGTTCTTTCTTTTGCTCATTAGCAAGTTTGAATATTTTGAATAATGTGTTCAATAATTCATCAAATAATATCTTGGTTGATTTCTCATTTTCATAAAATCATTTGGTGATATTAATTAATTAAATTCTTTTTTTTTTCATTTTCCATCTCATTTCAAAATAATAATAATAATAATAATAAAAGAATTATCTATGATTTATTTGATTTTGTAAAAAACCAAAAATTAATATTTTTCTCTTCTCCATTAACTTGAAGCTTCTAGAATTTTAAGATCATATTTGAAAGGAAATTATAAACAATGTTTGTTTAGAACTTATAGTTAGTTTAAATTCGTTTTTTATTTTATTGTTCTAAATTTTGTTTTATTCACAATTTTCAGGTTATTAATTTAGGTTTCTTTTTGTTTCACGGGTTTCTATTATCAAATATTTGATATGGATCTGATCATGGATTGATTTTATTATCCAAATACGTTCAAGATGATTGATCCAAAAATAATATTGGATTGCTACAAATAATTTTATGAGCAACAACAGATAAAATTTGGAAAGGCAACAAGATCACACAGGCGATTGTGCAAGAATGATTGCAGCCAAACCATGAGGAATTTGAAGAAACGACTTAAATCCCAGAACCCAAATGGACCCATTTACCTTCCGCATAGAAATTTTCCCAAACAAATGCACGATTTGAGAGATATTGATGTCTCTTTACGAGGCAAATTTCAGGTGGCGAAAATTAATAGTGACTTCTAGACTGTTCATTCATTGTATAAATATATGAGAAATTTCAAAGCCATGGGGATCCAAGAATTGGAGAGGAGGATTTTAATCCTTTCTCTTTTGTATATTATTTATTTTGTAACTTTTCTTCTTTTCAAATGGAGTAACAGATGGTTGGAATCTTTGAGAGAATGGACAAATATTTTCAAAGAAGAATATGGAATTCTAGGTTGCTTAATGGCTTTTGTCCTATGAGTAAAATGGTTTTATTTTCATTATAATATATTCATATTTTTTGAATAATTGATTATGCATTGATTTAAAATAGTTTTAGTCTATTTTATCAATACATGGTTAATTATTATCATTTATTTATTAATTTTTTCAATCTTTAATAGTTTATTATCTTAAAAGTTCTTCCATGAGTACAATATGGGCATGTGATTTTGAGAAAGAATATAGAAAAGAAATTCATATTTGGATTTAGACCTATGTGATGCTTATTCCATTTCATTCTTTCATTACTATTGGATTATGAGAATGTTATTATGGTTGATTTTAGCTTTAGCTTGTCATTATATGGTGTTTTCATACTATTAAATGTTATGTGTTGTCCATAATTTCTTATTCCATTTTTTATGTGTGATCAATCGATCATTTTATTATTGTGGAATTTATTTATAATGTTAAATGATGGATAATATCAATACTCAGAATTGAGTTTTCTTTCATTCTTAAATATTAATTATCTTAAGATCACATGATTTTTAATTAGTTGTCTTCCTGTTGTTATTAATTTACTCCAATATCAAATATGTCTTTGAATGTATTCTGGAAGTTCTAGTATTGTTTTGTTATAGGTTTCCCTTAACAACAGTACATGCAGGAGCTCATACAACACAGAAAGATAATACCAGTTTCTTTGATCAGCTACAGGTTATTCTGTGTATTATTTAGTTAAGTTGTTTATGAATGAAACGATGATTACATTAATTAGCTTTGACTGTTTTTGTGTCATTGTTTCAATCATATTCATTTAATATTTATTCATTTAATATATTTAAAAAAAATCCAAAAAGAAGTGTTGTTCATATTTGATTCAAAAACTTTATCAAACAATCATTTTCGCAAGATTTCATGCAAACCTTGTCAATAGTATATAAATTGTTCATAATCATTTGTATATTCACATTCTTAGATAAATATTTGTAATTATTGTGTTGATTGTTAGAATCTTTTCTTTAGTTAGTTTATTTTATTTTTCTATCTTTAGGACCCTAGTTGGCTAACAGAGCCATTAAACTCGTTAGAATAGGTTACACCAAACGGCTTGGGTTATTTAGACAACCCCGAACTGGAACTATTCTTCTAGTTGACGGCATCTCAATTTTGTCCATCAACAACAGGCCTTTGATGTAAAACATAAACTTGTCTCCAGTCCTAAACATGACTTCTCAATTAAGGTAGTTCCGAAATAGTTCTTTACAATTCCAAAAATGAGGGTCTTTGCCAAAACCATCGACCTTTTCTAACAAGTCGATCCTCTTATTTATAAAAAATTATTAATTAAAAATAACTATCAAAAGTGCAAGATAAATAAAACAAAACGTCGCCACATGGAGCTTTCATCTCTCAGTCTTCTAAGAGTCATCAAATGGTTTCACTTGAGTGGATGAATCTTCTCATATTCTGAGCATTTGACAAAGATTTCCTCGCATGTGTTGGCATACAGGAATCTGTGTTGGTCCATCGGGGCCGAAAGGATCTCTTTTATCTCCACTGCCCGTGCTTGATAATTGACTACTTTAACACTTAACTAATGTAACATTGTCTAAGCCTTGATCAAGTGCTCCTTGAACTATTGTACTTGACCTAGTGCCATGTTTTCAACCTTTGTTATCTCTGCAGTCCATGATGAGTCTTGTTCTGCATGTAGTTTGACTATGTCATGCAAGTCGACAAAGTCCTCAGGTGCACCGAATTTTGTTAGACCAACGTCTCTCAACACCTTATTGATCTTGGTCCAGCTCCTTTCATAATCAACCCATTTCTATTGGATCTTCTGCTGAGGTTCTTGGGCCATCTTCACCCAGTATTTGGACGAATTCCTTATACGGTCGATGTTGTTGTCCCTTAGCACCCAAATGTCTTGATCTTCGGCGTCTCGACCCTTTTGAACCATGTTGATTTAATCGATTATTTACACTACTTGGTGGGCCTTCTCATACAATATTTCCATTTCTTTGCACGTTGCTAGCACCATAAGGGTGTCTTCTTGGAAATTGGCTATCCCTACAGTGAAAAGGTGTCGCTCACTCGTGAAAGTGTTGTAAACATCCTGGAATTTGCTTCTCAAAAATACTGTGGCCTGTGTGGAGTCCTAATAGTATTTTCCCAAATTATGCAGATGCTCCAACTCCTTTAGCGCAATGGCCAACTCCTCTTCATATTTCCTTTCTCTATCCAGGGTGGCATCTGTGATTTCCATTACTGCGTCAATAAGATAAGATGTCTTGGCATGGTCTGTACTAGTCAATTTCTCCTCTCTGGTGATGAGGATGGAACTGTCCAAAGTAAGCCTCCTTTTCTTAGTGATTCTCTTCATGATGGATTTCCTCTTTTGGTTGTAGGAAATGGATTGTATATCGACGACCTCATCCATAGGTTTGGGGATTTTTTGCTCACCCCAAGTAAGAGTGTTTCCCAGGCCTCCGATGTTGTATATCTATTTAAGACTAGGTTCCTGAACCTCTTATGTATGTCCCAATGGATCGACCTCTAGTTGTTGCTCATCAGGTGGTAAAGTACTGGTCAAAACCGAGGAATTAGGGGTAGGTTCGGTACTCACTTGGTAATCGGCTATTGAGATGTCAATTTCCTATTGAGGAATTTCTCCTTCTTGTTCACCCAATCCTAACTCATTTATCAAGATGTCCATTGTGGTTCCTGGTGTATTGAGTAGCTCAGTGTCTAGGACACTTTCGACCTCTTGGTCGCTCTATGGAAGGCTTTGAATTGTAGCATCATGAGTTGGGGAAGATGCTTTCTTGGGTTCCATTTCCTCTCTAATCTGCACCAAAGTCACCAGAGAAACCTCCAAACTCTCCTCCTCATCATAGATAGTTATTAAATCATGAAGAGGGTTTTATACAATAGTATTACCTAGTGTCCTTGATATCTCAGGCTAAGTTGAAATTCCCCCTAGTGGTCCTAACTATGGTGGTGGAATTTCAGGATTTTCTGGCCCGGTGATAACTTCAAGTTGCATCAGCTCTGAGCCACTCAGATCTCCCCTAATTGCGATTGGGTTTTCAGCGGGAACCCTCATCATTTATACAAGGTCCAGATCATTCTGCAACTGATCAATGACTCTTTGTGCCTCTAACATCAAGAGAAATCCCCTTGCTTGTGCCTCTGGTGTCAAGAACAATCCCCTTCTCTATGCCTTTGTTGCCTCTACCGCTCAGATTTCTTCCCTGGCTCTGAGGGCCTCTTGGGAATATTGCTCTATTGTTTCCACCTGTTCTTCCATGCTCATGGCCTTGAACTTGGTCATGTTTGGTTTGGCCATCCTCTGAACCACCTTGTTGTAGAGACCGTATTAATTTAAGTCTATTAAATCCATAAATTGAAACAGTAAACTTCTACTTCTACGCAGAAAACTCAGTAATTTATTTTAATTCAGCATATACACATGTTAAATTAATTAATGAACAACAATTTCATAACAGAATAAGAATTACTTAACAGAATAATACAAATTTACCTCTTCCTGATGCTAATTTCTCCATTGACTCGGTTGTCTAGCCTGCTGCTGCCTAATGGACCGACTCTGCCCAAACCATGTTTCCTCCCTGCCAGCTAGGAGCATCCTGTCCGGCTTCCTAGCTCCAGGATACCATAAGGCTATCCCGGCCCCTGTGCCCAAAATCCCCAGCAAACTGGTGCCCCCTGCCTCTGGTTTACCAAAAACCCATCAAACAAACTCCTCTCACCAGAAAAATAATCACCTCCAACATACAGTGTTTTCCCCCCTTCCAATAATTCTTCCTCCTCTCGAAATCCTCCTTCATCGACCCTTTCCTCCTCATTAATTTCCTTATCGTTACATTCATTATCTTATCCTCTTAGTTAATGTCTTATCCTATTATTTAATGTTTCTTATCCTTATATTTAATGTTTCTTATCCCCTCCATATACGTAAATCATTTAAACAAATTAAAATTATTAACCTTCTTAAATTTATCACCCATGTCATTGAATGTGATAGCTAATTAATTAATTAATTAATTAATTAATCAAAATTATAACAATTAATTAATTAATAAATATTTAATTAATATTATTATGCCAATCTTTGTTTAATTAAAACCATGTTAGGACAATTAATTACCTAATTAATTTTTCTTAATAATCCCAAAGCATATATTCAACTAGGGTTGTTACATACACCCACCCTTCAGGAAACTTTGTCCTGAAGTTAAGGTATCTTATGGTACAAAGGAAAAGAAACATGGTTCACACATTCATAACAATTAACCAACATTATCAGTAAGTAAGTCAAGGAAACTAATACATACTAGTGTATATGTACAAGAAATGCATGTGTAGATAGTACATACAAGTCTCATGCATGTACTAATAATAAAAAACTATCCTTTAGTAATTTATGTATGCATCCAATCCAATCAACAAGACTAGTCTTTTATAAAAGACAACAAACCAATCAATTGTTCGAGAAATCCTTTAATTACGATTATCCGGTTCAACAATTTTATTTAGACAACTATGGTTTAGTTACGTAATGATGAATATTCATATATATACATTTTTTTTTCTTTTTTCTTTTTTTAGAAGGGAAAACATTAAATTCCACCATAAGACAAATCTCCATATTTTCTCAACTATTTCTACTCATCCCTCCTCACTAAATTACTTCCATCTCCATTCTTATCCTTTCTCTGCTAGACTATCTTGGAGCATCAAATATATTGACCTAACTCCAAATAGAACCCGTAGGTGGAAGTGTCGCTATATCGACCAAGTTTCCCTAGCAGGAAACTAGAAGTCATCATCACATGTCTTGGGGAGCATGAACTAACACCGTCCTCCCATGACTTCAGGTTTCGGAGGATACATGGTGGGAAATGCCTCCACCCCTCCTAATCATAACTAGGGTCCACACCCTACAATGGAATGTACAGTGGCACCATGTTGTTGGGGTTTTTGTCATCTTTTATTCAGTTTTGGGCAGTGTCATCACCTGAAATCCTACACTAGTCCACTTATCATAGCAATGCATCCAACCAATATAATTTCACATACAATATTCATACCATAATGTTTCTCGGCTAGTGGTCATGATATCCACTTTCATCATCATTATCCCTTGGCTATTTCATAGCCCAAAACCTGCAGATTAGTCTGTAACACAAACTCATACATTTCTATGCATTATCATCATGTAATTGCATACTATCATCGTTTCAATTTGGTATCCCTGTACTGACAACTTAACATCAAAGTTTTCCAGTTAGAAATAGATCTCATAATATCCCATAATTCAAT
>ML777659.1:204903-250577 GCA_009831015.1 Picea engelmannii | reverse complement strand
TATTGTTTGTTTAATTGAGCCAAGTGCCAAAATTTATTTAACACTTTAAATGCGTATAATATTAAACCAATTTCGTTTTCCAGGCATATTGTTTATATATTATATATAGATTTGTGTATATACTAAAATCAAAATGTATACATGGCTTGCAGGTTAGGTGGAGGTGGCGCTGGAACTTGGAGTTGGAACTTGGCCCTCAGGCCCAGATTTATCTAATTTTATCTAATTTATGGGTGGGTACAATTCCATTTCTAAATTGGGTAGGAAAGTAGGTAGGCCCTTAAGGCTCCCGGGTAGGAAGGCCCTTAAGGCTCCAGTGCTTCAAACTGAAGCTCTGATACCATGTGTAGAGACCGTATTAATTTAAGTCTATTAAATCCATAAATTGAAACAGTAAACTTCTACTTCTACATAGAAAACTCAGTAATTTCTTTTAATTCAGCATATACGCATGTTAAATTAATTAATGAACAGCAATTTCATAACAAAATAATAATTACTTAACATAATAATACAAATTTACCTCTTCCTGATGCTAATTTCTCTGTTGACCTGGTTGTCCAGCCTGTTGTTTTATTGTTACCTGATGCGCTGACCTTTTTTGATGCCTGATGCGCTAACCGACTCTACCCAAACCGTGTTTCCTCCCTACCAGCTAGGAGCAGCCTATCCGGCTTCCTAGCTCCAAGATATTGTAAGGCTATCCTAGCCCCCGTGCCCAAAACCCCTAGCAAACCAGTGCCTCCTTCCTCTGGTTTACCAAAAACCCATCAAACAAACTCCTCTCACCAGAAAAATAATCACCTCCAACATACAATCTTTTCTCCCCTTCCAATAATTCTTCCTCCTCCTGAAATCCTCCTTCACCAACCCTTTCCTCCTCATTAATTTCCTTATCCTTACATTCATTATCTTATCCTCTTAGTTAATGTCTTATCCTATTATTTAATGTTTCTTATCCTTATATTTAATGTTTTGTATCCCCTCCATATACGTAAATCATTTAAACAAATTAAAATTATTAACCTTCTTAAATTTATCACCCATGTCATTGAATGTGATAGCTAATTAATTAATTAATTAATCAAAATTATAACAATTAATTAATTAATTAATATTTAATTAATATTATTATGCCAATCTTTGTTTAATTAAAACCATGTTAGGACAATTAATTACCTAATTAATTTTTCTTAATAATCCCTAAGCATATATTCAACTAGGGTTGTTACACTCGTCCCAATCCTGGGTGCACTCTGTGAATATTTTGTCCTCAAACTTATCATGGGCGTATGGCCAATAGGATGACACCTATGAAGCATGTTGGAGGACCGGGCCTTTAGGGTCATCCTTGCAGAATCATCTTGTCGAGAAACTAAATTCAAGTTGGCTCAATCATTCTTGTTTGGATTGAGAAGTATCCTTTACTAGATAGAACCCCACATGGAAACCATAGGGTATGAAATCTCATTTCTTGTCTTTGACCAATGTGGTGTTATAGCCGTGCAGGATGGTTTGATAACAGATTTCTCCCACAATGAGTTGGTCTGGGACATGAGAAGGTAGGAGATGTGGTTCTCTGGTGGCCCCAAACACCCTGATGTAGGTTGAGATCTTGTCCAAGTACCAATGGCCTACCTTGGCTATCATTTTCTTAGCTGTCACAGATAGTCTTGAGCATTCCTTCTTAAAAATAATAAAATAAATGCGAGCAATGAATTCATCATAGATGAGTGCATGATACTTCTTGTACCTATTCTCCCAAAGCATGTTGAAGTAGACGTGAATCGGGAGTTCTGCAACATGCCATCTTAGATTCATGTCAGTGAAGACGTTCCTTGCACACATGACATCAAGTAGGTACAAGGCCATGTAGAAATTTAGTGCCTCTCCTTCCTTCGACGACTGATCCTACTGTATACAAGTGCTCAATTGTTTTGATATTATTGCTTCCTAGTTGAATCTTCTCCCAATGATCGCCACTGTGTATGCCAAAGGAATCCATGCTTCCGAAAAATTGGAGCAATCCTTTTCTCCATATAGCCGACATATGAGAGCCATCAAATAGATGTATGGCTCCCTCATGTTGATTTTATCATACCATCCATTGCTTCGATTGGATAATTTATTGTCTTCTCTCGACCATGAAGCCATCAACCAGATGGTGTCATGGAATTCATATAACTTCACCATGAAGTTTGTGTTGAGACACTCTTCTGGGTCCCTGAGCTTGTAGTATTTCTGGACTTCTATCGGGAGGAAAAATCTGACGCATCCTCCATTCTCATCGTTGATCAATAACTTTTTCCCATCTATATGGTCGATGAGCAATTTCAGAACCTCTATGCAGGGGAAAACGGGGGTTCTACTGGCCACCATGTGTAAATATGATTGTCAGATGTTGGGGAACACTTAGACATCGAGCACCCTTACGTCCGAGTCGTTGTGTCGGATATACTATGGGTATTATTCTCAGCTAATTTTGTTGAATAGATCCCCCCACTATGGGAGCACTACCTTGGATCTGGTGCTTTCCTCTGTATCACCAAAGGCCGAAGGCTAGACAAAATATTTCTTCATTGTTGTTTTTATGATAGACTCTGCCTTAGGAGTGCACTCCAATTGCTTCACAATCCCTGGAGAAGAACCTTCACCTATCTTAGCTTCTTTCATCTTTGGTGCTCTAGGAAAGCATCTGGTGGTTGGATTTCTCGGCGGCATTCTTCCTGCAACTAGAGCCGATTTCAGAGACTGTGTAAGAAACATGATGATCATATTATAAATTATAACCAACAAATCGACAAAATTGGATACATACCTCTGAATCTTGTTAAACCTAGTTTTGATAATAAAAAAGGGCTAGTATAGTCTCGAGTTTCTCTCTCTTCTCCTTTGGATGCTCTGGAATTCACTTACATACAGAATGAATTTTCTCAAAATGGTTCTAGATATTTAAATAGGGGATGATCTTACCATGTCGCATCATCCATTCAATTCAGGTTATGAGAGAGATTTCAACAAATCTGTCGTTCGATCTTCATAGGTGTTTAAAATTAAATTCATCATGGGTTGGCGATGGAGGCGCGGGTGGTAATGTGGTCTATCGGAGATTTTAAAATGTTGTTGTCTAATCGGCGCACAAGGTATAAACTAATGCAATATTGGGCATTAAATCGTTCCTTAAATGTCCAAAATCCAATTGTATCTAATGCCTCAAATGTCCCATCATTCCATTCTTTCATTTGGTGGATCGGGGGTCAGGATTGTGCTGTGAAAATTTTCATTGATATCCTTCTACAAAATATTTGATGTCGATCGATCTTACCATATAGTGTTGACAAGGAAAAGTTGACTTAGAGGTGTGACTAGGACCTAGGGAACCAAAATTGACTTGGGATAGGACTAGACCATACGACCCTCTTACCTAGTAAAGACACATGGCATTCGAGACCAATGAATTAATTTGCTCGTGTTAACAGGATTCAGGACTTTCTTTAAGCCATTCGTTCTAAAACCAAATCCTAACTTGCTGATGTTGAAAAGTGTCAAGGATCAACGATCGAAGATAAACCTACCAAAGTGCTCTTGGATCGGCTCCCTCGAAAAATTCCTGACGCTGAAAATGCATCAGGGATCGGTGGTCGGAGATAACTTTATCACAGTCGAAATGTTTTTTGTGACCCTTCTGGATTCTCCCCGATCTCGATAAAGCAGATCGGGCATTGGCTATTGATGATTGTTTTACTTCCATTGTTAATGTATGTCTTCCTTGTATTTTAGTAATGTCGAAGGGGATAATCTATCTCTCAAACCTTTACATGAATAACCCACATAAACCAAAACCACCTTCTTCCGATGTCGATGAGGATCGACGATTGGTGACTGTTGTTTTTGTGTAGTTCCTTTACTTACTTGAATTCTTTTTTCTGACGAACCTGAGTGCATTAGGTGTAGTGTTTGGCTTCTGATTCTTAATTTAGATGTTAAGGTCCTTTAGTCATGATGTTTCATAAGTTCAAACAAACTTGAATAGGTGATAAGAGTCATGAAAATAATCAAAGATAAAACATTTCCCAAAATTAAGTCGAGTCAAACAGTCCAGAAAACCAAGTGGTACCCAAAAAATGGCAAAATTTGATAAGGATTTTTAGGGTATGTTGAATTATCAACAAATGGCGACTTACTAGGCGAAAGCAGAATCTTTGTTCCTTCCCCAGGATCATCTGATGCAGAAGATGATTAAGAACTTAACTGGTTTTTTATCAGAGCCTCTTCTATCCTTACATTTCAAAATCCCTGATTGGTGAATATGGGCCTGTCTCTGGGGTTTTAACCTTTATTCCACCTTCATTTCTTGTAACCATGACCCATGCCCTATTTTGAAAAGAGTCAAGTACACCATTCACTGACACCAGGCCTTTTAGCTATCATCATTCACTTGTTGTTGTTTGTCTTCTCTACCAGTGAGCATCCATAGCCCGGACGCAATTATCTACATACCCTCTCTTACTTTTCTCCCATTTTATGTAATTGATTTTATTTCGACAGAATTCCCTAAGCGAATGGGAGAGGAGGACATCTATTACTTACAAAATGAGATGGTTAAGGTGAATTTGTAATGCCCCCACCTCTTAGAGAGGTGATGAGGAGACTTAGTGGCCTGGGCACCCCCACTAGGTCATAGTCTCACACTGAGGGGGGGAAAACTCAAGAAGTTAAAAGTTATATTTTTAAGTTGACTTAAGAAAGGAAAAGGATAAAGGAGTAAAAGATAACTCAACAAAAGAATAGAAGATAAACCCTGGGAGTCAACCTAACTCAACAGAGAATTAGAAGGAAAAGTATAAGTAAGAGGCTGGGGAGCACCTATTACTCATTCTGGTTTTGGATTAGCATTTTCTATTTCTCTTGAGAATTCAGTTTGGGGGTTTTGTTGTACAAACTGTTGTGAACAAATCAATGGTGAAATATCCACTCACCTTGTTCCGCAGCTTGGTCTCGAGGATGAAAGACTCCTCCACACCATTCTAGTCTCAGCCCATCTCCATCTAGCACTTCAAAAGGTAGCAGACCATATTGTTCTTGTGTTTCCATCCAGGGTGCACCATCATCTAGAGGGAGGTTCGATCCAGCTTATCCTGAGGGCCTGGGGCCATTTTGATAGTTGGTTTTTGTTTGCAGGGGCAGGACCATCAGTTTGAGGGATTTTCTGGAGATTTATCATCATTCTACATTTGTCTGTAGATTGGGACGTCTTGGAGCCATAGGGGACATCCTGTGATTCAGTAAAAATCAGATCTAGGGAGATCTACTTGAGATATGAGTCTGAAACTTATCCCACGGGATTCTCATATCCAGATCTATATTCTTGGAGATTTTCAGAGCATTTGGAGGCCTCCTTCATCAGGGCCGAACCAGCTAGGGTTTTAGTCATCTAGTGGGGCACACCATTCAGTGGAGAATTTAGATCTACGGGGTTTGAGAGTGGATTTGGGAATTTGGACATCTGGGTTGTCCTTACAATTGCTCGATCTATCATTTGGCTTATTTCTCAGGATGATTGGACACTTTTGGTAGCAAGGCAGAATTATTGAGGGCTTTAGCATTCTAGTAGGACGTGGCACTTTCTAGCTTGGAGGTTGAGCATTAGTATGGTTCAGATCTGCTTGATTCAGTCTTCATTGTATATCCAGCCTTTGGAATCTTATTTTGTATTATCGGGAGCATTTTGTAGTAGCTCATATCTATTGCTTGTACGACCATCTGAGGTTTATGCCAGATCAACCATCTATTGTATTGATCTTACATTGCTCATAATAAAAAGGTCAGATCTTTTCTTGTGCTTCTACATCTTGAATATATTGTGATCTCCATGTGTTGATGAATCTGTATGCACTTAATAACTCAATAAATTAGTAATAGTTAGTGATTCCAAGAAAGAATTTGGCTTGGGATCATTACAGAATTTTTGCTAGCTCTGTCTTGAGGTACATGTGGTCCTTTCCATCTTAAATTCTTCCCCTTTAGGTTTTACTATACCACCAGGAGGACACTTCATCACTTTGCCAAGGTTTTTTGTCTGCCCAGGTTAGATAGAGAACTCCTTCAAAACAATCGTAATTCTCCCAATGTTTCTTGTGTTGTATGTAAGCATGAGTTAGGAACAAAGTTCATTATACTGCATGATATAAGGTGAACCGCATTCCTTTCTAAAAACAAACCTCAAAAGCACAAAAAGTACCATAACAAGAAAAACAAAAATGAAGAACTTCGCAATCAACCTACCTAAAAACAAAGTATCATGAAAAAACACACATTTTTTTTTTAACAGAAATATTGTTTTAAGGATTGCCCATTCAACGAGAGGGTGTCAGGTTCCCCCCTCAGATTCTGCAACCGATACATGCATATTCCAATTTTATCGACTACCTGAAAAGGTCTGAGCCATAGATTCAGAAACTTTGAATGTTTTCCCTTTGGCTCATTCACTCTATCCCATTTCAGGATGAAGTCTCCTACTTCAAAATTCTTCTCTTTGGCCTTATGCTTGTCAAACCACCTTTTAACTATATGCTGATGAGAAATGAACTTTTATTTTTCTTTCTCTCTTTCTTCTTCTAGCATGAGGAGGGTATCAATTCTTTGTTCTATAATCGATGAGGGTTTTCCTCTAGAATCCTGAGAAAGCTGAAGAGATGGGAGATATAGCCCATTTGGGAGAATGGATTCCTGTACGTATACCAGAAAGTATCGGGAATTCCCTATAGCTTCCTTGGGTTTTACTCTATCATCCCATAAGGCATTATGTAGTGAACTCTTCCAATTCCTCTAGTTTTTTGGAACTGTTTTCTTTAATATCCTCGCTAGGTTCTTATTGGTAGACTCTTCCACTCCATTTCCCTATGGATAGTAGTTTGTAGAGTATTTGATTATGATTCCTTTGTCGAAAGAAAATTATGTTAATAAGGTGGAAGAAAAGTAAGAGACATTATCAAAAAAATGACAGAAGGCATACCGAACCTTGTAATCAGATGGTATTCTATGAATTGGATCACCACCTTTTTGTTTACATGAGTCAGAGGGACGACCTCTACCCATTTTGTGAAATAGTCTGTGGAAGTCAATATGTATCTATGTTGTTTTGAAGAAATCGGTGTAATTTATCCTATGATATCTAACCCCCATTTCTCGAATGGCCTGGAGATGACCACATGTTGGAGTGGGACAACTGCTCTCTTTTCCTTCCCTGTGCTTATTTGACAAGTTTTACAGTTCCTAGTGTATGTGTGAGCATCCCTGTACATATTAGCCCAATAATAGTAAACTCTCAATATTTTGTGAGCAGTGGTATTCCCTGTGAAGTTTCCACCTACAGGACCATCATGGAGCTCCTTCAAAACCTTATCTATGTCTTCTTGTTCGAGACATCTTAAAAGTACCCTATCATAATTAATGTGGAAGAGTACCAAATTTATGAGTCGATATCATGTCGATTTTAGTCTAAGAGCTCGCCTTTCCTTAAGGTTTAGGTTTTCTAGCAAAGTCCCATGGTGAAGGAGATAAGATAATTTCCCATACCAAGACTCCTGCCCTGGGGATACGTATGAAGCTTCACTATACCATAATTCCAATTCATTCTCCCACCTGGGGTCTTCATTTACTTGGTCCTAGGCTTCAACTATCAGTTTACATAATCCTTGTCCCTTAACCAGTTTGGTAGGTTTTATATATAGATCGAATTCTCAGACCACTTCCATCCAGCTTCCTCTTATTTCCCCCATATCCTATTGAGTGAATAGGAATCAGACTGCAGGATGAGGCACAACGATTTTGGTGTGGTTATTTAGGATATAAGATCAGAAATGTTTCACTGCCTTGTACATCGTGTAAGCCTGTTTTTCTATAGCCAGATAATTTAGTTCAATCCCTTGGATATTGGTGCTCATAAATGTGACCCGAGCCTCATTGTTATCATCATATTTTAGAGTCATTACGACAGCTAATGATTGGTCGAAGGAAAAAGTGTAGAGGAAGAAATATTTGCTAAAGTTGGGACTTCGCAACATTGGGGCTTGAGATATTGCAGCCTTAATGTTGTTGAAAGCACTTTTTTGTTCATCATCCCACTTAAATTCAACATCTTTATGGATCATCTTTTGTAAGGGTTTGATAGTTTCAGCGAAATCAAGGGTGAAATTTCTCACAAAATTGATTTTCCCAAAGAAGGATTGCATAGCCGTTTTGTTATGGGGTAATGGAAGTTGAGCTATAGCCCTAATTTGTTCCAAGTATATGTGAATTCCTTCTTGAGATATAACATGACCTATCAATTTCCCTTCCTCGACACCAAAGATAGTTTTCTTAGGGTTTAAGGATATATCGTATTTCCTACACCTTTTGAAAATTTGGGTTAGGTGTTGGATGTGATCTTCTCTATTCTTTGAATATATAGTCAGATCATTTAAATAAACTACTACACATGTGTTGATTAGTCCCTGAAATGCTATGTCCATGGCCCTTTGGAAGGTTTCCTCTGCATTGATAAAACCAAAGTTCATGTGTTTATAAGGGAAGGTTCCCCACTTGGTTCGGAAGGTAGTTTTCAAACGATCTTCCTCTGAAACTAGAACTTGGTTATAACCAGAAAAACCGTCCACCAGGAAGAAAATATCAGAACCAAACAAAATCTGCAAGATTTTCTCCATCGGTGGGACTGGGTAGTTGTCCTTTTCTGATGCTCTATTGAGGTTTCTGAAATCTACACACAGACGGATCTCCCCAGACTTTTACCTAACAGGAACCAAATTTTCTACCCATGCAGAGTGTCCAACCTGGAAGATAATTTTAGCATCTAGTAATTTCTTCAACTCCTGACACATGAGAGGCTCCAGGGATGGGTGGTACTTCCATAGATTTTGTTGGAAGGGTTTTACTTCGGGTTTTAACGAGATTGTGTGTTGAATGATATGAGTATCATAAGTTTTCAGATCGTGGTAGGACCATGCAAAATTATCTTGATATTCTATGAAAAGTTTGAGATAGGCCTTCCTTTCTTATTTAGATACCGTCCTATTGAGATTTATGTTATTATGGTTCTACGAGGTTCCTAGATTAATGGTTTTGTACATGGAATGGGAACTCCCTGTTTTTGTGTTCATTGACCCTTTAAATATTTCTCTTAAGTCAAAAAGGTTTTATAAATTGGATACCCCTTTCAGTATCGTGTGAGACCTCAGTTTGTCAGTCGATTGATTTTTTTCGGGTTTTTGTACATTGGGATTAGTTTCTGTTAATCGCTCCTGAATTATTTCATCATCAATAGCCAAATCTTTGAAATTATACTAATTGGTTAAAAAAATTATGACATGTTCATCTCCTTCAAAGACCTTCCAATGAGAAATATTGTTGGGCACCAATGGTTTGTAGAGTAGTTGCATGGTGAACCAGGAGGCTTCATAGTCTTCTAAAGGGGATAGCCTTGAGGAAGTAGTGGCCAAGGAATCAGACAGTGTGTTCTTCGTTTTGGGGATCGCTGTAATGTTGAAGGCTTCAAAATGTTCTATTAGTCTGTGCACTTCATGTTCATAATTCCTTAGGTGGGGAGAGTTTCAATGTATAGTGTTCCTTACTTGTCTAATGATGATTTCATAATCTCTCAAAACCTTTAGTTCTTTAACGTTTAATTCTATGGATTTACTTATCCCTTGTACTAGAGCTTCATACTTGGTGGTGTTGTTTGTGCACTCAAATTCTAGTCTGCAGGACATGAAATTTCATTTACCTTTGGGATCAATGAGGATACACCCCACTCATGATACTTATTATGACTTGGACCCATCAAAGTACAAGGTCCAAACTTGTGAGAAAAAACCATCAGTTTGTTTTTTCCTACCACTTTCCTCCTTTCCTCCTATATGCTCTATGGTTTTTAACAAAGGTTCCTAACAGAACATGATTTCTTCTACCGTCGTCAGCAAATTTTCTTGAAAATTTATTTCAAAGTTTTGAGTAAGAGGGACATTGGATGAAAGAGGGGAGAAATTCCCGAAATCAAAGTCGCAGGAATAATTGCCTAGCATCAGGAAATCTGTCAAAGAGGGTTTGTTGAGGGATTCTATGTTGGTGACCGTATGTTTTGTATATATTTCCCTATCGATCCTGATCATATTCGTGTGTCCCTTTAATGCCAACCAAAGGTGAGCCTAGTCTGTACTAAAGTATTCATTTAACTTCTCCGACCAATCTCAACTAAATAGAAATCCATAAGCTTATGGGATATCTACCACAATTATGTCAATCACTTGAACAAATTTTGGGTGTGTCGCCATCCTGATCATGACATCCTTGAGTTATCCCATAACTTTCACCTGGGTTATGTCTACTTTTATCAAATGTTTATCACTTTTGAGAGGGACTGTGTTTAGTTTTTTTCATACAGACAATGGCATAAGATTAGAGGATGCCCCTGAGTCAACCAAAAAATTGTGGAGGTTTTTGTTGAAGACCTCAAATGTCAAGAGGAACGGTGGGACAAAAGGCTTTCCTCTTTTATCTTCGGAGCATGCATTCACAATTGGCTTACTTCTCATATCTCTGAGAGCTAGATTTTATCCTTGGTCAGTGATTGTTATAGGAGTTTCTACTTACTTCAAAGCTTGTAACAAAAATTTCTTTTGCTGGGGGATTCTACACATGTCCATGACCAATATATTACCCTTCAATTTTTTCAAATATTCTACTATATTGTAGTGTATCTTGGGTGATTCTCGGGTATGGATGTTTATAGGATTTCTTTGGGAGACAAAAGATTATTTCGGGTGATCGGATGTTTGTTTTCCTCTCGAAGTATGGGCCATGGTAAGGACATTTGAGACTGGGTGACCCCTACTTTGTGTTTGCACAGCCAAGACCTCTGTGGGTGTTTCTTGAACCTCAAATAGATCATCGGAAGGCATTGGTAGGTTAGGGTCCCATAACAGCATGGTTGTTTTTTCCGGTGGATCAACTTCTTCCTAATCAACAATATTCATAGTTGAGCTGCTTGATTGTTCGGTAAGGGAAACTTAATCTAGAAACCTGTTGGCCATCAAATTCATGGAATGCACCCATTGTGGACAGTCTCTTTCAGAATGTTTAGGACCACATAAATACTTTTTTAACTTGCAAGACAAGAAAATTATGTATACCCTTGAGCATAATTGATTTGTAGAATAGATGAATAGAACAGTTATGGAGACAACTAGTAGTATGCTTAGTGGAGTTGTCCTAGAGAAGAAGTTGTGGGAAAAAGTGGTTGTTATTGCATGTTACCTGATTAATAGGTCTTCGACATCATATCTAGTGGATAAGACCCCTATGGATGTCTAGATGTGAAAAAATCCCTCACTTCATCATATTCATGTTTTTTATTATGGGCATACGTTCATGTGCACAAGGAGAAGTGATCAAAGTTGGGTAACAAGGAAGTGGAATATATCCTCATTGGCTATGGTGTTGGTGTGAAAGGGTACAAGATTTGAGATCCTATGTCTAGAAAATTTTTGTATAGTAGGAATACTATTTTCAAAGAAGTTAAGTCTTCCCCCACAATGGTGTCGACAGAGGAGGATAAGAAGAATTTAGTGGTTCAGCTCCCACCCGAGACCAAGACAGATGAACCAGAAAGTGAACAAGAAGTTCACAATAGACTTGATGAGGAGGAGGGTTAAGAGAATTCAGAAGAGGAGGAAGAAACTCCACCTCAAACATTAAGGAGGCTCAGTCAACAAAGAGCGTAACTACGTAGGTATAATTATAGTCCATCTAATTTTAGATGTATATTTTCTTTATTTGCTAACACCAATGAGCCTTAAAAAATGAGTGAGGCAATGCAGATGGAAGATAAGGAGTCATGGAGATTGGTTGTGGATAAGGAAATGGATGCACTTAGAAACAATTATACATGGGACCTAGTCCCATTGCCTAAAAAGTATTTATATGGTCCTAAACAATATGTTGAAAAAGAAAATAACAAGCTCAGAAACAAAAATAGAGAATTAAAAAACGAATTGAGTAGCTGCAAAGAAGAGAATCATGAGCTTGAAAAAAAAATTAACAACTTGAAATAATAGTTAGATAAGAAGACTGAATACTATGAGAAATTAAAAGCAGAATTGGATCACACAAGAAAGAAGCTAACATTGACAATGGAAAAATTGGAGAAATTTGAAAGAAGTACTAAACAATTAGATGAAATTCTTAGCAATCAAATATCACTTGCTAATAAGATAGGACTTGGAGAGAATAACAATTTGAAGACGATAGACACAAATAAAAAGGACAAGAAAGATGAAGGAAATTTTTGAAACTATGAAAATACCTTAAGAAGTGGAATCAACAATCAAAGGGGAGTTGAAGAACAATAGGAACATGACACCTCTAACTGGAATAGAAGATCATAATTCATAAGGGGTGAGACACCAACAAGATCCTTTCTTACCAGGTATGAGAATATTTTTCTTGGTCATTGTTATACTTGCAAAAACTTTGGACACAAACCAATTCACTGTAAAATAAATGCAAGAAACAACTATATTAGAAACATAAATGATTATGGATATCCAAGGGACAATCACGTAAACAATATATCTGGAAATGCTTATGGATCTATCAACAGAGATTACAATTCATTTGATCCACTGATGGATGAAAATATTGTATGCTACAAATGAAATAATCTTGGTCACAAATCATGATATTTTAGAGATATGAAAGAATATGATCCTATGCCAACCACAGTATGGAAAATGAATGAGAATCCAAACAAGGAAAATTGTTGATTAACACTGATTGTTGAAGAAAAATAAGACGAATGGTACATAGACAGCGGGTTCTCAACACACATGACTGAGAACCAAAACAAATTCATCAGCCTAAAGAAAGGAAAAAGTGACAGAGTCTCATTTGGAAATGAATCCTCTGTCAAAATACTTGGAAAAGGTGTTGTGAGTCTTGGAAGTGAATGTAAAAGCAGAAAATGTCTTACTTCTTGAATAATTGAAGCATAATCTCCTTAGTGTCAGAAAAATATGTGATTAATGATACAATATTAGGTTGACTCCCGAAGATGTGAAATCAGAGAATAATACTCAGACATATTGGTTTCAACAAGAAGAAGAATATAAAATAATATATACATCCTCGACAAAGAGGAAAGAAAAAAAATTGAAGTCACACAAAAGAGGTCCAAGGAAGGAAAGGATAAGAAGACAAAAATTGAAGGAGAAGTACTATTGAGAAATATGAGTTTAGGGGGAGAATCCCCAAAGAGAATATTCACCCTTTTCCATTGATGTCAAAGGGGGAGAGAAATATCAGGAGCATGATTACATCGGGAGCAATGTTCACGGGAAGAATATGAGTGTTTCCATCAATGCCAAAGGAGGAGATTGTTGGAAAATTGGTTGTCATTGATATCAACTCTAGAAGAAGTTTAGAAGCCCCTATAAGTGATGGGTGCATTTGAAGAACTCTCTAGAGTGGTCCCCTTATGGCATAGCTTTAAGAATGCCCCTCACAGGAAAACACTTTGAAGAAGTATACAAGAATCTCCAGAGGTGTGGTCATGAATCCCAAAGTTTCAAACCCCTCATAGATGGATAGCCCTTGCCATGTTGTTTCCAATTATAGGTGGTATGTCACATGGTTCTTCA
This sequence comes from Picea engelmannii, assembly GCA_009831015.1. NCBI lineage: Eukaryota > Viridiplantae > Streptophyta > Pinopsida > Pinales > Pinaceae > Picea > Picea engelmannii. The sequence goes on along the minus strand of ML777659.1, from coordinate 236,886 downwards.
CGATTGAGAAGTTATTCCCTCTTAAATATGAAGCCCTGAAGTATGGATGAAAAGTTACAAGTCTACCCCCAAAATTATTAAAGGAGAAAAAATTGTTGCAACAAAAAGTTACAGGTTGACCCTGTTAGCACAAGAATTTGCAGCTAGAAGAGGCATGCCTCTCCATAAGAAACTAAATAACCTCTAATAGGATAAAACATAGGCTTTCATCTATCAGCTCAAATTTATTGTTAGTCTCACCATATAGAAAACCATAGAAATTTTGTAGCGCCATGGCACTGCGGAATTTTCTATATAGCATGGTCTGTCATTTTACTACCTAAAATGCTACCAAATATGTTAAGCAGTGTAGTGATGGCACTATGAATTCCATAGGTTTCTACCAAACCCATTCTCATGTCAGATGCTACCAAATCTATCAACGTTGAAGTGATGTATCTGTGAATTATGATGGCGCTACCAAATTGCACGCAGACACATAGGCGGGCACTACTGAAATTTTGACAAAGACCAAATTGTGCAGAGTTATTTTGCAAGGACGTTTCTGCCAGTTTTGAGTGGCTAAATTAAAACTTGTATTATGAACAAATGAGAAGGTATTTTTTAAAACTAGAGGAATTTTTTGTTCATCACATACTAAATAAAAAAAAACTCTCTTAGTTTTTTAAAATGTGTTATGGTTTGATATATATTATACATAGAAGTGTCTCTACCGAATGTGCATAATTGTTTTACAGCAGCGCTACGAAATTTCTTGTAGCGGTCATGGTTTGGATATTCTCCTTGTTGGGAGGATGCCACATATCAAGGAGGATTCAAAAGGCTTCTAAACGATCATTTATATGTCTAGGGACACCTGTACCTAAATTTTATCTCCATCAAAGGCCTTATGCAATGAGGTGGAAACAATTTATTAATGACTTCCAACAAATTCCTGAAAATTAGCAGTTTGTTGGATTTTTATCTCTTTGATTGTTTCCACCTATCTCCAAGGCTTAGAATCCAATGGAGGAGATGGGATTCAACCTCCTAAGGTTATTTGGATGTTATTTTATATTTAAGGAAGGAGAGATTTCTTTGATAAAGGGGATTCATGAGCCAAGAGAGGCTAGAGAGTGTAGGAGCAGGCAGTTTTCCTATGTGTGTTCATTTGTAAGCCCGTGGACATTTTATGATTGTAAGCATTACTGCTATTGGAGACTCATGAGAGCTATGATTTCAGATTGTAATTATTTTGATTATATATCTTATTATTTGAATATATTGCATATTTGAGGATCAAAGGATGCCAATGATTCATGGATCCCTAAGTAGCAGAGGATATACTGTATTTTGCCCATCAGTGATTGTTTATATTCAAGTATTTGTTGATTCATTAAATTGAGAAGATCTATGTTTAGTGAAAATTATATATATTTTTTTTTCCTTCTTCATTCTTCCACCTATCAGAATATAATCTTGTTTTGTGTTGAGCAGCTTTAGTACCTTCGATGAGTAGAATGTTTGTGACTCCATTGCCCATTTGAGTAGCCTACTGATATGTAGTTTTCTTCCCTCTCCCTTTCTTTCTCCATCTTGTTGATCCACCTATTCAAAACCAAAATTATCTTTTACATTCTTATGGGTGCTGAGCTTACACTTTAGTAGTCAAAGTGTGACTTTCAGTGGGCTAGCATGCATGATCAATCAAGGTGATTCCTAGTGCTAACAGGCCCTAAAGTCAAATAAATGAGACACTTGGAAAAGTATAAATACACATGAAGAACCTCTCATTTTTTCATCCAAGAAAGTGTGTGTTTGTGTATGGAGCTAACATAAGTGGTTTTTCACTTGTTCTAGGAGGATTGATGATCTCAGCAAAATAAATTTGGTCTAGGAGATAAGAGGTCGAGGAGAGCAAGGATTATTATGAGGTTATCCATGAGTGACAGTGGAGCAAGGTGCAGATTTATACGGCTATCTACAAGTTGTAGTGGAACAAAACATGAATGTACACAAGTTGATAGTGTATGAATCATATATCTGTTGAAATTTTTTGAAGGTGTCATTCTCTTGATGCTGAAGCTGAGGAAGGTATGATGATCAGAGATCTGATGCACTAGGGATTTTACAAAATGAAAGGTATGTCTTTATGTATGTTTTGAGGGTTAAATATTGATGATTATGGTATATGATTGAGGAATATCTTAGAGAGTCTTTGGTGTTGATGATTACAGTTGCGTGAGACATTCTCCAGGACACAAACTAATTGAGTCGACCTGAGAGAGAGCCCCGAGATGGGTGTGTGGTTCCTATCTAAGATAGAACTGGAATGTAGTGATGACCTCCTCCTTACAGATGGTTGAGAATAAATCCAGATGATTCTTTTGTGTAACGCAGTGAGAAAGGAGATCTGCTAAGTTGGATGTGCATGTGGTTGAGCACAAGGTGAACATGTGAATTCCCATAGAGTTGGGTGCATCTTCATGAGACAAAGATGAATATGATGTATTAGCCTCCTCTAAGTAGAGACTTGAGATGACGAAATCGAAATGAATCTCCTATGTAATGCAGTGGGAAAGAAGATCTGTTGAGTGGACGTGTCTGTGGATGAGCACAGATGAACATGATCCTAGTGGCTGAGCACTAGTGAGAGTGGTTCTCCTATGTAATGCAGTGATATAGATATATGGAAATCCCTATGAATGTGCCCCTAGCGGTTGAGCACTAGTGGGTGTATGAGATCCCTTTCTATATTGTTCAAGAGTCAAACCTTCCTGTAAACCTAATTGTAATGTAAATAGTACAGGCTAGCCCCACCTTAATGTAATTGATAATTAATGTAAAAGATAACTAATATGGTTATTAGTAATTATATTGTGAGTCAGAGAGGTTGGCCTTGTTGTTCCAATAAACACTTATGTTGACAAGTCAAGTCTAATATAAGTAAAGGTATATTCCCCATTGAGGAATCATATCTTTTGTGCAAGTTTGGAAATTTCAGCAAGTACATCTTCTTGGGATAAGTGCACACCTCTCTTGGGCGTTAGTCTTCTAGGTTTTGCAAGCGCCCTCTTGTTTGATAGGTTTTCTTGGTGGTGAAGGTATCTCTATTGAAGAATATAGCAAAGTATTTCATTGGGTTTTATTCCCTTGTTGAGAAGGGTTTCCCAATATACTTCTTGTGTACTTGTGCATGGTGTTTCTTCTTGTGATCTTGGTTGCTACAAATATTGGCATGTTTACAAGAAGAGTGTGATTGTCATTGATGGCAAGAAAAACAGTGATGATGGCACATTGGCAACAAGGAGAACTTGTTTCAAGTTCGTAATCTTAGGAGGTCGAGCGTAGAACGTGTCAGGCGAGCACTATAATTCTTTTAGGAAGACACAAAAGGGTCGAGTCCCTTAGAGACTGAACAAGTTTGAGAAGCTCAGAAGAGATAGTACAAAGAGTGCACAATAGTTGGACTTATTCCAAATCCTAAAGCTCAAGAGAAATAGTGCAAAGTTGCATGCAGAGTGCAAGTGTGTGCTAGGGTCGAGGTTAACTTCATTGTCAAAGCTCAAGAGAGATAGCATTTTCAAAAACACAGACAAGACCCAAAGTCATCAAGACTCGTAGAAGGATCAAAGGTCAAGGCCTTTGACACTTAGAAATTATTACAAGATCGCGAGGTAAATCCTGACCATCCATCGAGAGAGGACATGTGGTGAGATATCAACATTTCTCTGACTCACATATCAAGAAATCAGATATAGGAGAAGTGATAATTCTCGAAGACCGAGTTCATGATTTGATGTCAACCGTTGGTTGGAAGGAGAGGTCTGGACCGTCGATCTGATGCAAGAGGAGTTTGAGGGTTCACATCTTGGGAGAATAGGGGTGTATAACCTCCAGAGACACAAAGCGTGAAGCCCCTAAGTGCTTAGTAGTTGGGCCCAGATCATAGCCCATAGTCACAGTCAAAGGGGCTTAGCGGGAGAAGCTAGCACCTAGAGGATTCGTCGATTCAGAAATTGGGAATCAGGGGTATCGGGTTAGCCCATAGATGAATACCCAAAGTTGCAAGTTGTGAAGCACATTTTGGTTAGGCCTGTGGTCACAACCAGTGGTCACGTGGAGAGGAAGGGTTTATCTAGAAAATCTAGCACCCACTGTGATGTTTTCTCAGGAAGGGAAAATGCACAAAAGGGATGAGCGCGCGGAGGTTCTCTCTGTAACTTCCAGAATGGACTGATTGTATCTTCCAGATAATTTGAAGAGCTTCAGGGTGATCGCCAGAGGAGATGAAGAGTCTTGAGGTAACTTCCAGTGGAATGAAGAATCATCATAGAGAAAATTGATAGATGGAAAAGTGTCAAAGACTGTAACTGCTAGAGAAGCCAAATAAACTCAAGATAATGACCACTGATGATGAACAGTCTCATAATAACGACCAATTATGAAGAAGAAACTCGGTGTAATTGCAAGAGAAGACAAAGAGAAAATATAGATGATCAACCAGAGGTCTTGGCGTGACAAAAGATGCAGAACAGAGAAGATAGCACACACTTTAGAATGCTATGAAGGTGGGTAGAAGAAGACCGAGTGCATGATATGAAGTGTGATCAGAGGCGTAATGCATAGTACCCATAGGTAGAAAAGAGCATAAAAGGAAAAAGAGAAGTTGAACATAGTGCAGTCGTGCATAGGAGGAGAAAGAGCAGAGCATAGAAACATAACTAAGCATAGAAGCTGAAGGAGGCATAGGAGACATGGGATTGTAACAGACCATATCAAAGACAGAGAAAGTAAGTAAAGTTTTGTAAGATTCAATCTGGGTGGTAGGGTGGTGCTAGAGAGGATTTCATTCCTCTAAATTCTAGTTGGTCCTAGAAGATATTCTGGGAGTTGGTGCTTCCATCTATTGGGTGCTAGAGAAACTTGGGAGTTGGTGCTTCCATATAGTTGGTGGTAGAGAAATCTGAGAGTTGGTTCTCTATGAAAGTTGTAGTTTTCTATCAGAGGTTGTAGTCTCATATTTAAGTTGGAGCTCAAAGACTGTTATGTACATGAAAGTTGGAGCTCGATTGACATCATAAAAAGAAGAGGTTTTCACCCTTTATGGGTTTCCTCATGAAAATCAGTGTCTCTGTGTATTCTGTGTGATTTATCAAATATTGTATATCTATGCATGTTAAGTTATGAACAACACATTAAATAATAATCATGAAATAATAAAAAAATAACAAGAAAATTTTCAAGATTATATACATAACTGATTCACCCCCCCCCCTCTCAGTTATATTTCCAACAATTGGTATCAGAGTCGGTGCCTTTGATCAAAGGTATATCCATAAGCTTGAAAATGACTAGTCATGAAGGAAGTTCAACTAATAGAGCTCCTTTGTTTGATGGAAAAAGCTTTTCCTTCTGGAAAATAAGGATGAGAACATATTTAATGTCTTTGGGTGTTGATGTTTGGGATGTCGTTGAAACTGGATATGTGAAGCATATAGTATTGGCCTCAAAAGATGATAAGATGGAGTTTATATTTAATGCAAAAGAAATGAATTCCATCCTAAGTGGACTTACAGAAGCCGAGTTTGTCAAAATCATGCACCGTGATTCAAAAAAAGTTATGTGGGACAAGCTAATGAGTAGTTATGAAGGTAATGAAAAGGTGAAAGACGCAAAACTTCAGATTCACAGACTAAAGTTTGAGAAATTAAAGATGGATGAAGACGAAACTATCAGTAAGTACTTCTTACGTATAGAAGAACTTGTCAACACTATGAAAGGTCTAGGTGAAAAGATAAATGAATATTTTCTAGTCCAGAAAATATTAAGATCTCTTCCTAATAGATTTAACTCAAAGGTCTCTGCTACAGAGGAAATAACTGATCTCAAAATGTTGACACTAGATCAACTTCTTGAAACCCTAACTGCTTATGAAATGAGAATCACCAAAGGTAAATCCACTACAAGAGAGGCATCTTTTAAAGTAGAGAAAAACATAGACTCTGATATAGATGAGATTGAAGAAAATTTTGTGAGAAGACTGATGAAAGGATCAGGAAAATACAAAGGTAAACTGCCCTTCAAATGTTTCAACTGTGGTAAGATAGGTCATTTTGCATCTAAGTGTCCTCACAAAAGAAATGACTAGACATTTGATGATTAAGAGAAGCACAAACACAAGAAGGTCTATAAAGAGAATAATTTTAAGAAGAAAAGCCTTTGTATAAACAATGATGACGATCCCTCGGATGATGAAAGCAATGACTCTTCTATTGAAGATAAAATAAATGATATCATGCTAATAGATTTAGAAGACCTAAACACTAAATATACAGGGAGTGAGTTCATTGATTGTGAAGAAGTAGTAGATCTTGAAGGAGAACTTGTCAGTGACATGGAAGAGATTGATAGACTTCGGGAAAAGAAAAGAAAACAAAAATAGTCACTGCTCAGGTATAGGAAACATGCGATGAACCATCTGAATAAATTGATATGTTGAATGTTAAGTTAGAAGAAGCTAAGAATATTGAATACATCCTCAAACAACAATTGAAGGAAGCCGAAACAAAAGGTGAAAAATTGGAAGCTAAAGTAGTGACTGTCAGAAAAGATCTAGAGACATTTTGAGCCTTATATCATGAGAATATGACAAGTATTAAAGCCTCAAAAGGATTATCCTCCATTATGAATCAACAAAGGAATTCAAAGTTGAAAATTGTTTTGGGTTATGAAGAGGGATCAATTAGTGGTCAGCCAAGCAACAAAGAATCCATCAAGTTTGTCAAATCTACAACCATTGACAACAACAAACCTACAGAAACAAAGGAAGAGAATCATCCACCAAGGAGGAGTGAAGGAAAATCTACTAGAACTGAATCTATAGAAAAAAAAATAATACACCCTTTGTTCAAAGAAATCATTAGCATGGAAGAAATCAACCTGCTCAAAGAAGACAACCATTTTCTAGGTACAAAGATTTTTTCTATGGATATTGTTTTTACTGCTCTAACTTTGGCCACAAAGTTGTAAACTATTCTTTAAGATTTATACATGAGCAATCAAGACAACCAAGGAATAAATATCTGCCACAACAAAGAATGAGACAGCCAAGTAACAAACAACCATAGACTGCAAATCATGTGATGGATGGGAAAAAGACGCAGATTAGGCATAACAATCGTTATGATCCTTTATTTAGTGAACCAAAATGTTACATCTTCCATAATTACGGACATAAAGCTGCAGACTGTCTCTTAAAGAACTATAAGCCAAACTCAAATCACAGAGCCAAAAACATCGAGGTTTGGAAGAAGAAAGAAGATAACAAGTGTGTATTAGTGTTGTCATCTCAAAGACAAAATAACCCCTAGTATATTGAAAGAGGATTCTCCAGTCATATGACAGGTGACAAAAGTAAATTCCTATCACTCAAAGAAAGTAAATCAAGAAATGTAACTTTTGGAAATGATGCTCCATGAAAGATTAGAGGTAAAGGTCTAGTAAGCTTAAATAATGGAAGAGGCAAATCTCAAGATGTATTATTTGTTGAGGGATTAAAGCATAATCTTCTTAGTGTCAGTCAGGTGTGTGATAGAGGATGTTAAGTCACTTTCACTGCCAAGAATTGTAAAATAAAAGAAATGAACATAGGAGAGCTGATTGCAAAAGGGGTTAGAGCTGAAAACAATGTCTATGTTCTGAACGAAGATAAGGAGAAATGTCATTTAAGAAAATTTGATGAATTTTGGTTATGGCACAGAAGCCTTGGACACCTGAATTTTGATCATATTATCAAACTTAATAATGAAGGTGTTGTGAAAGATCTTCCAAGAATATCTAAGTCTCATAACTATGTATGCAAATCCTGTCAAATGGGGAAACTGACTCGTGCTCAATTCAAATTGAAGAGTTTCTCATGTTCATAGAAATCGCTTCAAATTTTTTATATGGATCTGTGTGGACCATCGCGAAAGGAAGGAACTGGAATAGAACGTTACTTTATGCTAGTAATTGATGACTTCTCGATACTTATGTGGGTTGCCTTTCTGAGAGAAAAATATGATGCATTTGAGAAGTTCAAAATGTTTAAGGCACTAGTTGAGAATTAGACACAAAGGAAGTTAAAGGAAATTTTCTCAGACAGAGGAGGATAATTTCTATCAAGATATTTCAAAGAATTATGTGACAAACATGGAATTAAAAGAGAATATACTATTCCAGGTACTCCCCAACAAAATGGAGTTGTATAACGCCAAAATAGATCAGTTACACATATGGCAAGGGATATGATGAGTGAAAGGGACATTTTACTAACATTCTGGGTGGAGGTTGTTCACATGACTATTCATATTCTAAACAAAGCACATCTAAGGATGAAAAGTGATAAAACTCCATATGAGTTGTGGTTCGGTCGACCTGCATCAATCAAGCACTTCAAAGTATTTGGAAGTAAATGCTACATCAAAAATAATGATGATCATCTGGGAAAATTTGATGGTAGAGCTGATAAAGGTATCTTCTTAGGATATGCATTGAAAATTAAAGGACACAGATGATTTAACAAAAGAATGAATAAATTAGTAGACTATATTGATTTTTGAATTGATGAAGAAGCTCCTATAAAAGATCAATAGAGAACAAGCACTAATTCAGATGAAGAATATGATGAGAATATTGAAAATTAAGAACAACAAATCTTAGAGTCGCAAGAAGATGATGTATCAGGTGGAGAAGAGACACCCAGACAAGAAGATTCAAGACAACAATCAACATCAAATCCTTCCTCTAGAATTACTCAAAAGAATCATCCTGCAAGTCAAATAATTGGTGAGAAAGACAAAGGTGTACAAACTAGGAGAATGATAATCAAAGACACCGAGCAATCGCATATAGCCTTCATATCCATGGTGGAACCCAAGAACTTTAATGAAGCTAGTAATGATTTAAATTGGTTAAAATCAATGAATGAGGAACTGGATTAGATTGAAAAGAATGACACTTAGGAACTTGTTCCTAGGCCAGAAAATAAAAATGTAATAGGATCCAAATGGGTCTACAAAAATAAGATGAATGAGAAAGGAAATATTGTAATAAATAAGGCTAGATTGGTATGCAAAGGGTATGCTCAAATAGAAGGAATGGATTTTGATGAAACATTTGCGCCTGTAGCAAGATTAGAAGCTATTAGAATGTTTCTTTCCTATGCTTTTCATAAGAATTTTAAATTCTATCAAATGGATGTCAAGTCATCTTTTCTAAATGGAGATCTAAAAGAAAAAGTATATATGGAACAACCAGAGGATGAATTTGTCTGCAAGCTGAAGAAAACCTTATATGGGTTGAAACAAGCTCCTTGTGCCTAGTATTATAGACTAGATAAGTAACTTCAAGAACAAGGTTTCAAGAGAGGAACAATTGACTGCAATATATACATCAAAATAGAGGATAATGATTTGCTTATTGTGTCTATGTAGATGACATCATCTTCGGAAGTAATAATACTTCATTGGTACAATGGTTTTCTTCTACCATGTAGTCTGAATTTGAAATGTCCATGATAGAGGAAACCTCATTTTTTCTTGGTCTGCAAATTACTCAAAGGTTTGAAGGAATATTTCTTTCCTAGTATAAATACCTAAGAGAAGTGTTAAAAAGGTTTCAAATGGAAGATTATTCACCTATGAGCACACCTATGGTCACTGGATGAAATTTAAGAAAAGGATGATGACTCACTTGATGTTGATCAGAGTTCATATAGGTCTATGATAGGAAGCCAATTGTACATCACAACATATCTTCCGGACATAATGCATGTTGTTGGAATGGTGGGAAGGTATCAGTTTGCAGCTAAACAGAGTCACTTGTTAGCTGTCAAAATAATTTTCAGATATTTGAAAGGAACAATGAACTATGGCCTATGGTATCCTAGGAATCAAAATTTTAAATTATCAGTCTATTCAGATGTTGATTGGGCTAATTGCATGGATGAAAGGAAACGAATGAGTGGAGGTGCATTCTTATGAGGAGATTATCTTGTAGCATGGTTGTGCAAGAATCAAGGTTCCATTTCCTTATTGACTATAAAATATGAATACACTGCAGCTGCCACTTGATGTACCCAAGTATTGTGGATGATTCAGACACTTGCAGAATTGGAGGTAAAGTATACTGCACTGATCCCAATTCATTGTGATAATACTAGTGTCATTAGTGTGTCAAAGAATCTTGTATTTCACTCCAAGACCAAGCATATACCCATCAAGTATCACTTATTGAGGGAACAGGTAATCAAAATTGTTTTTTCTTTGCATTATATTCCATCCAAGGGTCAGATTGTTGATATCTTGACTAAACTACTTGCAAGATCTCAGTTTGAGTATCTGCGCCAGAAGTTGGGAGTGACCCTGTTATCAAGATAAATAGTTTATATGATTAGGGGGAGAGTTATCCTAGTATATTTGATCAGGGGGAGTACAAAGTAACTCTCTGTTTTATTTGACATTGATGTCAAAGGGGGAGAAAAAAGTGTGGTCTCTATGCTACAATTGGAGGTCTAAGAAGAATAGTGCAGCATTTCAGGGTTTCCATCAATTCCAAAGGGGGAGATTGTTGGCATGTTTATAGGAAGAGTTTTCTTGTCATTGATGGAAATAAAAGAGATGACGATGACATTTTGGCAGCAAGGAAAACTTGTTTCAAGTTTTTAAGATCAGGAGGTCGAGCGTAGGATGTGTTAGGTGGGCACCAAAAGTCTTTTAGGAAGACACAGAAGGGTCGAGTCCCTTAGAGACTGAACAAGTTCGAGAAGCTCAGAAGAGATAGTGCAAAGAGTGCACAAGATTCAGACTTATTCCAAGTCTTAAATCTTAGGAGGAATAGTGCAGAGTTGCACGCAGAGTGCAAATGTGCGCCAGGGCCGAGGTTAAATTCATTTCCAAAGCTCAGGAGAGATAGTGTTTTTAGGAACACATACAAGAGCCAAAGTCATTAGGACTCGCAAAAGGATCAAAGGTCAAGGCCTTTGACAGTTATAAATTCTTCTAAGATCGCGAGGTAAATCCTAACCATCCATCGAAAGAGGACACATGGAGAGAGATCAGCATTTTGTTCAATCGCAGATCGAGAAATCAGAGATAGGAGAAGTGAGAATTAGCGAAGTCTGACTTTGTGATTTGATCTCAACCGTTGGATGGAAGGAGAGATTTGGACCATGGATATGACACAAGCGGAGTTCAAGGGTTCAAATTTTGGGAGAAAATGGGTAGCTAACCTTTAGAGATGTGAAGCACGAAGCCCCAAAGCACTTAGTAGTTAGGCCCAGGTGATATCCCAACGTCATAGTCAAAGGGGCTTAGCGGGAGGAGCTAGCACATAGAGGATTCGTTGATTCAGAAATCCAGAATCAAGAGTATCAGGTTGGCCCATAGCCGAATACTAGAAGTTGTGAGTTGTGAAGTGCCTTTTGGTCAGGCCTGTGGTCACGTGGAGAGGAAGGGACTTAGCCAGAAAATATAGTGCCCACTGTGAAGTTTTCTCAGGAAGGGAAAAGGCGCCAAAGGGATGAGCGCGTGGAGGTTCTCTCTGTAACTTCCAAAATGGATTGATTGTATCTATCAAGTAATTCAAAGAGATTTAGGGTAATCTCCAGAGGAGTTGAAGAGTCTTGAGGTAACTTCCAGTGGAATGAAGACTCATCATAGAGACAATTGACAGATGGAAAAGTGTCGAAGACTGTAACTACCAGAGAAGCCAAATAATCTTAGGATAATGGCCACTGATGATGAAAAGTCTTAGGATAATGGCCAGTGATGAAGAACAGATTCAGTATAATTGCAAGACAATATGAAGAGAAAATAGAGATGATAAACCAGAGGTCTTGGCATGACAACAGACACAGAACAGAGAAGTGAGAGCGCACTTTCGAATGCTATGAAGGTCGGTAGAAGAAGACCAAGTGCATGATATGAAGTGTGATCAGAGGCATAGTGCGTAGTATGTAGAGGCAGCAAAGAGTATAAAAGGAAGAAGAGAAGATGAACAGAGTGCAATCATTCGCAGGAGGAGAAAGAGAAGAGCATAGAAACAGAACTAAGCATAGACGCTGAAGGAGGCAGAGGAGACATGGAGTTGTAACAGACCATATCAGAGATAGAGAAGGTCAGTAAAGTTTTGTAGAATTCAATCATGGTGGTAGGATGGTGCTAGGGAGTATTGTAGTCCTATAAATTTTAGTTGGTGCTAGAAGATATTCTAGGATTTGGAGCTTCCATCTAGTGGGTCCTAGAGAAACCTAGGACTTGGTGCTAGAGAAATATGAGAGTTGGTGCTCTCTACAATTTGTAGTTTTCTATCAGAGGTTTTAGCCTCATATTTTATTTGGAGCTCAAAGACTGTGATGTACATGAAAGTTGGAGCTTGATTGACATCCTTAAAAGAAGAGGTTTTCACCCTTTATGGGTTTCCTCATGAAAATAAGTGTCTCTGTGTATTCTGTGTGATAGATAAAATATTGTATATATATGCATGTTAATTTATCAACAACACATTAAATAATAATCATGAAAGAATCAAAAAATAACAAGAAAAGTTTCAAGATTATATACATAATTGATTCACCCGCCCCCTCTCAGTTATATTTCCAACAACAACATAATTGGTTATGGTTTAAGTAAAATGCTAAAATGGAATGAAATTCATGCTTAAACATTTTATATTGAAAAATAAACATGGTTTCAGAGAATAGGTCTTGAAGAACCCCTACACAAGCATTTAAAAGGGTAAATTTTCCTCCTTCTGTAGTTTCGTACGACCTCTAGGGTTTCTGCAGAAATACATATGATCCTCACTTAATTAGCATTTTCAATACTTTACAAGTGGACGTTGAAGCTAAAACTTGGACCAAGTTGTATGACCTTCCTCAATTCATCTCCACAGAACTTCAAAGTAAAATTTTGAGGATTTTGAGTTTTTGGCCCTAGGGTTTCTAGGGTGTTGAAATTTTCTACATAATCTTGATCTTAGGGTTTCTGCAACTTCTTGAAGAAACGTTTCAAATCAACAAGAATTCATGTGACACTCTCAAAATTTGATTGTTGGCAGTCATAAGCCCAACATAACCATTAAGTTTTCTAAATCCATTTGGCGAGAGTTTGAGAAGAAATCCAAACAAATGGAGAACATAACTTTAGTAGAAGATAGGCTTGATGGAGAAAGCAACTTCAGCTCTTGGAAGTCAAGGCTTCAGGTCACCCTTGAAGAAGATGACCTTTTGGATGTGGTAACAAAACATTTACCAGATACAACTACCGATGAAGAGAAGAATACATGGAAGGAAGAAAATGCCAAGGAAAGAAAAATAATCATCTTCTCAGTGAGAGATCATCTCTTACCTCGTATTGCCAACCTGAATAAAACTTATGAAATGTATGAAGCATTAAAAGAAATGTTTGAAAATGAAAACACCCTCAAATATCTTACCTTGAAGAGCCAGCCTCAAAGTACCAAGATGATGAAAGGTGATACAATTGTTATCTTCTTTATGAAGATATCATAGATTAAAGAACAACTAGAATCCATTGGATAAATCATGTCTGACAGAGAACTTGTCTTATCCACTCTCAACAAACTTCCAAAACATTGGGAGCCTTTTCTTCAAAGTATCAGTGGAACAGAAAGTCTACCAACCTTTGATCGTCTATGGACATAATGTACTCAAGAAGAACTTAGACTTAGAAATAGAGGACTGGAATACTCTCCTGATGAAAATAATTCTATTTCACTTCATACAAAGAAACAAGGAATATTCAAAAGAAACTTTAGAAAAACATTCAAAGATGAGAAGTATGCATTAACCTTAGGTCATAATCAAAGAAGAGATGTTTCAGAAATTCAGTGCTTCAGATGTGACAAATATGGGCACTATGCAAGAAATTGTCCAACCAGGAAGAAGGGAAGACAATATACTTCCACCGCTGACATTGATCCAGACCCACCTCAAAATAATGAAGATAAGAGAGACGATAAGTACTTCCTCTAAACCAAACCTAGAACTAAACATGACTACAAACCCAGTTAAATCGTTTGATCTCTGATTTTATAGTTGATTGCATTCTTAACAAATGAAGGGTATTATCCCCAGTATGGGGCCTCAAGACTTGGACCATTATCCCTGGTATGGGAGTCCAAACCTTATTTGATTGATTATTATGTTGTTCAAGAAGACATAAAATATCTAAAAGGAAATAAAAGAAGACTTCCATCCTTCAGACTTCAGAGAGATTTACTTGACCCACAGGGAGTCAAAAACAAAATGTAAAGAAGGAAGAGAAAATACCTTCATCACATTTAGAGGAAGACATATAGTATTCCATCAAATTCAGTTGATCCATTTGATATGACTAGAGATATTACAGTGGGGAATAAAAGGCCTGCCTAGGTTCAACAACACTCTACAAGAAGGTAGAGAAACGTACATGTCCCTCAAGGGACATCTTGAGAAAGAAAAATAGTTTTTTTTTAAAGTTACCCTTCAGCCATGAGCCACTCCTTTGACTCTGAGACTCCTTGTCATGGAGAAGTAATAGATGAACAAGTATGGAAAAAATTCCATAAACAAAAGAATACTAGTATGAGACATCGTTCTGAGACCAGAAGGAAAATCTATGGTGATTTCTAAATGGATCTATACAGTTAATGGAAGTATCGAGAAATAAAAAAACTATGGCCAGAATATTCTCACAAGAATAGGGACTGAACCATGATGAGACATATTGATCCAGTAGACAGATGCACTCTCATATGTACCACCATCCATGAGTTAGAAACTACATCATATAAATGAACTCTTGAGGAGTTTGGGTTTCAACAAAGGTGTTGTTGATCCAAACCTATACTATTACATTGTTGGAGACGAGAGCCTATTTTTGATTACTTATTCACGAAGTCATGTTGTTGGATATGAGAAAGCCTCAACCTATGATTTTGATATAAAATAATATAGGTATGATGCACTACTTCTTGGGACAAGAAGTATAACAGAGGACTGATGAGATTTTCCTAAGTCAAGGAAAATAATCAATGAATATTAAAGAAGTTCAGTATGACAGAATACAAATCCATGTCTACACCAATGATGATGGATTTGACAAAAGAATAAAGTGATGATGATTTAGATGAGATTGATCCACATTTGTATCGATAGCTAATTGGATGATTGATGTATATGGTTAATGCCAGACCTGATATATTCTATGCAGCAAATGTGCCTAGTCAATCCATGAGTCAGCCAAGACAAGCTGACTCGATAGAAGAAAATAATGCATTGAGATATACATGAGGCACAGTTAGATATGGACTGATACATTCCTATAGTATGAAATTGAGTTTGCAGGGATATGCAGATACAGATTGAGAAGAGAGTATAGTGGACCGAAAGAGTACATTCGGTTGTTGTTTTACCGTGAATTTTTCCATGGTTTCCTGGTGCAATAGGAAACAAAGTTATGTGGCCTTGAGTATCATAGAAGCAAAATATATAGCATTGACTGTGCGAAGTAGTGTGGATTCACAAGATTTAGACATATTTACTTGATCATGAGATGGATTCTATGATGGAAACCAGAGTTGTGTGTAAATCTCTTTGAGAACCAAGCATTTCATGACAGATCAAAACACGTTGAGATAAAATATCACTATATCAGAGACATGATGTAGAGGAAAATAGTACATATGCAGTACCTTCCTACACATGAGCATATTGCAGACATCTTCACCAAATTATCTTGGTGAAGGATACCTCCCTAGTTGAGAGGGAGTGTTAATGACTATAGCCAAGACATAGTTCGAAGTACTTTTGTATGAGACTTGCCCTAATGGAGAATGCATCCCTAGCTGAGAGGTATTGTTGATGATTACAACTGCATGAGACATTCTCTAGGACACAGACTGATTGAGTCGACCCGAGAGAGAGCCCTTGAGATGGGTGTGTGGTTCCTATCTTAGAAAAAACTAGAACGTAGTGATGACCTCCTCCTTACAGAGAGTTGAAAAGAACTCTACATGATTCTCCTGTGTAATGTATTGACAAACGAGATATGTTGAGTTGGACATGCATGTGGCTGAGCACAAGGTGAAAGTGTGAATTCTCATAGAGTCAGGTGCATCTTCATGAGAGAGAGAGATGAAGATGATGTATTAGCCTCCTATGAGAAGAGAGTTGAGATGATGAACTCCATATGACTCTCCTGTGTAATGCAGTGGGAAAGAAGATCTATTTAGTGGATGTGCATGTGGATGAGCACAGGTGAATGTGATCCTAGTGGTTGAGCACTAGTGAGAGTGGTTCTCCTGTGTAATGCAGTGAGATAGAGATATGGACATCCCTATGGATGTGCCCCTAGTGGCTGAGCACTAGTCGGTGTATGAGATCCCTTGCTATATTGTTCAAGAGTCAGACCTGCCTGTAACCCTAATTGTAATGTAAAGGGTACAGGTCGACCCCACCTTAATGTAATTGATAATTAATGTAAAAGATAATTAATTTGGTTATTATTAATTATATTGTGAGTCAGAGAGGTCGACTCTGTTGTGCCAATAGAAACTTATGTTGACGGGCCAAGTCTAATATAAGTAAAGGTAGATTACCCATTGAGGAATCATATCTTTTGTGCAAGTTTGGAAATTTCAGCAAGTACATCTTCTTGGGATAAGTGTGCACCTGTCTTGGGCACTAGTCTTATAGGGTTTGCAAGAACCCTCTTGTGTGCTAGGTTTTCTTGGTGGTGAAGGTCTTTCTCTTGAAGAATACAACAAAGGATTTGGCTAAGTTTTTTTCCCTTGTTGAGAAGGATTTCCCAAGATACTTATTGTGTACTTATGCATGGTGTTTCTTCTTGTGATCTTGGTTGCTGCAACATAATTGGTTATGGTTTAAGTAAAATTCTAAAATGGAATGAACTTCATGATTAAACATTGTCTATTGAAAAATCAACATTTGGCACATGTATAGAAACATGTTTTGGTGATTTTGGGCATATGATTTGAGGTATATATTTGGTACATGGTTTATGGTTTATCATGGATGTTATGACACATGCTTGAGGCATATTTTGGCACATGCTTGGTACATGGTTTAAGGAATATCTTGGTGATGTTGGGCATATGTTTTAAGAGATTCTCTTGGTGATGTTGGCATAGGATATATGTGAATGGTTCTAGTTTGATGATGTTGATGTATCTATATAAGTGACAGTGACAGGTTGAGTATCAGTGATAGTGACATGTTTGTTATTAGTGACAATGACATATTGATTATCAGTGACGGTTTCAGTGACATTTTGAGTCTCCATTTATATTTCAAGGAGGTACAAAGGGGAAAATAACGGGGGTTGGAGCCTCCTTCTAGTTGGAGTTGGAGAATCTATGGAGTTGTATCTTCTTTCAAGTTGGATCCTGTAAACTAGGGGGTTGGTGCCTCCTTTTAATTGGTGCTGGAAAATCTAGGAAGTTGTAGTTTCCTTTGAATGTAATCATTTTATTATATAATAAAAACATTATGTGGATTTCCATGTAAATCTATTATGCATTGTGTATTTCTTCTTCTGCTCCTATTGTATATTGGATACATTATTTGATTGAAAAGTAAAGTTGTAAAAAGTGATAAATTATACTTGATATTGATTCACCCCATCTCAGTATCAACAAAATTAGAATACCTATTTTATATTGTAAGGTGTATATAATCATTATATGTTGAGTGTAAATTAAAGAACTTATTTTACAAAAATTATAAACGTAAGTTATCATTGCAAATGGATTAGTATGACTGGAATAATAAATATGTTTTTTGTTATATTAGTAATTACTCTAAAGATAATGCACTAAAGGCCAATCCTTTTCATATTAGTTATATTCTTTGGAGTTGCCAAATAGGTAGTAACAACTATTTAAATTGGTAAGTATGATTGTAATATGTGTAAACACATTACAAATTATGGAATTTATTCCTAATTTTTCTAGGGTATCTCAATTTTTATGTTTAAATAATAGTTGACTAAATGTGTTATTAGAAATTTTATTATGTTAAAATGGTGATTCTTTTTAGGGGATCCGATCCTTTGCTATTGCATCCATACCCCCATGGAAGACAATCTTCAATCCTCTCTTTCGAGTAGTTGTCTTCCTTTCTTTTGTGGATTCTTCCAATAAGACAAATGGTGAAGAAATGATTTTTGAGATTCCTTGCGAATGTGGAGAGTGATAATTGAAAAAAAAAAGAAAAAAAACAACAATATTCTAATACAAGGTTGGACATGACTTTTCCCTACTTTAATAAAGTCAATACCTCAATTTAAAACAACGTAGAACAATCACCTTTTGTACTTACAAGAAAACATGATAGAGTTACCGATACAGAGGAATTGTAAATATTAGATATAATTATTGAGTAAGGTCAAGTTTCTATTTTAATCTTTGAAATTGAAGTGATTAGTTATGCACATTAAATAATGGACTTTAATTATTTAAGGTGCTTGTTTATGGGTTCTTGTCCTTTTGGGATTTTTTTGCAAATGAAGACATTATTTCCGTGAGAATTATTGATTATTAAGTTTATCCCACATGTAGTTCTAGGCATGTCCATTTCTTTTGTCTTACCTGTTTTTCATTGATTCTACTTCAACAATTATATATTTTGGATCAAATTGGTATCATATCATGGTGTTTATTAGTGATAGACTGAGATTTTGATGGAGATATTAATGTTTTAGTGTTCTAGATTTTTTTTTTTTTTTTTCTGTTACCACTCAGATTCTCACTTGGTGGAAAAGTCCCAACCACAAGTGTGAGAATCCAATGACAAGCCACCATTGTCACCTAAATGTCTTGACCTTTCTCTCTATAGACTAAGAATATTCCTAGCTTAGGAGGCTTCCCAATGAATGACTAAGCCTAATCAGTGTAGGTTTGAGAATATTTATGAAGCTTAGTTGATTATCTGATTTAATGATTAACAATGTTTGTGTTGAATCAAAGTTTAGTGCAAATCGATGTGAAACAAAACCTGGGTTGATTAACATGATGCCCAAAATTAATGAACTTTGCTTCAATGAAACAATGTTGAGTTCTTGAAGAAAATTAAAGTCAAATATTTTATAACCAAGATGACAATAAAAATTGTTGAAAAACAAATTGAATGAATCTTAACAATGTACCAAGAAATATTGCATCAAAGGAAAATTATCTCATTGACTTGATTCAAGTGTCGAAATTCCAGATCCTAGATTTAACTTATGATATGATCAAAATGAGTGTGTCATAAACCCAATACTTATACCAACAAGTTAAATGAAGCATAAACCATCGAGAAATAGGGGAATATAAGTTTTGATTCCTTAATCGTCGAATGAAGTTGTGAGCTTAAAAATGACGTTATTGTATCCCAAACATGAGTAATCATGAACCAAACTTAAGTTAAAAAAAAAAAAAACAATTAGAATTTCAACCATGGAATTTTAATGTACCAAGAGTGAAATAAGGATACATCACAAATCTGAAATAATTCCTTTAGAGGTTATTTTCAGATTTAATATCCATTCATTATATGATCCAATTAACCATGAAATTGCCAAATTAGAATTTCAACCATGGAATTTTAATGTACCAAGAGTGAAATAAGGATACATCACAAATCTGAAATAATTCCTTTAGAGGTTATTTTCAGATTTAATATCCATTCATTATATGATCCAATTAACCATGAAATTGCCAAATTATAACATAAAAGTGACAATGTGGAAAAAAATCGAATGGTTGGTCTGGCTTGTGAAGCTACAAACACCTTTTTAATAAGTGGACGCTATAATGGAGACATCAAGGTCCTCTTCTTCTTTTAATATCTATAATCCATTTACCTTGTAGGTATGTAGTGTGTGCTTATTTTGTATACAGTAAAGGTTTTTTTATGCACGTTACAATTGGTCTATAAGGTTGCATGTTAATATTCTCTCCGACTTTCTTAACTCTATTCTATTTATGTTCAAAGTTTATGGATATCATGTTTTCTTACCACTTAGTGTCGGACTTGATATTATTTTTATTAGGTTATAAGTCGTTTCAAAAACTTGGTATTCCTTTTGTTTGGAGTTGCATTTTAGCACACATTGACATTATCATGTAAGATGAAGTGGTATAGGGATGTGCTTGGGTATGTATAACCAAGAAGTACTTTAAAAAAAATAAAAAGAATTGAATCATTTCACAAAAAACATGAGTAACCATCTTATTGATATCTATATGTGCTAATTTTTTTGTTTCCTTAATTTATTGTCAAATACTCATTTTATTGAAGATTCGAAAAGGGGTTTAATAGGTGTTAGTGAGAGAGAGTTGGTTCAAAGTTTGAATGGGCCTATCTCACATGTTCTAATATCAACACTAGTACCTATTGTGTAGTTCTACTTCTTGAAATTGAATTGACTTCAAAGTTTTCATCAAGTCAATATTATAAGACTAAGGATGATGAAGGTTTGCTAATATTGTTAATATTTGTGGATGCAATTATGATATTAGATTATTTTAATAGAAATAAGAAATATGAATTGAAATTGGAATGACAATAGAACTAGAAGCAAGGGCAAGATGATTATGGGGTATAAGAAATGCCTCATGAGTATTATGGAAAATGTGGGATATGCCTAGAGGTATTGTTGCAACCAACATTGTTGACAAGTTGTAGAAGGTTGGTTGGTTTCTTGAAATCATTTTTTTCCATATATATATATATATATATATATATATATATGATGGATTCGTGATGGTGTTTCGAATTGTCAATCACTTAAGGCATAATGAAAGGATTATTGGTTGACTTTAATCCGAGGACAACGCCTCTTGAAGAGGGGAAGAATGGTAATAAAAGAACTTGGTGAACTGAAAATAATCAATGAACTAGTGATGCCACTCTGACTGTATTTCTTCTATATTCACTTACATTATTTTTACCAGTGTGAGAAATATGCACCAATGTTGATGATAGTTAAGAAAAGTGTCACTCTGAATAGTAACAATAAGGAATTTTTTGAATTATAGTAGTTAATTAAGTATCATATGGCTTCTTTGAGGGGTATTCTATATGTATAAATGTTGTTGCGTGTGTTTAATTGTTTCAGTGCATGATTAAATCAATGGTATTCATGAGTTTAATTATTAATGATAACTGCATGAGTCGGTTGTCATGTTATAACAATTCTAAGGAAAATATATAGAAACTTGAGCACACTAATAGGTTGATGATGCCTACCTAGTAAATTGTCAACCAATTTTTTTGTGAAAAGAAAAGGAAATTATTATTGGAAAACAATCAGTATCTTGATGAGAACATGCACTCGTAGTACTAATGATCCTCTGTATAGTTATCTCAGGCTGACAAACTTAAACAAGTAGATCCATGTTGGATGAATTTTTTGATTAAATATCTTGCATTAGATATAAAATCTAGTATTCACTATTTATTTATGCATGCTAATAAATTTGATCCCGTTGATGAATCATGATAAGGACACTCATGATGTTAATATTTCCCTACACGTGATAGGTGTTGAGATGGACATTATGTTCATGGTGTTGGGTTATCTTAAAAGTGTATGGTATTTATTTATGATGTTATGTAATTCTATTTAATTATGTTGATAAAGGGATATGTCTTTGATAAAGATGTGTTGAGATGATTATCATATTCATGATGATATGCTATGTTGTTAGGATAACATGTGGTTCCATTTATTATATTTAATAAATATATGTTGAGGTTGTGATATTATGATAATATCTCTTGATGTGATGATATGATGTAATTGTATGGAATTCTTTTATGATAAGATTTTTATGATGTCATGATGCGATGGCGTGTGTTACTTACATGAAGTTTTATTATAAGATGTTTAATGATGACATGCACGAGCATGTGGTGCCTTACTATTCAAGATGTCATGATAACAATGATATTGAGTTCTCATGATGACATGTGAGAGTTAGCATGTAGATTATTTCTTTGAGATGTAGATATTATGATTATAACTAATGCATTGGTTGCATGTTGTGAGGTGGTGATTGTCAAGTCATACACTAGTGGGTCGAGAGGACCAATTTATTTTATGATCTCATGAGAACCCATAACTAAAAAGGAGAATATTTATAGAGTAAGACCATATGGGTTGGGGACAACCGAATCAATTAGTCTATGCAAGTGGACAATTGAATCAATTAGTATATGTCATAGTGCCATATAGAGTTATGATGTCAAAGTCTCAAAGAATGGTTGGAGTGTTGCTTGTCGGTGGTGTTGTGGGATTGGACTTCGATGCCCGGGTTTGTGTACTTGAGGGAGGATAAGGAGGGAGTTTGGTCCAGTCTTTTGAGAAGACTGATGTATGAAAGTATTGATCTAGATGACTGATGTACTTGAGTGTTGATCCAGATCACTGATGTACTTGAGTATCCATCTAGATTCTTTCTTGGGAAGATGAGGTATGGTTCCTAGAGCCTTGATAGATCGAGATGTCTTGGTATGGTTCCATAAGAGCCTAGATAGACAGGATAGGGTCTGACATCTAGAGCACTGATAGGCCGAGAGACTTTAAGCCTAGTTCCAAAATTTGGGAAGAAAAACTAGAGAGCACTTGCACTTCTACGATGGGGATTGTATTTTCGATGCCTATTGTAGTCACTTGAGTGTCTTTATACTATTTTAGCAGAGGATGTTGTGGATTATACGAGGAAAAAATAAAAAACCTATAAGTAACATAATTAACGTTAACTTCATGACAAAGTTCCTTGAAGAGGGGAAGTATGTAATACCCCATATTAATTATAATGATAGTAATAATAGTAATAATAATGATAAATAGATAAATATTTAGATAGTAAAAGAATAGAAAGTAAAGAAATATAAATATATAAAAACAATTACTATTATTACTAAAAGGCTAGAATTAGAAGATAAGTTATGGAGGAATCAATTAAGTTAAGATAAGATAAGAAAACAATTACTTTATTATTAATAAAAGTGTAAAATAAGAGAAGATGAGTTATGGATGACTCAATTAAGTTAAGTTAAGATAAGAAAAAATGAAAGCTTGCATGATGACAAGTAGAATCTATTCTTGAGGTTTTTTTGCATGGATATATAAGAAAGTCTCTATATATTTCGAGGGGGATAAGGATGTAAGACATCTTTTACTGGTGAAATTGATAGACATGCTAGAACACAAGAATAGTTGGTTGATTGAGGTCTTGGGGGCTCTCAGTCATGATGATTGAGTGGATTGGCTGGGAAGAGAGTCAGTCCCCACATTGTTGTTGTAGTCAAATGGATCAAAACTTCGACGCAATGGATTGATAGTATGGCATGATAAGTAAGTCAAGGTATTCAACACTCTCAAGTAAGATCCTTGACATTCTTATGTCTAAGGTATTATATGATCATATGAAATTATTTTTTATCAATTTATGATTATAAATTAAGTGTTTTTATCTTTGTTGAATAGTCTTTATGTATTAGAGATTTAATGGCTAGCTCGACCATTACACAGACAAGGTGTTAAAAGGGGAATTAGAAAAGTAGGAAGGAAGCCCTCGATTCCTCAACTTTCCCATTGTATCATACAATCCCAATTTGATCTTATATCCATTGAAACCAATTATTATCATCGCTTTCCCAACCTCATCAAGGGAAAAGTTTCCTACAAAGATAACTTGGTCAAGAGTAAATGGAGAAAAAAAACAAATGAATAGTTTAAGTTCAAATTCCTTGATTGGGTACCAAGCACTAGGTTTTCTCATAGTAGAGACCCCAAAGTTTTCACATTAATGAAACTCTACCATCTTAACAAATTCTTTATATCCCAAGTTGTATAAGAGACATGTCAATAGTAGCACTAAATTATCCCCAAGCTGAATTCGCTGGATAAAAAGTTTGAGTTGTGTGCAAAGTAGTATATGACATTGATATCATTGTGGAAAACCTAGAGAGTGTCAAGCATGACCCAAATGGAGTAGTAGAGACTGCTCAGACTGAAGTCACCCCCTCCAAACCCATGTTTCTTAATGAAGATACTAAGGAGGAGGAGAACCACCAACAACAATAGAAGAAGACACATAGACTCATGGGTTAGCAACACATGTCATCTCTTGTTAGATTTATAGATATGTATTGGGCATCTTAGTTTTGATTTGTTAGTCCAATTAAATACATGGGTGGGTGTAAGCTAATGATGGTCTCTCATGACGCGTTAGTGGCAATAAAAATATGGAAAAACAACAATATGTTAAATTGGAGGGTTATTCAATGTACTTTTACAATGAATTTGGATATGGTGTAGAAATATGAAATGTATGAAATTAAATTAGCTTTCATAATATATAATTTTTATTTATAGAAATTGTGAATAACTATGTGAAATTTGAGTTCTTTTAACATTGGTATGTTATTTTTCAAGCAAAATATAATTTATATGTCTCTGTTAGTGCAAGAGTTGAGTACCTCAATGATGGAATTTCCTTTAAAAATTGTATAATTGTGGAGAACCCAGTGTTTTAGCGCAGTGTATTTTTTCAAAATTTATAATATTAATTTTATTATCTTTTAAATTTTGAAAGTCAATATATCCTTGAAATTACAATGTTTTCCGTTAGTGTGGGCTATGAGGGTATTAACGTTATCAAACATTTTTTGTTTTTTTTATATTGTAGATCTTGATCTCTTCTAGTGTGACATATAACTTATTTTAAAAATGGTTAATCTGAAAAAATAAGAGAAATAAAAGAGGTATATATTTTCAGATTTTGATATATATCAGGAAAAATAGATTAAAAATAGTAAATAGTATTAATTTAATTTTTTTTATATATATTTGGAATATGCAAAGTTGAAGCTATATGTGTCTACAGTTTCATCAACAATAGATTTATCATCTTGAAACTAAATCGAAGGAAAACAACTATGCAAACACGTACGCTAGAGTTGTCACTTCCACCCGGAAAAAAAAAAATGAAATGAAAATAATGGGTGCACGCTTTAGTGTTAGAAAAATAGGATTGCGAAGCAATAAAGTAAAAAAAAATGCAGAAATAAAACACAGAAGACAGACAATACAATAGAGACACAAATATACGTTGTTCGCCCAGTGTGGGCTACATCCACCAAAGAAATTTCCAGGTCCTTCCTTTATTAGTATCCATCAAATGAAGGGATACAACCTACAACACACACGTTGTAACTTCCTCTTCTTTCTTTCACAGTCTCCTCTCTCATAATACGATATTCGTAATGATACATAGCCACAATACATTTCCCTCATAAAAGAGGGTTGTCTTCTATGAACGATCCAGATTTACTATGAAATTACAATATACATTTACAAGACAATTTGTCCTTCAGGCGCTTATCCCCCGAACCCCCATAAGGGGGGTAACCCCCCCGTAGTCCCCCGTGTGGAAGAGTGTACATTATTTCGGGGTGTAAATTTTTCATGGGGTATAAACACGACTGAAAACAAAGACCTCTGAATTAGGAAGATAATCAGGTTTCACAACCAACAATCTCCCACTTGGATACTGATCTCAACAACTCCATGGTTATTGTATCTATTGGACTATGATTCTTCTTGGACCTGGAAAATTTATCATATTCACCTTCATGCTTGAAGACCAATTGAAACTGAGCAGGAAATCAATTTCTCCCTGGTTACTCCCTTAGTTAACATGTCTGCAGGATTCTGGCTAGTGTGTATATTTTCTAACTTAAAATGTCCATGTTCCAAGATGGATCGTATGAAATGGTACATGAGTTGTATATTCTTATTATTTGAATGGAAGGATGATTTATTTGCAAGATGAATGGCGCTCTCATTGTCACAGTACAACCTGCTATTCTCCTACTTCTTTCCCAATTTCTCCATAAACCTTTGTAACCAAATCATTTCTTTACTAGCCTCTATAGAAGCAACATACTTTGCTTCTGTTGTTGAAAGTGAAAAAACCTTTTTCATTTTCGAAATACAACTTACTGTTGGTCCACCTACAGTAAAAACATACCCTATGGTGCACCTCATGCTATATTTATCACCTGCCATATATGAATCAACATATCCCTGTAGAATAGTGTTTGAACCTTCAAAATATATTGCATGAGTAACAATACCTCTCAAATACCTGAGAATCCACTTTACTGCCTCCCAATGTTCTTTACCTGGATTGTTCATATGTCTGCTCACAACTCCCACTTCATGTGCAATATATGGTCTTGTGCAAACCATCACATACATCAAGCTACCAACTACTGATGAATAAGGGACCTTGGACATGTATTCTATCTCCTCCCATGTCTTGGGACACATTTCCTTAGTTAATTTGAAATGGCTGGCCAAAGGTGTACTAATTGGTTTTTCATTCTGCATTATAAACCTCTATAACACCTTTTTTATGTACTCACCTTGAGACAATGTCAATTTGCAATTTTTCTTGTCTCTTGTTATTCTCATACCAAGGATTTTCTTTGCAGCACCCAAATCCTTCATCGTAAATGAATTAGATAATTTGTTCTTTAGCACATTTATATCCTGCATATTAGACCCTGCAACAAGCATGTCATCTACATACAATAGCAAGATAATATAGCTTCCATTTTCTAGCCTTTTAAAATAAACATAGTGATCAGAATGACATCTACTATAACCTTATTCTGTCATAAACCTGTCAAGCTTCAAATACCACTTCCTTGGAGCTTGTTTTAGGCCATACAAGCTCTTCTTCAACCTGCATACCAAATTCTCCTTCCCTTTGACCTCATACCCTTATGGCTACTACATATAAATCTCTTCCTCCAAATCCCCATGGAGAAAATCTATTTTTACATCTAACTATTCAAGATGCAAATATTCTACTGCCACAAAACTTAAAATAGTCCTAATTGAAGTCATTTTAACAACAGGAGAAAATGTTTCATCAAAATCTATACCTTTCTTTTGTGCAAACCCCTTTACAACAAGTCTATCCTTGTACCTTTTTTTTCCTCCATCTTCTTCCTTCAACTTGTAAACCCATTTATTCTGCAATTCTTCTTTTCCTATAGGAAACTGAACCAAACCCAAGTCTGGTTATTTACCAGGGAATCCATTTCCTCTTTCATTCCTTGCTCCCAATTATTTTTGGTCTCTACCTGTATTGCCTCTTCATAACATTTTGGTTCACCAGAATCAGTCAACAATAAATAATACAATGAAGGAGAGTATCGTTCAGGGGGTCTACTTAACCTGATAGATCTTCTAACAACACTTGCAGGAGTTTGAGGTACTTGTTTCTCATGTTGTTGTACATTTTTATTTTCTGGTATCTTTGGAATTTTTTTTTCAATGATCTCATCAAGCATTGTGTATTCTAGTTTTTCTTTTTCTCGTTTCTTTCCCTGCAACTGATCTGTGTACATGATCTTCTCATTGAATATGACATCTCTAATCCTAATTATTTTTTTATTTTCATAATCCAATAAGAGATAACCAAAATCATTAACACCGTATCCAATAAATGTACACTTATTGTATTTTTCCTCAAGATTTGTTCTATTTTCTTTATCAATATGGACAAATGCTTCACAATTGAAAGTCTTGAAAAAGGAATAGTTTACCTTTTTACATGTCCATGTCTCCTCTGGAATTCCACCATCCAAAGAATTTGAAGGTCCTCCTTTTATTAAGTAAAAAAAAATATCTACAACATCTTCCTATAATTGTAAGGGAAAAACATCATGCAATCTCATACTCTTTTCACGCTCCATGATTGTCCTATTCATCCTTTCTGACACCATTTTTTTTTTATGTTATTGGAATTGTCTTCTCTCTACGAATCCCATGGTATGAACAGTAATCATCAAAATCCTTGCTACAATATTTACCTCCATTATCTAATCTGAGACACTTCAACCTTTTTCCTGTCTCATTCTCAACCAAAGGTTTCCATTTCTTAAAAGTATCAAAAACATCAGATTTTTTTCAAATGCAATAAACCCAAGTTTTTCTAGTTGCATCATCAATAAAAGTAACATAATAACGAGAGCCACCAAGAGAAAATACATTGGTTTGGCCCCATACATCTGTATGCACAAGATATAACCTTTCACTCTTATTTTATTTTCCGACTCTGATAAATCTGACTCTCTACTATTTTCCATAAACACAATGTTCACAGAAATCCAAATCAATTTGTTTAAGATCTGGAAAAAAAATTATTTTGTTAATTATATGCATCCCCTTCTCACTCATGTGTCCAATCCTATAATTCCATAGTGTTGTATCCACTCCTATAGAAGCTAAATATATTGAAGAGTCAGTATTACCAGTGTTGGAAATACTAAAACAACTGAGAGCGGGGGGGGTGAATCAGTTGTATGTGAGATTAAACAATTTATACCTATTAAACATTGTTAATCTCTCTTCATGTGGTCATCAACAATATACAACATATGAACAGTAAAAATAAAGACCATCAGTCACACATAAAGTACACACAGAGACAGATTTTCACGAGGAAACCCATAAAGGGTGAAAACCTCTTCTTCTTCGAAATGATAGGCATTCTTTTTCAGTTCTGTACATCATTTACAATTGAGCACCAACTCAATGTGAGGATGCTACCTATGTTTTACAAGCTGCAACTTGTTTGAGAGCTACAACTCTCTGATTTCTCTAGCACCCACTAGAAGGAAGCACCAACTCCCTGAGTATTCCAGCACCAACTGAATGGAAGCACCAACTTCCTGAAAGTTCCAGCACCAACTGGATGGAAGCACCAACTTCCTGAAAATTCCAGAACCAATTGGATGGAAGCACCAACTTCTTGAATGTTCCAGCACCAACTGGATGGAAGCACCAACTTCTTGAAAATTCCAGCACCAACTAGATGGAAGCAACAACTTCCAGTTACACAGGCTCCAACCTGCATAACAGAGAACACCTGTTCTCCCTAGCACCACCCTGCCACCCTAGTT
Organism: Picea engelmannii; assembly: GCA_009831015.1. Taxonomy (NCBI): domain Eukaryota; kingdom Viridiplantae; phylum Streptophyta; class Pinopsida; order Pinales; family Pinaceae; genus Picea; species Picea engelmannii. Next base: position 207,869 of record ML777659.1, on the reverse strand, counting down.
TCTCTGGCTGCAACCAGATGGAAGCTACAACTTCCTCTGTTCAAGCACCGACTTGAACTTCTGAGGAAAACAGTCCTCCCGAGCACCTCCCAACCTCCCTAATTTCTAATCAATAATGAATACACAGACAACTACTCAGATAAGTCAAGTCTTACCAATCTTTCTCTGTATCTGATCTTCATCAAACTGTTCTGCAATTCTTTTCTTCTTTTGTTTGTTCAGCATGCCTGCTCTGCATCACCTTTTCTGTCATTCTGCTCTGCTTCTGTTCTGTTTGTCATTCTCGCTTTTCACATTTGCTTCCTTTCTCGCTATGCCTCTGCTCATTTTCTTTTTCTTACTGTTTCCTCATTTTTCATTCAGAACCACCAACCAGTTCAGTCTCACTCATTTTCTTTTATACACACCTCCTTGATGATTCCACTTCCCCTTCAAATAGATAATACAAGGACATCTGTCTTGGCAACTGAAACGCTAACCGATTTTTCATTATCAGTTTGTTTCTCTTAACGGATTCATAACTGAAGCATTAACATGTGAGGAAGAACAACAACCCTCCAATCAATACTTGATCCAACGGTTTAGATCCCATTGTGGATTTCACTCATCCTGATTTCGGCATTCTCAGTGTCGAGATGCACATGTACTCGGAACCCCCGATTCTCCGATCCCTGATGTGCTCCTTTCCCAAGCTTTAGCCCTTTCCGGCTACACAATGGTCCATGTGACCAGCTATCATGTGACTATCACCATACCTCTCGTCGGGGTTTCGGGATTTACACTGTCGAGAGTCATTGTCCTCTCGAATCCCTGATTTCCGATGAGCCCTTTTCTTCACGCGCTGGCCCTATGGGTCCACATGACCATTACTCCGTGACCACAATCTTACCTCATCGGGGCTACGGGGTTTGTGATGCCTCCATGCATACATCCACGGGATTCTCGATCGTCCAAATACCGACGCTCCGTTACGCTGACAGCTGGCCTCCACTATGCCTCCATCCTCCTGCTCTGTTGTGCTGACAGCTGGCCCCCACTCATCGGGGTTTCACGAATCGCGATTCTGACTTGCACAAAACTCTTGTCAACGGGATCCCCGATTTCCCAATGAACAAAATGTCGATGACGCCTTGATCTTCGACACCTGTCCCTCATATGAACGGTCTCGATCCCTCCAGGATTTCGAGACTTTCGATGTCAAGTGACTTTGTCATTTCAAAGTCCCGATCGTCGATGCCTCTGCTGACATCACACGTGGTTTGACACGTGTTAGATCCTGCCACGTGTCACTCTGATTCGTGACTTACATGTGCCTAAAGTGTTGAATCTTCCTGACACCTGTCATTCCCTGGTTGTGCCACGTGTCCCTTGCTGATGTAGTCTGCTGTCGTGAGTTGGATCAACGGTTCAGAGCACTTCTTATCCAATGGTTGTGATTACATCGCGAAATCGCATATCACGATTTTGGGGTTTTCGTTGTCATTGTTCACGAGACTCGTGAAACTCCGATTCTCGATTCTCCGATGAGAAAAATCAACGGTTCATATCTCAAGCTTGATTTAACAGCTGCGATCAAATCGCGAAATCGCATATTGCGATTTCGGGGTTTTTGTTGTTAAGTGAATTGGACATTTCAAAGTCCCGATCCCCGATTCTCCGATGGCTTATCTCTCTCGCAGCTTCTATAGATATGACGGTTGTCGGCCTTTCGGAAAATTTGAATGGAATCCAATGATCACCGACTCTTCTCCTCCCAATTATTGTTGCGCTACTATTCATTGCTATTGTCATCTCTGTAACCACAACTGTACTTTCCATCAATGACAAGTATACGTTGATTTGTTGTCTGTTAACTAAATTTGCCAACAATATCCCCCTTTGGCATTGATGGAAACACTTGCATTAAGACTCAACTCTCCTCTACATTCGACCATTCAGACTCTCCTATGCATTCGGCCAATCAGGCTCGAATCTGTTCCCGAAACATTTTGAACACGACTCCTTTCTCCCCCTTTGACATCAATGTCAAAGAAGAAACATTCTTCCACTGATCTTGTTGCAGAACATACTCCCCCCGTCATCTATCAGCATTTAGTAAATTCACCGGATATTCAATAAGCACTCCCCCTGACCAGGTGCACATATTAGACACAAGATTTTGTAACCCCCAGCTTTTGACGAAGATATCCAAAAGGGGTCGCAGCTAATGGTTTAGTGAAAATATCAGCAATTTGTTCTGTAGAGGGTATATAGTTCAATTGAACAATTCTGTTTGATACTTGTTCTCTGAGAAAATGATACTTTATAGGAATATGCTTAGTTTTGGAATGAAGAACAAGATTATTGGAAACACTTATGGCACTGGTGTTATCACAATGAATTGGAATAGGGTCAGTGTAGGTTACCTTCAAATCTGCAAGAGTTTGTATCATCCATAAGATCTGTGTGCAGCAAGTAGCAGCAGCAATGTATTCTACCTCTGTAGTGGATAATGAAATAGATCCATGCTTCTTACTAAGCCATGCAACTAATGAGTCACCCAAAAAGAATGCTCCTCCACTTGTTCTTTTTCTCTCATCAACACAGTTTGCCCAGTCAACATCTGAATAAGCAATTAGCTGGAAATTCTGATTTCTAGGGTACCACAGTCCATATGTCATTGTTCCCTTCAGATATTTGAATATTCTTTTGACAGCGGACAAATGACTTTGTTTAGGAGCATACTGAAAACGCCCTACCATTCCAACAGCTTGAATTATATCAGGACGGGATGCTGTGATGTACAGAAGACTGCCTATCATTGAACAATATGTCCTTTGATCAACATTAGGTGAGATATCATCTTTGCTCAGCTTGCAACCAACCACCATAGGTGTGCTGACTGTAGAGGAATCCTCCATCTGAAATTTCTTCAATATCTCTTTCAAATATTTTTCTTGAGAGATAAAAATCCCTGCAGAGCTTTG
>ML777659.1:180524-188024 GCA_009831015.1 Picea engelmannii | reverse complement strand
CAGATCATTTAGGGGAGAATATCTTGGCTAGAATGTCGATTCAAACTTGTTCATGATGTTGAGCGTTTACACGCCCTAGAATTCAATGGTGAAGTCAGACTCATTTTTGATGGCCTACAAGAGAGTACCCCCACAAGACCTTTTATTCATTATGTTTGCAAAATATCATAATAGAAATGTTGTTGTTGCCTATAATCTTATAGATGACAAGTGGGTTGTTATTTTCTTTTCCTACATTCCATCTCGATTCCCATTTTCTATAACATGCTCAAGGCTTTGTAGGCCTATAGTATCAGGTGGGGGTCTATTGGTATCAAAAAACAAAAGGGGTTCCTTTTTATCTGTAATTTATTCACCAAAACCCATAAGAATTTTCCTCCCATGATAACCATGAATTCTCCCTATGTGGTAGCAATGGTGGTGTATCTAGAGAGAGACAACAAGTATTGAATTTTGGTTTTCAGTACTATTGATGGGACTACTTCATAGTTGTATGATTCTAGGAGAGATTCATGGAAGATTTGAGGTAATTTTGTTGGGAGGTTTTTAGTGGTGGGGAATGTTTCTCATATGGATTTTACTTCTTCCTCACCCATTGTTTTAATAAATTGTTGGACTTTGTTGTTGATATGGAACTTGGGATTTGGTTGAGGTTACCATGCCCCCTGTTGTTTTCCCACATAAATTAGAGAACAAGGGTTCATTGATTCTTGTTGGGGGTATCAAGGAGCTTATATTTTTTAATAAGATTAGTATATGGGATCTCGATGAATCTATCAAGCAATGGCATAAAGTGTGCAATATTTCAATCACCTCTTCAGTAAATTCAGTCATGGTAATATTAATTACTTTTCCATTATTGTTCTTTGGGGAAATATTTTATTTTAAAGAAACCACTCTTTTGTAATTTTCATGTATGATATTTTGAAGAATAGATGGTGGGGACTACCCCCTTGTCCACTTGACAGATGTTTGTGTAGGCCAAGTTGTTTTTCCTTACATTGGAGCCCCACCTTAACGTGATCATATAACGCAGGTATTTGATTTAACCTATTCATGATAATGTAATGTCCTAAACTTAATTCAAAATGTGGGCTTTGTTACCTTCATTTATGTCTCTCTGTAATTATGTGATAAAGATAAGGGGGAAGTTAACAAACACATTATGGGTTTAATCTCTCTACCAATTTGGGCTACAAGAGATTTTAAACTTTTTTGAAATGAAGTCATCATGTTAACTGACAAAATAAAATAAATAAAAGAGCTATGTATTTTCATGTTTTGATAAATATCAAGAAAAAATATATTAAAAATAGTAAATAGTATTAATTAATTTAATTTTTTATATATTTGGAATCTGAAAAGTTGAATTTATTTGTTTCTGTAGTTTCATCAACAACATATTTGTGTAGCCTAAATAAAAATACTGTAAAAGATAGAGATATAGAGAGAGATATTCATAAAAATGGAGGTTGTATGTATTTGAATACCAAACCAATGGGTTTATCATCCTGAACCTAAATTGAATACCAAACCAATAGGTTTATCATCATCATCATCATCATTATCGCCATTGTCATCACCATAATGAACATTTTTGTCATTTTCCTCCTCCTCATCATCATCATCGTCATTGTCGTCATCATCATCGTTATTGTCATTGTCTTCGTTATCGTCATTTTAATTTTCATCATCATTGTCATTTCTATTGTCATCACTGTCATCATCATCATCATCATTATAATTGTCATTGACACCATCTTCATCATCGTCATCACCATCATTGTTATCATTTTCATCACTTCCATCATCATCGTCATCATCACCACCATCATCATCATTGTCATCAACATCATCATCATCATCATCATTGTCAACATCGTCATCATCATTGTCATCATCATCCTCAACATCATCCTCATCCTCATCATCATCATCATCATCATAATCCTCGCCATCATCATCACCATCATCATCGTCGTCATCAATGTTGTTGTCTTCATCACTGTCATCACCATAATCAACATTATCATTGTCATCCTCCTCATCATGATCATTGTCATTGTCATTAAGGTCATCATTGACTTCGTCATCATCATCATCATCATCGTCGCCATTGTCATTGTCATCATCATTGTCATTTTCATCATCATCATCATTGCCAATACCATCAATGTCATCATCATCATCATTGTTATTGTCATCATCGTCATCATCATCATTTTCATTTTCATTGTCAACACCATTGTCAACATAATCACCATAATCAAAATTGTCATCGTCATCATCATAGTCATCATCATCATTGTTATCATCATCATCACTGTCATCATCATCGTTTTCATTGTTATTTTCATCATCACCATTGTCATCGTCATCATCATTGTCATTGTCATCATCATCATCATCACAATCATTGTCATCATTGTCATTATCATCCTCACGATCATTGTCATCTTCATCCTCCTCATCATCATTGACATGGTCATCACCATCATCATTGTCATTATTGTCATCATCATCATCATCACCATCATCATTGTCATCATCATCATCATCATTATCATCATCGTCATCATCGTCGTCATCGTCGTCGTCGTCATCATCATTGTAATCACCATAATCAAAATTTTAATTGTCGTCCTCATCATTATCATCATCATCATCATCGCGGTCATCATCATCATTGTCATCATCATTATCATTTTCTTCATCATCATTATTTTCATTATCATCATCGTCGTCATTTCCAATCATTAATGTCATCATCATCACCACCATCATTTTCATCATTGTCATCATCGTCATCGTCGTCCTCATCATAATCATTGTCATCATCATCATCGCCATCATCTTCTTCACCATCATCATCATTTTCATAATCATCATTTTCATCATCATCATCGTTGTCATCATCACCATCATTATCATCATCATGAGCATCATCGTCATCATCTTCATCATTGTCATTGTCATCGTCATTGTCATCACCATAATCACCATTGTTTTCATCGTCATCATCATCCTCATCGTCATAGGCATTGTCATCTTCATCATAATCATCGTCCTCCTCACCACCATCATTTTCATCATCATCATTGCCGTCCTCCTCATCACCATCATCATCATCATCATCACCATCATCATCATTGTCATCACCATCGTCATCATCGTCATCATCGTCATCATCGTCGTCATCGTCATTGTCACCATAATCAACATTTTCGTCCTCCTCCTCCTCCTCATCATCATCATCATCACTATCATCATTGTTGTCATCATCGTCATCATCATCATCATTCTCATTGCCATCATCATCGTCATTTCATTGTCATCACTATCATCATCATCATCATTGTTTTCATCCTCATCGTCATTATCATTGTCATCGTCATTGTCATCACCATAATCACCATAATCAACATTGTCGTTGTCATAATCGTCATGATCTTCATCGTCATCATCATCATTATTATCATGATTATCAACATCATCACCATCGTCATCTTCATCATTATCATTGTCATCCTCATCATCGTCGGCATCACCGTCATCATAATTATCGTCATCATCATTATTGTCATCATCATTGTCATCGTTCTCATCATCATTTCCATCACCATAATCACCATTGTCATCGTCTTTTTCCTCCCCCTCCTCATCATCCTCAATGTCATCATCATTGTCAATTTCATCATCATCATCGTCGTCATCATCATCGTCGTCGTCATTTTCATTATCATCACCATCATCATTGGCATCAACATCATTGTCATCATTGGCATTGTCGTCATCATTCTCATCATCATAATCACCATTGTTGTCATCCACCTCTTCCTCATCATCATCGTCATTATCATCCTCCTCATCATCATCATCATTGTCATTGCCATTTTCATTACCATCATCATCATCTTTTTCATTGTCATCATCATCAACATTGCCATTGTCATCACCGTCATCATCGTCGTCGTCGTCATCACCATAATATATAATATAACACACACACACACACACACATAATATATAAAAAAAACCTATAACAAAGTGGCGAATGTGATCCCTACACATGAGAGAGGGAAAGGAGGCCAACTATGAGTCCTACACAAGAGAGAGGGAAAGGAGGTTGACTTTGATCCATGTGCATGAGGGAATGGAGATGAATTTCAAGGAAAGGAGGATAATTTCAAGGGATCGATATTGGTGAGTACATTTGCCCACTGAAATTTCCCTTAAATTTAGGGTTTTTTCGAATTATATAAATTAAATCAAGGGATTTTCATGAACAAAAATTATAATTTGGTCCACTCCATTGTGTGATTGTGTGATGTATTCCCATTCATTTCCTTATTTTTTGGGCTTCTAGCTCGTGCTATGTTCTATGTGTTGTTTTAATCATGAATTTTATGTTCAACCGGATTATCTTAGCTTCGTGATGAGAGGATGTATTCCCATTCATTTCCTTAGATTTTTGGCTTACAACTTGAGTTTTGTTCTCCTATGTGCTTTGACATCGTGAACTTGGGGTTCAATTCTGTAGTGATTTTTGATTTCGTGTGTCTATTTTATAATACACAAGTACCTTTAGATGTCATGCATTTTGTAATATTTCCTTCATTTTCTTTTCTAAGACCCTTTAGATGTCATAGATTTTGTAATATTTCCTTCATTTTCTTGTCTAGGAACTTTTGTCTTTGTATATTTTGGAATAATTCTTTCATTTTCTTGTCCTCTATAGATACAATATGAAGTCAAAAACAAATTCAGCAGACAACATGATCAAGAGTTTTGTTTCTATCTTTATGTTTTTGAGATTATGTTGTTTTTTCTACATATTGGGTGCTTGGAAGAAGTGTGGTTTTGGAAAGGGTGATGACATTGCATTGGATATCACCAAGTTGACAGACTGTGGAACTTTTTCCTCTCCAAATTTTGAGACTCACCACAATTAAGGAGATAACATTGAACTTTCTAAATCCACAACAAAAGTATTTGGACCTTGCATTTCCAAATACATTGAACGCCTTTCCATGACCAAATGTGAGATATGATATTTTCAAGAGATAATATGATATACATAGAGAGGAATTTCCCACCATAAGATGAGAAAATGCATTGCCTCATTCCTACCCCAAAAGGATACAAAAATCAATTTTGATGGCCAAAGAGTCATGACTATGTGCCATATGCTAATGTTCCCTACAAGAGTCTTACACTAGAGAAGATTGTTTAGATTTGGGTTCAATATTATGGTGGTGTGTTCAAGTTTCTTGGAGGAGGAACAATGTTTCCACAAGGGGTTGATAAGTATATTGATGAACTTGTTCAAGTGATACCTATTTCTAATGGTATTGTCACGACTGCATTGGACATTGGTTGTGGGGTATGTTTGAAGCATATACCTTGCTAGTCTTGATTGTGCAACATTCTTGTCCCTACTTTTTCTCTTTTATGAAAACTAGTATATTTTAATTTGTGACTCTCTAATATGTGCTCAAAAGTGTTTGAAAATTTTGAAGTGATTCCTATATTTTGTTGTTGAAATAATCTTATTGAGCTTCAATATATGCCCTGACATGAAATCCTTATGTCATGCTTTGATAGCAAGTTATGGTGCATATCTCTTGAAGAGAAATATTTTGACCATGTCATTTGCACCAAGGGATTACCATGAAGCCCAAATGCAATTTTCTTTAGAGCGAGGTGTGCCTACTATGATTAGTTTAATGGGGACACAACAGATTCCCAACTAGATTTTCTAGGGATGTAATGGATGTAATGGGGACTATTCTTGTTGAAGAAATGAGTGAAGGCACCAAGGGGATTGTAGAAGGAAATATATCGGTACATGAATGTTAAGCCCTAATATTGTCTCATTACCCCTTAATTGGGGCATATTATATTAGTAATGTAATTTTATTTATGTCATCTTTAGGCCATTAGTTGTAATTATACCTCCTAGTCTCCTATATATACCAAGGAGACATTTTCATTTTGAATCATCTTGTACTTGAACATTTAAGTGGGGTAAAAGGAGGTTTCCCCCTCGAAGAGGCTTATTATCTGAAATTATCTCTTTTTCAAGGCGTTGAGTACTTTTTCTGAAGTTTTTCTATGCTATATTGATATTTGGTTCTTAACATATGGTATCAGAGCTCAAGGTATTGGGGTTTCGCTGCTACATCTAAGACACCGTGGAATTTTCTCTATAACTTGTTTTCTACAATGTTTCAGAAGGAACAGCTTGGAGTATATTTAGTAGACGGATCAAGGTACGTTGGGTTCAAAATTTAGCTCCTGAGGCCTTAGACGTTCGGAGATACAGCCTCTACAAGATAGGGTTCTGGAATCATCTTGAACTGAGTCATTGTGGTATTTTCTCTATAAAAACGTTTCTATAACGTTTCAAACCCTAAACTCCAGAGAATATTTACAAAAATTAGTAAGGTATATTTGGTAAAAATTTCATCTTCTAGGTCATCTTAAATTTGGATATACACCCTGTGTAAGATAGGATATCTGACTAGTCCTATTGACTAGTCTCAAGAAGGTGTTCCAGGTAAAACAATCATAACTTCTTCCCAGAGTATCCAAATTAAGTGAGACTGATTTCATTGGATCATGGACAGTCTGTAGTATTTCTGGTGCGAGTTTTAGAATTTTATATCAATTATTGTGTGTGGGGCACGCTATACAAGTGAGATCTCCTGGAAATGAAAAAAATCAACAAGTTGTGGGGAAGTTACCATAAATTCCACTTAGCACATCCAATTTTGATCATACCTATGGCATTGCAGAGAAGAAATATCAAAGAACTACATAAAATAAAGTTTCATACCCAGAAGGGACGAAACTTGGGAGACACAACAGAAGAAATATTGTTTAGCAGAACCACCTCAAAATCAAGGTTCAAAAGTGATACTTGGCCAACATGCCACCAAAAAAGGGAACTTCTACACCAAATAAGCCTCCAGAAAATCCTACTTGGACTCTTGATGAAGGTGAAGAAATGTGTAGGGACATAAATGAACTACATAATAAGATGGATTCAATGGAAGCTAAGTTGGATACTAAGATGGATTCAATGGAAGCTAAGTTGGATACTAAGATGGATTCAATAGAAGCTAAGTTGGATACTAAGATCAATGGTTTAAAAGGGGAGATCATTGAAGTATTGAAAAATTTCGTAACAGAGAAGAAACCTGAAAGTGAAAATGAATCCCATGAAATTCATGATGAGGACACAAGGAAGGTGAATCAAGAATGGAGAAACTCCAACCTTGGTTTGAAGACCAACCACGTTCCCAAGATTGATATGAGGAAGTTTGATGGCAAGGACCCGATCACATGGATACTGCAGATGGAGCAATTCTTTGATCTCCATAATGTGCCACATACACAAAAGGTACAAATTGCTTCTTTATATTTAGAACCTAATCAATTTGTATGGTATCGATGGATTTGTTCTCGCAAATCACTCGTCACTTGGACAATTTTCAC
>ML777659.1:146999-157546 GCA_009831015.1 Picea engelmannii | reverse complement strand
TAGTTGACTCAACGATAGGATCACCACTATGGATGAGGAATACACGGTAAGGTGAAGTTTGGTAATATTGTTTACATGCTATATAATAATAATAAATTTTTAAGATTAAGAAAATTATATTACAAGTTAGGGTTTCATGTTTTCTTATTAACAACCAATTAAATTAAATTTGTATTTATTTTTATATATTATATATAATAATAATATATTTTTAAAATCATTAAAATTATATTACAAAATTAGATTTTCATATTTTCTTTCTTATGAGCAACCAATTAAATTTGTGATTTTCTTAAAGTATTAGCTCAAAATTTAATTTAATATGTGATTTCCTTATGTGATATTGACTCTTGATCTTGATAAGAGGAGTTATATATAAGAAACCTCTTATGGATGTTTCATAGGTTTTTTTTATTAAACTTGTTTTCTATAATATGTTGATACTATGAACTTAGGTTTTTTTATTAAACTTGTTTTTCTGTAATATTGTAATATGTTGATACTATGAATTTAGGTTGGTTTGCTTAAAACTTGTAATAATTAAAACTAGTTTTTGATATGGGGTATTCAAATTTCTATGTATTTGGTGGAATTTTATTAAACTTGTTTTTCTGTAATATTGTAATATGTTGATATTATGAATTTAGGTTGGTTTGCTTAAAACTTGTAATAATTAAAACTAGTTTTTGATATGGGGTATTCAAATCTCTATGTATTTGGTGGAATTTGGTGGATAAAGAATTGTTGATATGTCATTTTGCATTGTTTAAATTATAATTTTAAACATTTAGGTAGATTTGCTATTTTTTGTGCCAATCCATACTGTATTTGAAATTTAGTTCTCAGGTAGTGTAATTGGTTGATATTGGTACATTCATACTATAGTGCACACTTTTGTCACACACCCACTACATCAACTTAGATTTTTCGTCTTTTTCTTCGAGGAACGGAATCCTCAAGACTTCCATCGGGCCTAGCGCAAACCCTCTCTTTCCTTATCCTTCTTCAAACGACCACAAGCTGGCCTTAGCGCAAGTGCCTTTCGCAACTCACGAGTCTGGAATCAAGACTCTCAACTCCCCTTTCTCCAAACACCGATACCCGAGATGCTATACGGGTATGGCTCCCTCCTCACTAGCGCCTGCTACATGTAACCGTAGGCTAGGCCAAACACTAGCACCACTCGCAACCTTGCCAGTTGAGGTGTTGAGCTCTCGTGCTCCTCCTTCGCAAATCCCCGAGACACGAGAGGTCAATGTTGCGTGGACTCTGCCAAAGCGACATGCACACGCCACTTGTCAACCCCGCTATACTATGCTCATGAGCTGTGTCGTCGCCGCCCATCGCACGAGACCTCGGCTCTTGACGTTTCGCAGCCTTAGCGATCAAGGTGCAGCTTCTTCATCTGCGAAACCCCGAGCCACGATACGTCAACAGTGGGTTGACTCTTTCCCAGTGTGAAACGTGTCCATCACCGGTTACCCGCTTCCTAGGATAAATACTAGCGCTACTCGCATCTCGTGACTTCGCGAGTTGGAGTGTTGAGCCCTCATGCTCCTCCTTCGCGAGTTCTTGAGATACGATAAGTCAAAAATGGGTTGACTCCTTCCCAAGCGACATGTGTCCATCACCTGTCACTCGTTCCCACCTTTCTCTGGGCGCTTGTTGTTACGCCACCTGTCAACCACGCGGTCTCCACTTACGGACAGGTCACGTGTTTGCACGAGCCCTCGGCGCTCGGCACTTCGTGACTTCTACAATCGAAAAGAAACTCCCTCAAGTTCCAAACCCTCGATAGGCGATAACCACGAAAGTTCTGATCCAATGGTTCTCCCGTGCCTTGGATCCAATGGTCACGATCATGTTGTGATCTCGCGAATCATGAGTTCATGTAGCCCTACCCTTGACCACTCCAATTCGTGAGTCAACGAAATGCTACTCTCTTGCCTATACAAAGGCTAAGATCGACGATCAATATGGCTCCGTCAGATCCTTGGATCTACAGTCCGGAATCCCATCGCTACATGCGAAGGCTAAAAGGGTCGAGGTGTTAATGCCTACGCTCCTTCTCTAGATCCATCGGTCTCGACAGATCTGGGGTATTCCCGAAAGGATTTCGACCATTCGTCTACCAAATGATAGGGTATTCTCTCTTTCTATAACTGGGCTCACTATCCCTTCTGAGCTTGAATCACAAAATTCAACTTCTCGGGGCTTCAAACTCCCACAAATTCGAGACCTTAGAGAGCTATCCTTCCTTGCATAAGGTTTCCAGACCCAGATCGCATGAATTTTCAGACGGTATTTGGGCAATCGTCCCAAATCTTAGTCGAGTCTCTGGGTAAAGGTTCGACACAGTTCCAAGGTTTATGGGGTAATCCCCGGGGAAGAGTACTCTTGAGGAGCCTTCCTGGAACATTACGAGAGTTAAGCAAACAAGACGATTCTCAGTGGGGCGAATTCATGCCCCAAACTTAATCCTTTGTACAAAAACCGACTATGGCATGTAAGTATACACAGGCATCCATTATTTCCAGTCTAACACACCAGGCAATCATTCTACATAGAAATTATTATGGGCATATAAACATAAGCATGTATTCATGATATTTAGTTCGAAATACAAGGTATAAAACACTTATCAGATCTACTAGGTGCAATGCAACTGCTGAGAGGGGTGCTCGTTTCCACCCAACCATAGGCTCAGTGAATCCAAACGAATTTACCACTAGCCACCCCCAAGCTAGACCACGATGCTTTGAGGTTCAGTCTCCTACTTCCAACTCAATAGAAATCAAGGACGAAGGTTACTCTCCCTCTCCTGATGTAGGAAATTAATCCAGGATGAAGGTTACTCTCCTTCTCTTGGTATTCAAAACTCCCAGCGTTTCCAGGGTTTCTCCAGTCTCTTTCGCGATCCCTGTCGCGCGCACTGCTCTCTCCTCCTACCACATCTCCTCTCTTGCCAATTTCTGTCTGCAAGGTTGCATGTAGTGCAAATTCCGCCGTCCGTGGTCAGGTATGAGGGTTGTTACGGATGAGCAGTTCACCCCCATCCCCTCATTAACTCTTGAGGAGCCTCCCCACCTACCAATCTGACGGTAAATCCATTACAAAATCAAAGAGCTGCTTTGGTTTGTGAGCAAGTATAAACCAGTACAGTACTGGCTCGATGGAAGTTAATGCAACCATTCCAGGTCCCTTCCACCACCTCTCATTAGCCATCGTGGTCTCTTTTAGCACATCCCTCTCCCAGCAGTCATGCAACACATATCCATAACATAATTTACATTCATCAACCTTTTATGCAAAGGTTCGTCAAATCAAACATTCACATCTTTGAGTTTGCCAAACTTTGTAGTGTAGTCAAATAAGTGCTCAAACTCATCAAAAGTGTGGTAAGAAAATTTAAGTTCTATTGAAATAAGTGAATATATAGACTTTTTTTTTATCCAGTAAAATTTAACATTTTTAACATAAATGTATATTAAGAATTTATAATTTATATTTATATATGAAATTTATATTAAATTTTATTTAGTTATAAGTTTTTTATGAATAAATAAAATTTAATATAAATTTCAATCTAGAACAAGTTAATCTAACATAATTTCGCTCTTATTGCAACAATTACAATATTCAAATTATTAAATTAAAAGTATTATTCTTGTTATGATTGGAAAAAACTAAATAGTATTACTCTTGTAATATGAAAATACAATAAAAGTCAATGATATGGTTGGTTGATAGCAACAACACACTGGAGCAAATGTTTGCCATGAATAGGGTAATGATATATTCTACTTTTATGTTTACACCGGGGTTGAAGGAAAACATACATGCATTAAAAGTTTTTCATATCCACAACTATAAAGTGAGTATTATTGAGTTTTTTCACTTAAATTGTTTTTAAAATAGTATTTAATGCAATTTAGTCTTTGTTTTATATTGATATTTTAAATAAATATAATGAAAATATTTGTAATAATAGAATAAAAATATTTACATTTCAATTTAATAAAATTTTAATTTAAAGTTTTCTATTTAAAAAATTGGTTCTCCCATTTTCTTGATGTAGAAACTCCCAAAAAGCTTCCAAGTTTCAGAGCAACTATGAAAATACTAAGTTTTACCACATATTAATCATGTTTGTGGTTTTGGAGTATGATGAACTACAATTCGCAACTTGTAAAGAGTTATTTTGTTAATTTGCTCTTTGATTTGATTTTATATTATTAATTATATTTGAAATTAGATGTTTAAATTTTAAATTTGTGGTTGAAATCCAATGTTTAATATAAGAATTAGAGATATTTTTTCAATATAAAAATTATGGAAATTTTTTTAAATATAATAAAAACACTTCGTTTACTAAGCAAAATAATTCAAGTCTAATTGCAACTTCACATTATTTCACATATTTAATGTTTAAAATTAATTTGCCATGTGTTGATGTTTAAATTGTTGGAAATGTGAATATTCCGATATGAGCGGGCCAAACTATTGTAAAAAGTTCACAAATTCAAATTCGAACGAGTGTGATACATCATTAAAATTATATTATTATTATTTAAAACGAAATTGTGGTTAACGTTTCATGGAGAGGTAATCCCTTCTGGCCTTGCTCAGAGGACGTGCAGATGACGCCGTTGTGGGCCATGTACAGTGCTTATATTATTATTATTTAAAAGGAAATTGTGGTTAACAAAGTGGCAGGCTTGAAATTTGAACTCGACAAAGTGGTAGGCTTGAAATTTGAACTTGTAAAAGAGGCAGGCTTGAAATTTGAACTTGAATTAATAAAGCAGACGACTCAAGCAAAGAGGATCCTGCCGTATTTTATTTTATATATTATTTTATAATCGTATGTTAACGATAAGTATTTTTCAAAGTGAAATAAATAATTACAAGAAAATTATATTTATAATTTTGATTTTAGTTATAACATCAATAAATCTGTAATAAATTAATTTTTAATTTGCAAAATATGATTTGTTTAGATGATAAGATTGACAAAATGTATATTATCACAATTTATTTATTACTTTTTACTATATTAATAATCACATAATTTTTTTTATAGTTAAATCATTTTTTCTTCAACATTTTGTTATCTCATCATTACATCAATCTTTATTTTGAATTACAATCTTTTCTTATGTTTTCTTCATTCTACATTATGCCATTTCATCATGATATCAACCTTTATCTTGAATTACAATCTATGATCTTTTTGTTTATGGATTGTTCTCTTTATGTCCATATAGTTAAATCATTTTTTTATTCTCCATTTTGTTATCTCATCATTACATCAATCTTTATTTTGAAATTACAATCTTTTCTTATTTTTTCTTCATTCTACATTATATTATTTCATCAATCTTTTTCTTGAATGATAATATTTGATCTTTATTTATGGGTTGTTCTCTTTATGTCCATATAGTTAAATCATTTTTTATTCTCCATTTTGTTATCTCATCCTTACATCAATCTTTATTTTGATTTACAATCTTTTCTTATGTTTTCTTCATTCTACACTATGTCATTTCATCATGATATCAACATTTATCTTGAATGACAATATTTGATCTTTGTTTATGGATTGTTCTCTTTATGTATATATGTTATAAATTTGGTATAAGGCTTTTATTTTGTAATAGTGATATGCATATCTGTGGTAATTTATAAAGTAAAGAATTTGAATTTATTAAAATAATTTATAAATTTTATAATTTTTTCTCATATTTTTTGGAAAACCTTTAATTCTAAATTGAGCATTCATACAAAACCATTATATCAATGTAATGTTTGGAGGATCATGGTTTTCAATTTTCATTTTCAAAAATTTATGCATTAAGGGAAATTTGAGGTTTAAAATGGATCTCCTAAGGAAAATAATAAAATAAGAATTAAAATAATAAAATAAGAGTTATGGATTTTCAAGGGGAAAGAAATAAAATTACCTTTTTCAATCGTATTCTAAACTTATCTCATTATAGGTTTATTAAAATTTTAAGTGTAAGCACTCTTTGGATGTCCAATTAAATTTCACATACAACGTGTACCCACTTTACATAGTTTTGATAGATACAGATAACATAAAGTGGAAATACATGGAAAAAAATTGTGTTTCTAATTTATGTCATTGTGAGCCTATCACAAGTATGCAAAGTGGGTATTGTGATGTCCCCACAGTGTGGCTAGATGAATCTTGTGATCATGCACCTCTTTAGGGCATATTGCATTGCAATGTTTCTCACTTGGCTTCTCGACAACACTAAAGATACTTCGTTAGGAGTATGCCTCTTCACCTAGAGCATACCCATACTTCGTTCTAGGATATCAACGAGTCGCACTTATATTCTAGTGCAACTCTTGTATACTTAAACAATTGTTAACAACTTAAAACTTAGTCATATATAAGGATACATCCATGAAACAAAGAGAACACTTGCGGAAAAAAAAGAAGAGAAAAACATATATAGCGTGAGTGGCACAAACCATGCTTAATACCTGACTAAGTCTTTATTATTGCGAAATAGTTACAATATCAGAACTACCGACTTGATGTACAACTGAGCAGAGTCACATGACTCCCCTCACCTAACCAATCTACACTCATACACAGATTCATCACACCAAGACTCTTTGTAGCAACCATCTCTAAAAACTTTTGTAGTGCACCTTAGACATGCCCTCAACCGCAGACTTGTCGTCTCTTCTTTGTTGCAAGGCTTCGCACAGACCTATGGTTTTGTCTCTTAGCATGCCTCCTCATACCTACGACAATAATTCCCCCAAAATCATCCAAAAAGAAGGTCTCCCCAACTCTATCCATCAAATCACCTCAAGAAAACACAAGTCCTCCCATGTGGAGTGACTTGGCTCATTGAGGGAGCTCACCCCTCTTTGTCTAATTCTGCCTCAAAATAATAGAGTTGATCTTTCTGTCCTCGTTCTTAAATTATCCTTCCTTGGTTGTGCACCCTTGTTCTCTTATAGGGACTCGAAAGGTCATCATCGCGAACCATCGCATCCTTTGGGGATGTCAAGCCTCTTCATGAACCCATGTGTCCAAACAAATCATCACACCCCTTCATGAACCCGGTCACCTAAATGAGTATTCGCACCCCTTAGTGGACTTGATTTCCCAAACGAACCCATGCACTCATTAACCGCCATGCCCCTTGGGACCAATGCGCCCAATATTGGTGCATTCATCATGACAATGTGCCCCAATATCTTGGTCACTTCTATTAGGGACCTAACCCCTCACATAGGTAGAATAATATATTTCCATGTAATAAAGGTCAATATTAATAAGACCTAGCAATAAGGAAGAATAAGTCCAATGTAAGAAGACCTAATAGAAGCTTCTGCTTCTAGAAGGATCTTCCTCTAGATTGTTCTTTTGATAGACATATTTAGTATAAATAAGATTCAAGGGTATGAAAAGTTTTGTCTTCGATATTATTGTAATAGATATCTTCTCTGCTGGAGGTTTCCCCCTCAAAGAGGCAAGTGAACATTGCTCTCAGTAATCAAAGTGCTCTTTCTGGTGTTATTTTGGTATCATTCTGGTATTATTGTGGTGTTGTTCTCGTTATATTGTTGTTCATTTGCCATTTCTAGCTAATTATTTATGTTCTTCTTGCTATTTTTTATATGGAATATTACAAGTCGTATCAGAGCACCTTCCTCAACAAAAAATTGTGGGTTAATTTTTTTTCATGGTAGAGACGTATTCCGACGTATTTAATCTACAAAGCTCAATCGTTATGCGCATAAACCCACTGTCGAGGATTCATACACATAGGAAATACAAGTGGTACTTAAGTGAACATATGTTGGCCACCTTTGTAACTCTTGTTGGTATCCCATCGAGTGGTAGTGCATCAGACAACACCTGTATACGGATCAACCTAGATCTCTTGAAGCCCTCCATAGATAAACCGATCGATTGCCTGACTGTTATAGTGCCACCGAGAACAACACTCAAGAAGATACTCTCTAATACCTGGGTAGTCAGGTAGTACGGCTAAGGGCACAGTCTAGCCTCCTTAGTTGGTGCCTGTTGGAAGCCCTACATATTTTCACCTTTTAAAGCGACAAATAATAATTTATGTAGTTGCCTACGCTTGGTCATACAATTATTGCTTTTCAAAAGTAACTTTTGAAATGTAAATATGATGTTTCGATTATTCCTATTGTTTTCTTTTCTTTTCGTTTTCATGCTTCGTTCATGACTGAAAGCATGAACGAAGCATTAAAACTTATAATTGTATTACCATTTTATCTAAGGTTTATGAAAGCTAGATGTCTTTACTGATCTTTTAATGAAGACTATTTTGCTGTGAAGCTCATCTTGTTGATTTCTTTAAAGTGGCTCATCGATTGTGAAGTGTGCCTTGAATTTTTGTTTAAAACACCAAGAATCCATTAAAACTAAACTATGTTATGTATCGTTGTGGCTCTTGGTTAGACCTATCCTTGTCATTACACTTTGGTTCACAAAAATTCTCCTCTCCTAAACTTTAGAAATCAACTCCAACTTGTTGCGCAATGATAAAATTTGAATGAACTTGGTCGTATCATGTACCATGTGGGAGGTGACAGTCCGACAACGATAGGCCCATCATTTCGAGTTAAGTCTCGGGTTTCATATGTACTCTTGGCACTCATTTCGCAAAACGCCTTTTCTTTTGTGTTACAGAACTCCTTTTCATGTGTGCTAGGGTATTGATGAATCTTGTTTCTCAGATTTTGCTCTGGTCTTCGTTGTTCTAGAAACCTTTCATACTCACTGTGTTTTTTTGTTTGCCTTTTGAACCCTCATGGCCCAGGTCATAAGGATTGAGCCCAATGGCTCGCAAACCCTGCTCCTGTATGATGATGCAAGGGAAGACCTTAAGGGTCAAGGCTGGCTCGAATTTCTTGAGAAATTTCAGGGATTTAACCTTCAAACTACCCAAGAATTTACCCTCTCCTTTGATGGCTACTGAGCCAAGGTAGGAGACATTCAGATCGAGGTCACTGAGGAATTTTTAGGCCAGGCGATAGGTCTTCCACTTAGCGGGAAAAAATGGTTTAAAAACGCCAAGGTAGAGGAGGTACCGTGGAGCCTGATCTTTAACTCTAGGAAAATCAAGTGTTGTGATAAAGGTATGCATGTATCCTTGTTGAAAACTCGGTGGCATGGTTTATTATCAATCCTGAGACAATTCGTTACATGCGAGGGTCGTTTTGGCCTTGTTTTTCCTGTATCACATACGTTTGTTGATGAACTTCATCGATTTTCAGTTGAATATGCCTTTTTATTTATTGAGAAGTCTGTATAAGATGGCCAAAAGGTATAAGAGACAATGTTTACATTCTAGTCTGTTTCATTATGGGTTGATAAAGATGTTGTTAGTTCATCAACTAAAATTGCAAAATGATAATTGGGATGCCTTCCTAATTCGAAATGGTTTCGTTACACCCAGTCCCGTAGAGGTTGATAAGCCCATGATGGAAGAAACCACAATCCCTGCCAATGGTAGAGCAGTTCCTTCATCTAAAGAATCTCGTGATAGGGCCATCCTCGATGAGCCTATGCCCGAGAAAATAGATACTCAACCGGCAGCCTTTGAATTTCATGACCATGAGCAACATGTCTACCCTGGCACCTCTGCTAAAAACGCAAGCAGGCCTTTGTACAAATTGTCTAAGGTTGACATGGATATAGGGTTTAAAAATAAAAGGGAAGGTATTTTAATCTCTAGGAGCCTATGAAATAAATCGAACTCTCATATGAGCTCGATCAAAACGATTGAGGTCCATGAGAGCTCTGATTCTGAGATCGAGAGATTCTTGGAAGAAGAAGACCCTCCTTGCCTCAAACTAGATCTCGGCCAGGCCTATAATTTCGTAGATGATTTTCCACCCTTCCTGAAGCATAGCCAAGGATTTCCAGGTATCAAGCTTAATAAAAAACCCACAAGCAACAATGGAGACATTCTGACACATGGTCGTGGACATCCTCAAATAGCTACCACAGATCCACGGTGTGAAGTTTGTCTGTTTTGAATCAATAAGTATTACACAAACATACCTACTCTTCAATTGCAAATCAAAACCCTCACTACTTAGATCGACTCATTAAAGGATGAAAATCATAGGCTAAAGTCCATTGTTCAAAGGCAAGGCAAGCGTTTGAAAAGGACTGGGAACATAATAGTAAAGAATGTTGAGAGTGTTACAACAGTAGTTAACTCTGAGATCTTGGAAATTGAGAGGAGCATTTTAATCCTTTCTCTTTTGTATATTATTTATTTTGTAAACTTTTCTTCTTTTCAAATGGAGTAACAGATGGTTGGAATCATTGGGAGAATGGACGATTATTTTCAAAGAAGAATATGAAATTCTAGGTTGCTTAATGGATTTTGTCTTGTGAGTAAAATGGTTTTATTTTCATTATAATATCTTCATATTCTTTGAATAATTGATTATGCATTGATTTAAATTATCTTTAGTCTATTTTATCAATACATGGTTAATTGTTATCATTT
>ML777659.1:110161-128648 GCA_009831015.1 Picea engelmannii | reverse complement strand
TCAAGAAAGTTCTAAGGTATAAATTTGATTTTGGTCATAAGCATCCTTCATTTTGAATTGAAATTTCTTGGATAGGATAGAGGCGTCAGAGTGGGTTAATTGACATCCCTGCTGAGGCTATGGATGCCTGCTGGTAGCAGTGGCACTGCCAATAGTATCAGAGCCATTAAATTGAACATCGACGCTCTCATTTTTAAAATTTGTCACCGAATTTTATCAAAATAGGAAGATATCTAAAGATGGACTGTGTAATGTTTGATGTCCTTCAGTTTTTTTTTTATCTATAATCATTCTATGCAGTCCTAACATGAACTTGTCTATGATGCAGAGATAACTGCTTCTCCCAGTGAGTCGCCAATCTTGGCAGCCCTACATATTTTTACCTTTTAAAGCGACAAATAATAATTTATGTAGCTGCCTACACTTGGTCATACAGTTATTGTTTTTCGAAAGTAACTTTTGAAATGTAAATATGATGTTTCAATTATTCCTATTATTTTGTTTTCTTTTCGTTTTCATGCTTTTTTCATGACTGAAAGCATGAATGAAGCATTAAAACTTATAATTGTATTACCATTTTATCTAAGGTTTATGAAAGTTAGATGTCTTTACTGATCTTTTAATGAAGACCATTTTGTTGTGAAGCTCATCTTGTTGATTTCTTTAAAGTGGCTCATCGATTGTGAAGTGTGCCTTGAATTTTTGTTTAAAACACCAAGAATCCATTAAAACTAAACTATGTTATGTATCATTGTGGCTCTTGGTTAGACCTATCCTTGTCATTACACTTTGGTTCACAAAAATTCTCCTCTCCTAAACTTTAGAAATCAACTCCACCTTGTTGCGCAATGATAAAATTTGAATGAACCTGGTCGTATCCTGTACCCTGTGGGAGGTGGCAGTCTGACAATGATAAGCCCATCATTTCGAGTTAAGTCTTGGGTTTCATATGTCTCTTGGCACTCATTTCACAAAATGCCTTTTCTTTTTTGTTACAGAACCCCTTTTCATGCGTGTAGGGTATTGATGAATCTTGTTTCTCAGATTTCGCTCTGGTCTTCTCTGTTCTAGAAACCTTTCATACTCACTGTGTTTTTTTGTCTGCCTTCTGAACCCTCATGGCCCTAGTCATAAGGATTGAGCCCAATGGATGGAAAACCCTGCTCCTGTATGATGATGCAAGGGAAGACCTTAAGGGTCAACGCTAGCTCGAATTTCTTGAGAAATTTCAGGGTTTTAACCTGCAAACTGCCCAGGAATTTGCCCTCTCCTTTGATGGCTACCGAGCCAAGGTAGGAGACATTCAGATCGAGGTCACAGAGGAATTTTTAGGCTAGGCGACAGGTCTTCCACTTAGCGGGAAGAAATGGTTTAAAAACACCAAGGTAGATGAGGTACCATGTAGCCTGTTCTTTACCTCTAGGAAAATCAAGTGTTGTGGTAAAGGTATGCCCGTATCCTTGTTGAAAACTCAGTGGCATGGTTTATTAGCAATCTTGAGAAAATTCATTACATGTGAGGGTCGTTTTGGCCTTGTTTTCTTGTATCACATACGTTTGTTGATGAACTTCATCGGTTTTCAGTTGAATATGTGTTTTTATTTATTGAGAAGTCTGTATAAGATGGCCAAAAGGTATAAGAGACAGCATTTAAATTCAAGTTTGTTTCATTACGGGTTGATAAAGAGGTTGTTAGCTCATCAACTAAAATTGCAAAATGATAATTGGGACACCTTCCTAATTCGAAATGGTTTCGTCACACCCAATCCCGTAGAGGTTGATAAGCCCATGATGGAAGAAACCACAATCCCTGCCACTAACCGAGTAGTTCCTTCATCTAAAGAAGCCTATGATAGGGCCATCCTTGATGAGCCTATGCCCGAGAAAACAAATACTCAACTGGAAGCCTTTGAATTGCATGACCATGAGCAGCACGTCTACCCTGGCACCTCTGCTAAAAACGCAAACATGCCTTCGTACAAACTGTCTAAGGGTGACATGGATCTTCCCTCATCTAACCCACCTTTGCATACCAAAGGTGAAACTTCCTCTCATTCCCATAATTTTCAGCCCCATCACTTTCAGTGTGACCTATGCCTTTCACATGTGGATGTGAACAAATTTGATGGCTCGGATCCCACTGGTTGGGTATTTCAAATGGAACATTATTTCTCTTTGTATGGAATTACAGATGAGTTGGCCAAACTCTAGTATGGTGTTCTCCATCTATATCAAGAACGTTGGCAATGGTGGAAATGAAGAAAAAATTCCTTCCAAGGGTATGTCTCTTGGACACACTTTGTGGCATAGATTTATGAATTCTTTGACACTAACACCATCCATTTAGGTCGTTTGAAAAGGTTGAAACAATCTAGCACAGTGGAAGAATTTATAGTTTCTTTTGAGCGACTGGATTTTCATACAGAGGTCATGTCTGATGATTTTTTCCGTGAATGTTTTATCAGTGGCCTCAAGGATGAGATTCATGCCCATGTATTCATGGCTCAGCCTTGGAGTTGGGTGGATTCTACTAAAAGAGATAAGGAAGGACAACAGGTTGTATCTTTTCAAAACTGAAAACCCTCCTTTATTCCTCGCCCTAAACTAGTCACTCCCACTCCTCCTTCTACTCCACTAAAGATCCAGAATTTGACCAGGGATGAAATGGTTGAACGCCAACTCAAAGGCCTTTGTTATAATTGTGATGAAAAATATTTTCCTGGGCACAAGTGTAAGGAACAAAATATTTTTATGGCCATCTCAAAGGAGGTTTCAGAAGAGGATGTTGAGGCTCCCCTTGTGTCTATGTCACCTAAACCCACTGACATGACCCCTCCCTCAGACCCTCCTGAAGTAGAACCAGTCATTTCCCTAAATTCTCTCACTGGATTCTCTACTCCCTAAACCCTCAAGCTAATTGGTTACATTAAGCACCAGAAGGTCATCATTCTTGTTGATAGTGGAAGCACCCATAATTTTATTCATCGTCGCATTTCCCAAGAAACTAATTTCTATATATGTGTCATGAATAATTTTCAAATAATGATTGTGATCAATGGTGGGTCCATGAAATGTGGAGGGCGTTGTGAAAATGTGTGTCCCCAAATTGGTGAATACCACCTGAAATCTCATATGTTTTCTATTGACATGGGAAGTTGTGACATTGTGTTGGGTGCATAATGCCTAAGGAATCTAGGTCCCATTCTCATGGATTTTAAGGAATTAACCATGCAATTCGACTAGGGGGACCAACAATATAAGTTCCAAGGAATCACCGTCGGTTCCCCAGATATCATCAGTTCCCATCACATGGAAAAGATGCTCAAAAAGGGTCATTCTGGCATTGTTTCCCAACTCCATGCCATACAAGCAACTAAGACACCCTCTATGTCGTAGGACCTCCAATCCATCCTCTCTAAACATCAAGTGGTTTTTTCCACTCCCCAAGGACTCCCTCCTTCCCGTGGTGTTCATGATCATTCCATTCTCCTTGTCCCAGGAAGCCTTCCTCCCAATATATGTCCCTATCGTCACCCCTTTTCCCAAAAAAGTGAAATCGAGAAAATTATTCAAGAACTGCTCAACACAGGTGTTATCCACCCTAGTACGAGCCCATACTCTTCTCATATGGTCATGGTCCTTAAGAAAGAAGGTTCTTAGTGCATGTGTCCTGACTTCTGTGCCCTCAACAAACTCACCATTAAAGACAAATTTCCCACTCCTATCATTGATGACCTCTTGGATGAATTGAGTGGCACCCAATTCTTCACTAAACTTGATCTTCGTTCTGGATGCCACCAGATTCGTATGAAAGAGGCAGGAATTCCTAAGACTTCATTTAGAACTCATGAGGGCCACTATGAGTTTTTGGTCATGCCCTTTGGCTTGTGTAATTCTCCCTCCACTTTCCAAAGCCTCATGAATCATGTCTTCCATCATTTTCTTTATCATTTTGTCTTAGTTTTCTTTGACGATATCCTCATCTATAGTAAAACCTGGAAAACCCATCTTGCTCATATGGATCAGGTTCTCCATCTACTCTCTCAACACCAAATTTTCCTCAAACAATCTAAATGTGATTTTAGCACCTCAGAAGTTGAGTACTTGGGTCATCTTGTTGGCAAGGCCGATGTCAGGGTGGATCCTAAAAATATTGAAGCTATGTAAGATTGGCCTCAACCAAAGAATCTAAAAAGATTGCATGGATTTCTTGATTTAACAGGTTATTATCGCAAGCTTGTTAAGAATTATGGAAAGATTGTGACACCTCTCGTTGCTCTCCTTAAAAATAATTCTTTCACTTGGACTTCAACAACTGCTTAGGATTTTCAAACCTTGAAGATGGCCATGTGCACCACTCCAGTCCTAGCCCTTCCTAATTCACCAATACCTTTTTCCTAGAATGTGATGCTTCCGAGAAAGGAATTGGCATCATCCTTATGCAAGAGGGTCAGCCTTTGGCCTTTATCATTAAACAATTGTCAGAGAGAAATTTGGGCAAATCAATCTATGAAAAGGAAATGTTGGTTATTCAGCATGTTGTGGATCTTTGGTGCCCTTATCTATTGGGGAAACGCTTCGAAATTAAGATAGATCATCAAAGCCTCAACTATTTTATGGAACAACGCCTTTCCTCCCCAAAGCAACAAAAATGGGTGACTAATCTCTTTGGATATGATTATGAGATCATTTACAAGAAAGGAAAAGACAATGTGGTTGCTGATGCACTTTCTAGAAAATATGAAGATGAAGGGTCCCTTTTTTCTCTCTCCTTCATTGTACCAGATTTGATTCAAGTTGTTCGTCGGGAATGGCTACACGATCCTAAAAGTTAGCATCTGATACAAAAAATGCAGTCCAATTCTCCAGTATCCCCATGGTACTCTTGGCTCAATGATGAGATTTGATACAAAGGTCATTTGTATTTAAGTAAACAATCAAAACTTAAATCCACGGTACTTTCTGAGCTTCATGCTACACCCACCGTTGGGCACTCCGGGTTTACCAAAACCTATGACAGGGTCAAACGTTCTTTTTTCTGTGATGGTATGAAACAAGACGTTTGTAATTTTTTGGTTGAATGTGATGTGTGTCAATACAACAAGGGAGAAACTGTCAAATCTCCTGGCACACTACAACCGCTTCCGATTCCACTTTCTATTTGGCAGGATATCTCTATGGATTTTATTGTAGGCTTACCTAAATAAGGAAATAAATCCCTCATCATGGTGGTAGTTGATCGTATTTCCAAGTATTCTCATTTACGTTCTCTTCAACACCCATTTACTGCATCCACTGTGGCTCAACTTTTCATGGATCGGGTCTTCAAGCTTCATGGCATGCCACATTCTATTGTTTCTGATCGCGACCCAACTTTCACCAAAATTTTTTGGCAAGAACTGTTCAAGCTCCAAGGCACCCAAGTTCATCTCAGCACAACTTATCATCCCCATATTGATGGTCAAACTAAAGTTGTCAACAAGTGTTTGGAAACATATTTGAGGTGTTTTGTATCGGAAAGGAAAAATCAGTGAGCTCAATGGTTGCCACTAGTTGAATGGTGGTACAACACTTATTACCATACAACTACCCACATGATTCCTTTTGAAGTGGTATATGGAAAAAATCCACCTTCAGTTCTATCATATTTTCCAGGTGTCTCGAAGGTCCAGGCGGTTGACCAAATGCTTATAGTTCGAGAGGCTATTATCCATACCCTCAAAGAGAATTTGGTCATGGCCCAGAATTGCATGAAGAAACAAGCAGATCAAGGTCATTATGAACGTCAATTTGCAGAAGGGGATCGGGTGTTTCTTTGACTACAACCTTACAAGAAAAATTCCCTCGAGGATGACAATTTTCAAAAAATGGTGCCCAAGTTTTATGGTCCTTATACAATTCTCAAGAAAGTGGGAAAGGTGGCCTATCAATTATATTTTCCCAGACATTCTAGGCTCCATCATTTTTTTCATGTTTCCTTCTTAAAGAAGGTGATTGGAACTAAGTTCCAAACTCAAACCAACCTTCCCGATTTGGATGAATAAGGCTCCATTTGGCTATAGCCAGAAGCATTTTTGGACCAGCATGAGCATCGTTTGCGTCAAGGAACCATCAAGGAAGTGTTAGTCCAGTGGAAAGATACAACTCCAACAGATGCCACTTGGGAACCAGCTACCATTCTGTAATAATTTCCTCATCTCAAGCCTTGAGGACAAGGTTGTTTTTAAGGGGGAGGACATGTTAGGGACCTAACCCCTCACGTAGGTAGAATAATATATTTCCATGTAATAAAGGTCAATATTAATAATGCCTAGCAATAAGGAAGAATAAGTCCAATGTAAGAAGACCTAATAGAAGCTTCCACTTCTAGAAGGATCTTCCTCTATATTGTTCTTTTGATAGACATATTTAGTATAAATAGGAGTCGAGGGTATGATAAGTTTTGTCTTGGATATTATTGTAATAGAGATCTGCTTTGCTGGAGGTTTCCCCCTCCAAGAGGCAAGTGAACATTGCTCTCAGTAATCAAAGTGTTATTTCTGGTGTTATTCTGGTATCATTTTGGTATTTTTGTGGTGTTTTTTTTGTTATATTGTTGTTCATTTTCCATTTCTAGCTAATTATTTTTGTTCTTATTGCTATTTTATATCTGGAATATTACAACTTCATACTTGGGAAATCCCCTTGGCGTGTTTTCATTCCCAAGGCCCCAACTCGCCCAACTAGTGAAATACTTGGGTGTCGGAGCAACCCCAAGTTCTGTCTTCTTAAGGAATTGGGCGAGGGTCTTCGTGCCCATCTAGCCGAAGACCTTATATCCCCCCCCCACCTTAAGTCATTTTCATCCTCGACAACATCCACAAAATCCATGATATCCACCTAGACTCATGCCTCCATCGCAACTAAATCTGTTGGAAACCCTAAGCTCCGTGCCAACTTGGAACCCCAAATTTTTTCAAAGTCGAAACCCCAAGTTTCCTTTCAAAGTGGAAACCCAAAGGTTTCCACAAACCAACCAAACTATATTTCACCCAACTTTGCATGATCTATTTCTTGAGTTAATGCAGTCACTTCACCCAACTTCAAGGATGAAAGTCACCCAACTCTGTTGCACTATCTTATTTTGATGTTGTTTCCTTGTTGTTATTTGATTCAGATGCCATTATCATTGCCTTCTACAATTAACTGCTTCCCACTTCACTTCAAAAATTTTCCTAAGTGTTGAACTCTTGTGACCTTGTTGTTGCACACATACTTCAACCAAATATTCCATATCTCCAAGAACTGTCGACCCCCATGTATCGAACTAGTTGGGTAGCTAATCTAGTAGTCCCTCCCAATCCATGAGCATGCATATCCCCGTGCCCAAACTTAGTATTTTTTCTTTGCAACTTCCATCACTCTGTCCAACCTCAAAGAATAAGCATGATCCATATTCAATCATTATATTGTTATCCATCTATATCAATCCTTTCAAAGTGGAAAAACTTGGAGGAATCAACTTCCAGGTCCATTTTAGTGGCAGGTCCCATTTTGGAAAATTAGGGTCCGAAACCTTCTGGAGCCATTTTGAGGCATCAAATGACACTTTTTTTTTGTTAAAACGTTCCTCGCACATCTTGGGTCCCATGACTCTATTATACACATCGAGGCCTTTCAAACGGTGCAAGAATCACATCAATAAGAGCTGGTATGCAAAAGTTATGCTTCCCACAAGTTGACCTACAATGTTGACCACCATGGTACGAGAGGATGCCATGTCAGCCTCCGTTACTCATGCATATGGGGCTAGCCACGTATGTAATTTCAAGAATATTTTAGAAGTTCCAAATCCCTATCACAATTGAGGGTTGAGGAAGTAAAAAATCTACCCCTAGATGGCTATTGAGTTATGTTAGATATCGGTACCCTAGGAGGAGAAGGGGTTCCATTCTATACTATTGTATTTTGTTCCATAACTTAGCAGAGCAACTAGGAGTGGGAAATTAGAGAGGATAAAAGAAGTGGTTAATGTTCTGTAGCATCCTAACATGCCACAATTATCAGGTAACTCCATAGAGAGTGCTTGCTTCTTTGTACTTGCATTATTTCCATACCAGAGAAAAGAGAGCAGAGCAACGTCGCCTTCTATCTGGGTTTTCTCCTGTAAGGGTTTCCCATAGAAAATATTTGTGTCATTCTGTGGATGTTGTGTGATTTTATTTTATTGTTCTATATTTTATTTTAATGAGATCTTTTTTACTTTTTCCAATGGACCATTTTGTAATGCTATATAAAGGCCTAGCAAGCCTTCTCATAATATCAAGTTACTCATTTTGGATTCCCTCATATTTTTCTATTGTTCATTGGGAGATTAATTAGCTTTGAGTGATTTGCTAGTAATTAGTTTTAGAGGTGTGGCTCCTCTTTGAGCTTCACCTCCCAAGTACTCCATTTACATGTTTTTTTTTTTGTCCATGCTTCTTTTCATGAAATATTGGCATCTATAAGATCCTCCTCTCTCAGCATTCAAGCTATCCAGATCTCAACCCCCGAGATACGGATCATTTGGTCTTCATTACAAGCTTTGCATCCAATTGAACCTCTTGCATGCTAGTAGTTTCTCCAGACTTTCTCTTTCTTCTCTACATAGGCTTATGCAATTTTGGTAGTTTATAATTGATCCTACAATGTCACAACCAACATCAACTTGGGTCCATCTCTGACCATCATTAATTTTTATCTGACTATATTTAATTCATCCAAAAAAATATTTGTTCCTGGGATGGATTGTCATCATGCACCTTCTCCATGTCATGTTATAAACTTGTCCTTCCATGATAGGAATCCTTTTACTTGAAAATCAAATCTCAATACTTTCCTCTTACTTTTGTTCTCACCCTACAAACAAGTCTTATATGAAACATAATGTTTGTATTTATGAACAAAATCTATGAGCCTTACTTTTGACTAAATGCAAATAGATTTAGAAGGATATCCTTTCATATATCCGTGCAACTTTATGTCATAAATGCTTTCCTCAAAGGAAAGGTCCAAATGCAAAATTACCCGAGAAAATAATCATGACTTATAATAATACCACACCTTGTCAACTTAGTAGTGGTGTTCATATTCATATTTCAATTTATCCTACATTTCTCACGATATGGTTGTGACTTGGATACATCTAATTGCGACAAAAAAATAGCCATTGTGATAGATTTCTTTTAAAAAGTAAAACTTGATGTTGAAAGGAATGAAAACAAGGGAGCATTATGAAAAGATGGTTTTAAGAAAGAATTTGATTTACTAGAGAGAGACCAGAGTGACTTAAAGATTGATACGAAAAACATTGCAATAGTGAAAACTTAGTAACTTGATTTGTAAATGCTTTAGAATAGGCGGACCTTTCATATGCTCACCAACTAACATCCAATTAGACCTTTTCTTTTATAGTAAAATTTTTAACTCAGAGAAACAAAAAAAGGAATAAAATTCAAATTAAGCAAGAGACATATCGACTCCCATATGATCATGGGAAATACTAAAAAAGGACTAACGAAATGTTATGTTTTCATTTTTAAAATAGGTCCAAATTATTTTCTTTTATAAATCTACATCATTAAGCTTATTGATGTATACAAAACAAGTTTGGCAATAATTAATAGATAAATGAAGTCAATAGAGATACCTTTAGCGGGAACTCCAGCCTAATTTATCTAATCACCTTTAAATCATGCATTTTCCTCCATGTTTGCATCTCATAAAACTTAAGGCCAACCAACTTTTTAGAAAAACAAAATTGAAGCGAGTTAAATGCCCAAATATGTAAATTAGCTTCAAGAATCTATAGAAAAGAAGCATAGAGAATAATCATAAGGAGTTCTATAGATGATGAGTTCTATATATGACAACTAAGAGAATTGTGTTAGCAATGGCATGTTTGAGAAAGGAAAATACTAACTTCATTGATAGAAAATTCAAAGAAATACCAAAATACTTAGAATATAACAAGCTTAATAAAATAAGAAACATCTAACCAATGTTACCAGAATATTCCAAATTCAAGGATGCACACACACCTAATCTGCACCTGTATCCACATAGAGGATAAGAGGATCCTTTTTGGATCTTATTGGAATATATTTTATGAAAGTTTTCTATCGCTAAGATTTTTGAGAAAGCTAATTTGATGATTCCTCGAATCCTGTAATTATGGAATTTTGATGCACAAGTACATGCTTCTATACCCATGCTTCTGA
Organism: Picea engelmannii; assembly: GCA_009831015.1. Classification (NCBI taxonomy): domain Eukaryota; kingdom Viridiplantae; phylum Streptophyta; class Pinopsida; order Pinales; family Pinaceae; genus Picea; species Picea engelmannii. The sequence goes on along the minus strand of ML777659.1, from coordinate 118,408 downwards.
TAACTTTTCATGCAACCAAAAATTAAGATATGGGTTAATACTAGAACCATGGACCATGCTATTATATGGTGCCTATTATATAATCATCATAATCATGGATGATACAAACCATTGAACCTAATTCTAAAATAAAAGAATGGAAATAGAACTTATAAGAACCTATAAGACTGCATGAGATAAGGTATTTGATGGGGAAATAACAATGTTACTTGCTATTGGTCTATGAATACTAGGGTCATCTACTAATTTATAATGGAAATATTTGGTTATGACAAGTGACTATGTTAGTAGTTACCATTATCAGGACCAAATGTCTTACTGATCCAACTGGATATTGGTGGCCACCCACCTATTCCAACTAGCTCCTCATGTCTGTTTTTTGTTCAACACGTTCTTCAGTACTGCTTTGTAATTGTGGGTTCTATACTTTTGGGGTCGTTTAAATCCCCACACATCCTCCAGGTGGATACAATTGGCCTCTCACCTAATCCAAATGGCTTATTTTGTATGTTTTTATGTCATCACATATTGTTGTACTTTTGGGGCCGTTTTGGGGCCCTAAAAGTTGTTTTTTTGGCTCGCCACAATCAAACGATAGACATAGTCAAAGTTTAAACACATAATGTGTATTTCTCTAAAATACCTTTCCAACGGGCTATCACGTACCTAAAACAGAGGCCGTATGCAAAAGTTACGACCCTTGGAAGTTGAAGTACCAAATTACACCAACTTACCCATAGGGCCCACATGAATTTTGGTGTTTCACCTTCTAGGGTTAGGTTTTTGGATGTCTAGAGTTTTGGCATTCATGAATAATATCAAAAATTCCTCTGGATCATCATTGTAATCCATTTTTCTCAGACGGATGCGCGTAGCAACCACTTCTCTTCTCAGAGATAGCTACCACCATTCGAGCAAGTGTTTCAGTTTTGCAGTTTTACAGTTTCAACCTATTTCATTATTTAATAGAAGATATTGTTCACATGATATTTGTGTTATTCTTCATATCTCTGTGTTTATTGTATTCAGTCTGTTAATCAGTTCATTCTGCTCCTAAATCTGGATCAGTGGTAGCAGATCGATCTATTCTTCATTTATTTTTCTTCGTGCATGTCCCCGACAAGATCCAGGTACAAGAAGTTGGGACTCGAACCAATCGATCCATTACAAGATCGACCGCGTCAATCCCGACAAAAACCCATGGGGGACGAAAAGAAAGATGATGGAGTAGGAGATCCTATTAAAATGTTGCTCGAGGAAGCCCTTGTGCGATAAAGGAACGAAATGATGGACAACTTCCCACAAATCCTTCGACGGCTTCCCACAAGAGAATCATCTTCATCAAGAGGCCATGCAACCCCCTTAAAGGTACAAGTAAATTTTGATATTCCATTATTTGAAGGACTGATAGATGCGGATGCTGTAAATAAATGGTTGAATTTGCTCAAAGGATATTTTTTGGTCCACAATCATTCCGATAGGGAAAATATCACTTTTGCACTCCTCAATGCCATTCCCCATGTTAAAGATTGGCGGCATACTTACTCTAAGAAAAGGGTCATGGAGGAATCTTTCGATATTCCATTAAAGAACAATACTACCCTGTTGGAAGCTATGAGGACCAGTACACCAGATGGACCACCCTACGTCAAAAAAGGGACTAGACAGTACCAGATTTCGCTAATATTTTCCATACCCTACTCACCAAATTGGGTATCAAAGACTCTGAGCGTCATCTGGTGCTCAAATACCATGGTTGTTTGCATAGATACATCAAACGGAAATGGAATTACTGGACATCGCCTCATTGGGAACGACTTATAGATATGTTGTCAAGATTGAACATAAATTTAAGAAGAAAAGGAGAGAGTTTGGATCTGCAAACCCCTCACAGTAGAAGCAGAACAAAGGCAGCCCCAACCCACACAGCAAGGGACCAAGTCGAGATGGCCACCCTCAAGACAACCATTCCAAGCCAAAACACAAGAAGGGCAATGAGAAGATGAAGAAGTACATGGGAAAATGGTGTGAATACCATAAAAGTACTTGGCACAACACTGAAGAATGTCACTCCAAGCAGTCCCTCGTGGTTGAAATGAAGGCTTCCGAGTCAGAGGTTGTTTTTCATTCCTAGTCAAATCTTGAAGGAGGGAAGCAGATTATCGATGTTGAACCTAGTGCCACTGTCATTACCACCAAATTCCGTCCAATTGAAGCAAAAGAACCAGAGGAAGGGAAACGCCTCTTTCACTCGCAGATGTGGGTCAATGGGGCTTCGCTTTATTTCATTGTCGATAGACGTAGTCATAAGAACTTGATTTCAGTAGAGGTCGTCAAGCGGCTGGACCTACCAAAGACATCACACCCGCAACCCTAAACCATCGACTAGCTTCACCAAGGAAGATATCTTCGTGTGAGACAAAAACGTCGTCTTCCCTACGACATCAAGCCTTTCAAAGATGAGGTACTGTGTGATATTAATCCCCTTGAATTTTTTGATGTTATTTTAGGAAAACCATATTTATAGAAGCATCATGTTGTGTATGAGTCTAGACCCTGCAGTGTTATTATTAATTTGGGTAGACAATTGTACAGGATCCCAGAAGTAGCGCCGCCTACTACTATTTCTTTAATATTTGCTAAGAAATGCAGTAAGGTCATTTCACAGACCGAGAACTTCATCTTCTTTGTGATCCATGCTCACAATAAGCAGAAGGTCACTACCACATCCGTGGCCTCTGCACAGTGCCTCTCTTTGTAGCAGAAGAAAGTGGATGATATCGTGGAGGAATATACAGACATCTTCTCATCACCTACAGGGGTATCGACACACAACCAAGTCAAGAATCCAATTGATCTCACCCCAATGCACCTATACCTAATGGACCAGTCTAATAGTGCTTGTTGATCGATAATGATGAAATCGGGCATCAGATCAAAGATCTTCTTAAAAATGGGCACATTAGATGCACCTCCTCCCCTTGCAGAAGCTCGATTGTACTGGTGCAGAAGAAGGATGGGACTTGGCGACTCTTCATTGATTAAAGAGCCTTAAAAAAAATCACAGTCAGGAACCACTACCCCATTCCCAGGATTGTTCACCTTCTTGACCAACTCAAGGGGGACAAGTTATTTAGCAAGATTGACCTGAATTATGGCTACCACAAGGTTCCCATCGAACCAACTGATGTATTGAAGAAAACCTTCAAGTATAAAGAAGGTCTCTACGAATGGCTAGTCATGCCCTTTGGATTAACATATGCACCAACCACTTTCATGAGATTGATGGATGATGTATTGATACCCTTCACCAAATACTTTGTGGTATTATATTTGGATGACATCCTCACCTTCAACAGAACATGGGAGGAGCACATGCGACATATTCAACAGATTTTGAGCACTCTGCGATAACACAAGCTTTATGCCAACCTGAAAAAATTCTCTTTTGGCATGAATAGGGTCAATACTTGGGATACATTGTTGATGAGCATGGGGTACATCTCGATCCAGCGAAGATCCAAGCCCTCTGTGACTGGCCAACCTCGACCACACTAACCGAGCTTCAGAGCGTTTTGGGACTAGCCAACTTCTACCGACGGTTCATGTTGGGATCATCCTCTATTGAATGGGTCCTCAGCCAGGTGACCAACGTCGGTGGTAGGGCCAAGTTCGTGTGGGGGAAGGAGTGACAACAATCATTCGATGATATGAATCATAGCTTGTGCTCAACTCCAGTACTCTCCTTGCCTAATCTGCAACAACCATTCGAGATTGAGATTGAGATTGATGCATCTGACTATGTTGTGGGAGCAATTCTCACTCAACATGGGAATCCACTGGAATACCATAGTGAGACACTCTTTGATACTATCCGAAAATACCCCACCTGTGAAAAGGAAATGTATTCCATTGTACAAGCCTTTAATCAATGGAAACATTACATTATGGGGAAAGACACGATCATACACATTGATCACAAGCCTCTGCAGTTCATACAGGCACAAGGGAAATTGTAGAACGACCTCCATCAGAAGTGGTCCACCTACCTGCAACAATTCCATATCAACATAAAGTATATGACAAGTATCTCCAATCGTGTCACTGACTGCCTCAGTTTCCCTCCTGTGGCTACACTCACCACTGTGCTCAATTCTTGTGGACATGAAGCATCTGAGTGGACCCAACTTTATCAACAAGATCTGGACTTCACCACCACCTATCAGCTCTTGGGAACATGCGCAACTGTCACTGATTTTCACATTCAGGACAGACTCATATGCCACCTATGTTATCTTTGTGTTCCTATAAGCGAGCCTTCAAATCGGATTTGGGAAGCCCACTACAGTCGGATGGCAGGACATTTTGGCATGGAGAAAACTGTGGTTGTTCTTCAGAAACATTTTTATTGGCCAAAACTTTGATAGGACTTCAAAAAGTATATAATATCATGCACTTCATGTTCCATTGGCAAGTCAGCCATCAAGAAGCAAGGCTTATACACCTCTCTTTATATTCTCGAGAAGCCTTGGGATTCCATCTCAATGGATTACATGTCTGGCTTGTCATCCACCAAGCAAGGAAATGACTGTGTGTTTGTGTTTGTTGATCAATTTTCGAAGATGCCCATCCTCACAGCTTGTAAGAAGAATTTCACAGCGGCAGATACTGCTAAGCTCTTCTTCGAACGAGTGTGGGTCCACTTTGGGATACCACATACCATCATCTCCAACCGAGACAACAAGTTCCTCATCACCTTTTGGTCGAGTCTCTGGTCTATGCTGGACACCAAGCTTACAAAATCCACTACTTTTCACCCCCAAACTGATGGCCAAATAGAGGTTTTCAATTGGATGATTGTGCACATCCTGCACATGTACAATTCTAGGCATCCCCATACATGGGATGAGAGTCTCCCATATGTCCAACACAATTACAATAGCGCTCTCCATGGCCATAGCCCATTTCAGGTGGGCCTGGGATTCCAACCCTTGGGACCCATTGATGTTTCACTTCCCCTTGCCACCGCACAGACAGACTCTTCCCTTGATCAGTCTGCGATCGACAAATCCACCAGATTCATTGAGCAGATTCAACACATCCGCCAATAGGTCTAGGAGATTTTGCAGAAATCCAATGCTAAGTACAAGCAGTGCCATGATCAACACAGGGTACCACATAAGTTTTAGGTTGGCGATAAAGTCTGGTTACATTTGCAGAAGGAACGTCTCACCGGGCCCCATCGAAAGCTTCACCCACTTCGCTATGGGCCTTAAACTATCACCAAGGTTGTGGGTAGAAATGCTTTTGAGCTCAACACAAAACCCTTCCTTGGTCTGCATCCAGTATTCAATGTGGACCTCCTTCGACCATATTTTCCCCCATTACTAGACACCTCTGAGATCACAGAACAACTAACACTAATAGAGCTCAAACCTGACTGCATGGAATAAGCATCCACTGATCCGATAGTTGACACACAGGTCAAGGGAACTCACCAGTAGTGGATCCAGCTTTATCGGGTTGTCAAGGAAGGGCAACTCCTACACCAAGGAAAGTGGCTCACCTGGGGCCAAGTCCAATAGAAGTTTCCTCACCTAATGGGGGAGCTCAATGCAATAGAGACCATTTCTTAAGGGGGGGAGGATTGATCCAGGTGGATATTGGTGGCCACCCACCTATTCCAAATGGCTCCTCGTGTCCATTTTTTGTTTATCACATTCTTTTGTACTGCTTTGTAATTGTGGGTTCTACACTTCTAGGGATGTTTGAATCCCCACACATCCTCCAGGTGGATACGGGTGGCCTCTCACCTAGTACAACTAGATTATTTTGTATGTTTTCATGTCAGCACATCTTTTTGTACTTCCAGGGCCGTTTTGGGGCCCTAAACAATTTTTTTTGGCTCTCCATAGTCAAATTGTAGACGAAGGTAGAGTTTGATGGTGGAATGTGTAGTTCTCCGAAATACCTTTCCAACAGGATATCACGCGCCTAAAACAGAGGTTGTATGCAAAAGTTACGACCCTTGGAAGTTGAGGTACCAAATTACACCAACTTACCCATAGGGCCCACATGACTTTTGGCATTTCACCTTCTAGGGTTAGGTTTTTGGATGTCTAGGGTTTTGGCATTCATGAGTAATATCAAAAATGCCTCTAAAGACTCATTGTAATCCATTCTGCTTAGACGGATGCACATAGCAACCACATCTCTTCTCATAGATAACTGCATTTTTATATAGACACCTGAGATTTTGGAAGAACAAAGACAATCACCATTTTTTCAATACATTAAACTAGAAAATACGAGTGCCATTGAACTAACCAACATTATGAGCCTTACAAACCTATTTTGGCTACCCATTTTGACCACCTATTGTTGTTGAAATTATGTGTCCAGTCTCTATCCCATTTCCATTGACAACTATGGCCTCAAATTCATGAAGTTGACAATCCAAATACAATTAGCCAATCAAAACAACTTTGTAACTCTTATTTTCAAAGGTATATATTTTAGAAGGTATTCACAGTGGAGAAGTTTTGTTGCAAGATCTATTAGTGTGGTTCTGATAACAACTAAACATATAAAGTAAAATCATTTAGAAAATCTACAATCAAGTATAGGGTACAAGATTTATTAAATAGATGAGACAACCACTAAAACAAAAAAAAGAACTAAGATCCTCCATTTGAGGCACCATCTATAGAAATTGTACAGAGAAGACAGTATGACAAGAAATGATTATTATGGCATAATAAACATCCTTCAAGACACCTTAGTTACAAGACATTGTGTGGAAGTGAGTGTAGAATATATGTTCTTGGGAGATGAAGGACTTGAGCATTCAAACAATAACAATAATTTAGCCCTCCCTTTATAGTTGACAATTCCAAAACCTGTTGACTAGAACATTTAGTAAACTCAGTGAGAATTAGAAAAAAATCAAATCTCGATATAGGTATTGTTATCGCACAGTTTGTAGTTTAGGTCACGGGCTAAAGGATAGAGGACAAACTGGCGGAACGGGAACTTTCCCCACCCATTGTCACCTCGATGGGGAGGTTATTTCTGTTTAGGGAGGTTAGCCTAGGGGAGACATCCCCGGTAACCTGGGGTTTGAAGAGTCAGAAGATACAAGGTCAAGTTTTAGAATTCCCTCCTCACAGGTTACCACCAATGTCAGACAATCCGGCTAATCAGCCAATAAAAGAAGTGTATGCCCTGTTGAAAACACCTGCCCAGAACAAGACAACAACAACACAATATATATTTGCAGGCTATAACTCAAAGGGTTAGTACTTCTTTGACTATCTAATATTATTCAATAAGCATTTATAAAGAAATAGATATAGAATGAAGTCAATGTTGTGTCAATTAGCTATGAAAGATCATCAATTCATCAATATCTACCAAGATGACTAAGCCAACAATATGTTCAATCAACCATTTACTCAATAAATGCTTCAAATCATCATTTAATTGCTTATATTACACTTTTGTTGTGTCAAGATAAGATATTCAACTATGACGTCAGCCTTAATTAGGTTAGCAATGTTAGTTAGGGTTTCAGAATTTAAAGTTTTAAAGGTAGTTTTGCACACTAAAGCTTCAATGTTGGAGATCAAATCAGTGCCTTAGGGTAAATGGAGTCATAGATAAGGGAACAAGGTCTCGGAAGGATGATAATTCAGAAACTAGAAGGTAGGGTTCTATGGTGTTGCAAAGGCAGGGCCCTAGAATCAAAACCCTAGGGGAAAGAGGCTCACTCTGGTGTTGCTTGAGCAAGGCCTCGTGCTCTTTCCTCCTTCTCTAAATTAACTTGGCAAAACGGCTAGCCTAAAGCATAAATCTAAGGGAGAAAGTGTTGCAATAACAAGGCTTTCAAACCCTAGAAGGTAAAAACCCTAGGTGTAGGCAATCTAGGCCTAGGACGTCTCCTCTTTTCAACTTATAGACTTCAACGCTAGCTCAGAAGAAAGAAGACAAGTGTAGCAACGGATAGGCTCTATCTCTTTTCTTCAATGGCTGAAAAATATTTCTCAACAAGGGGACATGTAACAATAACCTACTTGTGTGCTTGTTACATAGGGTTTTAAATCAACAATACAATAAGCAAATGCAAAAAATTATACCTACAACCATTCACTTAAGAAGTTTTGCAAGAAAATTTACTTACATGTCATGAAGAAAAGCACAAGCAAACCCTAGTTGTAAACCTTCCTTGAGAGAAATGCCATAAATGCC
>ML777659.1:30737-47135 GCA_009831015.1 Picea engelmannii | reverse complement strand
AAGTTAAAAGTAAATTATATTAATCTTCAACCTTACTTTGTATCACAATTTTAGAAGCTAATTTACTTGAAAGTAAGATGTGAGAATTGATCAGCATTTCGAGAATATTACTTTTGTTCTTAAGTTCATAATGAATAATTAAATAGTTATTGTTATCACATTTATTTTTAAAAGGGGGTGTTTCCCTCAGAAGTTGGCCCCTTGGCGAAATAATTAAAGAAGGTGGGAAAAAAACCCACATTTTGGATTATATCCTAAGTCGGTGGAGTGATGAGATGTTTTGGCGTGACATGATAAGGCACACACAGATCTGGGTGGTCGAGAGCTGAGCACCCTAGATCAACGGTTCATGGCCATATCGGGGCCTCAACATGCGCACAAGATAAAAAAGGTAGAGCGGGCCGGGAAAAATAGTCGTGGTTTGTGAAGGTGCTACGTGTCGGCCAAAGACACACATTGGGACCAAAAGAAGGGAGGCTCCAAACCACTTTTCGCAGCCCCAATATGCGCATGTGCACATAGTGTCCTATCCCAGGCTGACAAGTGGTTGCCTCTCATCCCTTCCACCCCATCCATCTGTCTTCCACTCATCATCCCACCGGTACCTGTCCCTTCCTCATATCCAGCCACTTGTGCCACCTCGCTCCACATCACCTCCATCTCATTACACCTCAGCTCCCGCTTGTGTGCCCCCCACTCTATCCTTAGTTTCCTCATCTATCCACAACCATCCACCTAGCCATCTCCCACCCGCTACTCCATAATGAGTGAGCCAATCACTTCGTCGACATCCACGTCTACTGTTAGGCTTCCCCATAAGTATCAAGCTCAAATCCCGGTGGTGAATGCTGAGGATGCCACGTCTTATAGGTGAAGAGTTGACTTGAGCCATCCCTGATCCTAATGAAGAAGTTATTAAGGTTGGTTGGTGGTGGTTGAACGTCATTTCTTCCATAAATGGAAAGCATATGAAAGGACGACTAGTTAGTTGGCTAATCATTAGGTCCATTCTGAGGCTCATTTGCATATGATAGATGTTCACGTCTGGACAGAGACTACATGAACAGTCTGTCAGAAAGCATGCACACATAATGCCTTCAATGGAGCTTCTCAATTATTCTTTTGTGACTTTTTGCTTTGAGTATAAATACTAAATTTTGATATTTTGTAAAGGTCAATGGTAGAGCTACGCTCCCACTTGTAAAGTTTTAATGAGGCCTCTGGTCCTCTGGTTATGTACATGTATTTGAGACTTCTTGTTTAATGAAATTCAACCTCTTTCCATCTCTCCGTAAACACTGTGTTAAGACTCTCGGAATTGGAGGATCCAGTTGAGGGTTGTGATGTTGTTGTGATGTAGGTTTGATCATTGCAATATTTTCACCAGTTTTAATCAGTTTCTCGTGTTATATTTTCCCCTCTTATATTGAATAGCTCGGGCATGGTGGATCCGATCGAGTTGTTACAGTAGCATTGTGATGTAGGCTTGATCATCGTGCTATTGTAGCTGTGTCGTTTAGACACATCTCAGTATCTGAAGCTTTGGGTACAAGAGGATTGTGTTCTTGAAGCTTTTCTTCCTTAGGATGCCGGAAGACCGGATGTCCACAGTAGGTCCTCACATCTCCTCACCAGTTCTTCCCCCTATTCACCCTTTACTACAACTTACTGATTGAAGTTAGATCAATACCTCACTTGCCTTAGGCATACCAACCTAGTTTTCTGAGTTAAAGCGATATAATATTGAGACTACATCCATTAGACCACCCTTTAAACTATTTACCGTGACATACAAACTGATGGGTATCAGGCTTACCTCTGACGCAATCCAGAGGTGACTTCTGACACTAACAATTATGATAAACTCAATTAGCATTTATAAAATATTTGTGATATTTTAGCTTCCTCTTGATTGTAATTTGATCATATTATTTTATATTCCCATAATTAATACAAGTCTCAAAATATCTAATTCAACATTTTTTTACTATACTATAAGGATACATGAATATAAAAATGAACCAAGAAAAGAAAATAAGTTATAAAAAAGGGTAAATATATGTCTTATGTTATTAATTAAACTTTGCGCAAGTTAAAAGTAAGTTATATTAATCTTCAACCTTACTTTGTATCACAATTTTACAAACTAGTTTACTTGAAAGTACGATGTGAGAATTGGTCCTCATTTCGAGAATATTTCTTTTGTTCATAAGTTCATAATGAAAAATTAAAAATAGTTATGATAATCTCAATTAGAATTTATTAAATATTTGTGATATTTTCACTTCTTCAAACCCAATAATTCATACAAGTCTCAAAATCTCTAATTCAACATTTTTTTACTATACTATAAGGATGCATGAATATCAAACTTAACGAAGAAAATAAAATAAGTTATTCAACATTTTTGGACTTGCTTGGAAAAGACTCTCAACATCTCATTGGAATGGGATGGCAATTCAATCGAAGAATGCCTTTCTGGTCTATATTCCCATCACTCCTTCTTGATTAGCCTTCTGGTAACGGTTTGTTGGAGTCTCTGGTTAGAATGGAATAAGAAATTTTTTCATAATGATTATACGATTCCGATGGTGGTGGCACAAAAGTCATTGCTGCTTTTTAAGGTGAGTAAAGTTCTTGAGGTTAAAAAAACAACAACATTGACCAGGAAACCACCGAAGCTCCAAGGGATTGTTGGCTGGTTTGATGGGGCGACAACAGGAAATAGCCTTAGCAATGGGGCTGGTGGTGTTATACAGATAGATCCAAATTTTGTTATTAAATGGACATTTAACCTGGGAGCTGGTACTAATAACAGAGCTGAGTTGATCGGAGTGTGGACAACTCTACATATGGAAAAATTACACAACTTACAGATGATCCAAATAATCGGGGACTCAAAATTGGTGATAGACTGGTGTAATGGTGAAGGTAGGCTCCAAAACCTGGCACTGAAAGGCTTGAAGGAATGTATTTTGAGTTTACGCAGACATTTTGAATATCTCTCCTTTATTCACTCTTACAGACAATTTAACAAATTAGCAGATGATCTATAAAAAAAGGCCCTGCTAGATAAAGATCATTTTGGTCATATTGTCTACACCCGATGGAGAGATAATGTGCCAGATATAACTCAGCTCATCAAGGTTTTTTGATTTAATATACTTTCATAGTATTTGACTTTCTGCTGATGTGAGGAATGGTGGTCTTAAAAAGACTCAACAGGAAATTTATCTCAGTTATGGATCAATGTAATAGGGACACTCTGTTCTTATGCTTGACGCATGATGTAATGATCAATAGAAGATGAATAAGGCCGGGAAGTTCTGAAAAAAATTCAATCAGTCGAAATTGGAAAAAATCAGCGATGTAATCCTTTATATCTATAATATAAGAGTAATTTTCTTTGATTGGAAAAAAAAAAGTTATAAAAATGGGTAAAGATATGTCTTATGTTATTAATTAAAATTTGGGCAAGTTAAAAGTAAATTATATTAATCTTCAACCTTACTTTGTATCACAATTTTACAAACTAGTTTACTTGAAAGTACAATGTGAGAATTTGTCCTCATTTCGAGAATATTGTTTTTGTTCATAATGAATAATGAATAATTAAAAATAGTTATGATAAGATCAATTAGCATTTATAAATTTTTTGTGATATTTTAACTTTCACTTAATTGTAATTTGGTCATATTTTTTTATATTCCCATAATTAATACAAGTCTCAAAATCTCTAATTCAACATTTTTTTGCTATACTATAAGGATGCATGAATGCAAATCTTAATCAAGAAACATATACAAAAACATACAAATATCATATGTTACATGTTAATTGTTGTTGTAATTGATATTAAGAATTGAATTAGCTATTAGGAGCCCTTAAAATTTATATCCAATTAGCTATTAGGAGTCGTAAAATTTCTTACCCACAAATAAAAAGAGGGGATAAAGATAGGGGATAAGGGATAAAAAATTGTTATGATCTACATATTTAATTCAATTTTTAATTATATATTTATTATTATTATATATTATATGTAATATTAAATTAATATATAACTTAATATATTATATTTTATTATGTTATAATTAATATATAATATAATATAATATATTTATTATATTATATTTATTATATATTATATTATTATATTTATAATACAAAATTAATTTATAACATAATATATTATATTAATTATATTACATAATATATTATGTATTTGATTTTTATGTAATATCTTAAGTATATATTATTATATGCGTTTAAAGAGGGACACATGCATTAGTTATTTAAGGACAATGATTTTTTTTTTTAAACTCACTTAAGAGGCTCATTTTAGATTTGAATATTCCCCTAATTAGTATGTATGAACTATGTATGATCTATGCATTCCACATTCTCAACTATCTCTTGATGCCACCATGGAATGCTATCCATATGAATCTCCTTTGATGTGATCCAACGTACAAATGTAGATAATTTAGATATGGCATGCCTTAGGTCATGGGGGAAGTCATGGTTCACACACCCGTGCACGAGAAAAGGATAATGAAACTACAAAGTAAACACATACAAATTATTTATGTTTTATCCCATGGCATAAAAATAAAAATTACAAATAATAAAATCATATTATTGACATACTTCGTACCTTTAGAAGGTTCAAATGGTCATGTGATTTCAGCCCCAACAAATGGTCTTGACGCATAGTGAAGCAACGTCATATGGAAGACCCATATAAATAAGGCACCTTCACACCCAATATAACTTCCTTTTCCAAAGAAAGATCTTCTTTCTTCAAAATCCATGGGACATCACCTTCTTTGAAAGACTAAGAGGGACCAACCTCTCCTCTACTTTCTTGTCTTGGCCAATGTTTCTTTTTAGTTTTTGAAGAAACAATATCTCTCCTTACAACCAATGTGTCACTTTCTTTCAATGATATGTTCCTCCATAAAGAAGATGAAATATTTTTAAATATATACATGGGATCTAGTAAGTGGAAAATCTTAAGATGCTCCCAATATGGGAGCTCATAAAAGATAGATTTCCTTTTCATCCCAATGGGAAATTTCTCAACATAGGTGTCGAAGACTTCTGGATCATCAAACATACACTCCCCATTTGAATCGAACATTTTTGTAATCTCCTTCTCCTTCTCTCTTTCATATTCTCTAAGCCATTCTGCTGGTGTCATTATTGCAAGCCTTTGGGTTCTCTCTGGTTTACCATTGAAAGAGAATGTTTCTCTTATATAAGGGTGTTATTCTGGGAGGAATACCCTCGAGCAGTCGTACAATATCTTTCATAGGTGGTTGGACCATCTAGACTTCAAAGAGGGTCCACAACATTTACATCCATGATAGCCTTTAGTTACAAGACTTGCAAAATTATTGTATACATAGAACATTAGCGTTTAAGAATAAAACATCAATCACAACGAATTAAATATAGAAATAAATATTGTTATGTATATAAACAAATCAATAAACATGTTAATTTCCAGAGAAAACTTCTAATCCTAGATAATCATGTGTGGTGTAAGGAAATATACCATACAACGTAAAACTCCTCTTTGTTGCGATCAGTCTTGATACATTGTATACATGTATCCCTTCCCATAATTCCTTCAATTAATCTACCAATGGTTCTAGGTAGACATCCATATTCTTCACTTGTCTTCTACCAGGGACTATAACATAAGATGTTTATTCTTCACAGATAACCATGGGGGGATATTGTTATTTATCACTACTACATGCCAAACATAATAGTTGGTGTTTTGGAGGGAATATGGGTTCACACCATCCATTTCTATACTGAGTCATAGAATTCGTACTTCATCCTTGAATGTTTTTGGCCATGTATCCTCTATATTCTTCATGACTATTGAATCTGTTGGGATTCACATAACTCCTGAGTCACTTTTGTACGAGGCATGCCATCCCTGCAACATAGCTAATTCTTTGCAACGAAAGAGCCTTTAGATCCTTGGGATTATAGGCATGTGCCTCAATATCGTATGAGGAGGACCATCCGATTTACCATTTTTATTTGATTTATGGTACCTGTGATGCCCACATTTCAGACATATATATTTTTCTTCATATTCTCCTCTATATAGAATAAAATCATTAAGACATGATATGATATATACTCAACACCCAACATTTTCAACAACTGTTTTTCCTCTTCACAGCTACCAGGAAAAACATTATCACTAGGAAGAACCTTATCTTTGAATATCTTGCAGTTAGTGGGAAACAAAAATGTACAAGGTGATGTAGGAGCATCGCTCCACCTTAGAAATGTGCCATCATCCCAACACATCAATGCGCATTTCAGAAAGGGAGAGTAATTGACCCTCCCATTTTTTAAATTTGAAATCTAATCCAATACGGATTTTTGTGTTGTAAGGCTATAAGAACCGAGCCGTGCCTTTGTATAGGTAGTGGATAGGGTTTCCTTAAATGGTTGCTTGTAGCAGGCCTAGATGGTATTCAGGTATGAATCAACATTTATGTAATGAAGCCGTAGGAGTATGGTGTCGTAACTGAGACAGTGATAGCACTAAGGCGGTGAAGAGGATAAGCTCGTAGAGCCTCGTTTTTGAAAAAAGGAGAGAGATATTTGTAGAGAGGTCGGATAGGAGAAGCATAACTCGAGAGAGCTCTAATAGCAGAAGCAGAACTCAGAGTAGAGTTAGATTAGGAGAACTTGAGAGAACTGGGACTCTGTTGCAGTCCAGTTTTTGTAAACATCTGTATAGACACACAAAGATAATAGAAAATCAGTTTTTCCTGCACATGGTGTGTTTGTATGTTTGTGTTTATTGTTATTCTTTTATATGTCATTCATGTTCTAAATGTATGAACTGGTGAAGTATTCTATGAGTTTCAATTGTTTCTCATATTTTAGTTTTAGAGTGCAAGGAGTGCACATTTGTTCGCATGGAGTGCATTGACATAGGTGAGTTAACCTCAGAAAATCTCAAGAGAGATACTGTTGAACCTTCATCAATAGAAGTGAAAGGAGTGCACAGAAAGAACTCTATGTTGAGTTCATAAATATACATAGCTACTGAACACTCTATAAGTAGAAGCTCTGTAAGGTGTGCATCAAGCAAGGAGAATGCCAGGAGGGCGAGAAGAATTTCTTTCCAAGAAATCCTTCGGAACTGAGTTTGATGAAATCCTAGAAACGCAAGGAGTGCGTGGGAGATCAAAATCTTCGAGGAGATCAATCTCCAAAGGGATAACAGAAGGAGTGCGTGGGTGACAGACTTATTATGAGTCCAAAAAATTATAAGAGATAACGTGTTCAAAAGCACCAACAAGACCCAGAGTAGTTGGGTTCATAGGAGGAAGTTCAAAGGCCAAAACCTTTGAACAATGACAAAAAATTTCCAAGGCAGAAGAAGTAAAAATCTGAGGAGGAGGAGAGACAACATCTGTCAGATCAGTTGTAGAGAGGAGCCTGGATTGTTAGATCTACGTGCAATGAACAGACGAAGAACATAGGAGAAGAAGAGATCCCATCCGTTGAATTTAAGTGCGAAGGAATAACAACCGTTGGATCCGGAAGAAGGTGCACGAGCCTTAACGTCTTGTGTGTGCATGAGGGCAGACTTGTCAAAGTTCTGAATTTCTGAAGTGAACAGGGATTGTCCATCATCAAGGGTGACAGGTGGTGCAATATCTGAGGTTTCGAGTGAAATAAATCCAAGAGGAATGAGTGCACAGGAGTTGAAACTCCTAAAACTCGAAGACCCGAAGTGGAAAAAGGTCGTTAGATCAAGGGGGAGACACAAGTCAAGAGATCGTGTGTTTCGGATGAAAGCACTCCAGGAGGAATGAGTGTGTAGGAGTTTGAAACTCCAGAAGCTCGAAGAGCCGAAGAACTGAAGCACCAAAGATCCAAATCCCAGAAGAGACGAAGAGCCAAATAGCCGAAGATTCGAAGAGTCGAAGCCTGAAGAGATGAAGCACTAAAGTGCCAAGGCCCAAAGAGCCGAAGCGCCGAAGAGCCGAAGTGTCGAAGAGAAAAAGAGACGAAGAGCTGAAGTGTCGAAGAGATGAAGAGATGAAGCACCGGAGAGTCGAAGAGTTGAAGCACCGAAGAGACAAAGAGATCTGGACCGTTAGATCTAGAGAGACACGTGTCGACAAATCGCAAGCTTCAGGTAAGTTAAATTAGGGTTTTAGTTGAAAGTTGAAACTTTCGAAACCCAAAGACCCGAAGTGAATCTAGCCCATCAGATTAAGAGGACACATGGCGTGAATCTGTGGACTCCGGGTAAAGACCTGAAGTAATCCTTGATCATCATATCAAGGGGGAGACACGTTCCAGTGGATTATCAACTCTGGATAAATGCCTTTGGAGGAAGGCGAGAGTTGAGATCTAAGATTTTCGAAGTTTGGAAATACGAATTGATGAGAGTCGTTGATGTGAAGGTGGACACACGACGCCAGATCTAGAACTCTGGAAGAAAGAGGAGGGGGGAAATTCTGAAGACCTGGAGAAGATCTTGATTGTTGATAAAGAATGGAGTCGTAGGACCATTGATATGGTTAAGGAGGATAAAGTCCCGAAGTGAGAGCACAACCGTTGATTGGGGAGGATATGTGTTAGGAGATCTTCCACTCTACAAGATAACCAGTCAGCAATGGTAAGTGTTTAAGACTTGAGATTCCCAAAGGCTAGATTCACGGAGGAAATCCTAGCCATAGATTAAGGGGGACAAGTGTCGATAGATATTCTACTCTGAAATATTATCACAGAGGGGAAAGCAGGAGTTTGAGATTTGAGATTCCCGAAGGCCAGATTCGAAAAGGGGATCCTGGCCGTAGATTGAGGGAGACAGGTGGCAGCAGATCTTCCACTCCGAAATATTTCCATACGGATGAAGACAAAGGTTGAGAGTTGAAACCCCCGAAAGCTGGAAACCCGAAATCAACAAAAACCGTTGATTTGAACGGGAGCTACGTGGCGACAGATTGTGGAGATCTTGGATTGCGTGTAGAAGGAGGAAAGGAAGGGTAGATAGAAGTCATTGATTGAGAGGCATTGCCAAAATATTGAAGATCGATGGACGAGAAGGATTCCGGGGCCAAAACTTGCTCAAATGTTAATTTTCCTTGAGCAGCCCACAATTTCAACCACGGTTTTAATGAAGGGATACATGGCAGCTGGAGGTGGATTATGGGGAAAAAATGGGTTGGTCTAAAACCACTCTTGCCTGTGCCCGAAATTGCATATTTCTGCAAGGTCACAGCCCAGGGGCATATGTAGGAGAGGACTAGTGAAGAGGATATAGCACCCACAAACTGAAGAGTGCCCAAAGTGCGCAGAAGGAGGTCACGGGTATCACATGACCTACGCCTTAGGAGAAAAGGGGACCTGTGTATACATGATTTGGGTTCAATCAGGAGACCGAAGAGTCAATTCGACTCAGTCAAAAGAGATATCCTAGACTGGGAGGTCGTAGAACCCCAACATGGAAGAGGGGTTGCATCAAGTGGTATAAGAGCAGATTTTTGTCTGTAGATTTCAAGCGGAAGAGAAAGAGGAGAAGATCAAATTTTTCTTGCAGACAACAGACAAGAAGGAGGTGAAAGGAGATAATCTGATAACATCAAGTGGTATCAGAAGTTAAATTTTTCCTGTAGATAGCAGGTGAAGGAAGGAAGAATACTGATGCTCGGTGAGGAGGTTGTTGAACGTGCACAAAAACAAAAATTTAAGCAGCCAGGTGAGTTGTAAAAGAATATGGAGATGCTCTCGGATGTAGAGTGATCCATAGGCTTTCCAGGAGGGTAGGTAGAAGGTGAAAATGGCTACTGAAGGCCACGAGCGTGGTCGAAGAGAAGGATGAAAGTAGAAATGCAATCCAAATATGGATCTAGAGGTCAATGAGATAAGAGAAAGGATAAAACAACTAGCATTGAGGATGCATCAAGAGGCAAAGGTACACTGGAGGTACGAATGTCCTGTGAACAGGAAGGCAAAATGGCATGTTCAAAATTTGTTGGCCAGAAAGAAGAAACAAGAGTTAAGGAGGTGGATGAGGGAATTAGAAATCCTTAGTGACACAGAGGAAGAATAGATTCACATCTGTGAACCAAAAATAGGGAGATACCTCAGTGATGAGGAGGAGGTGAGATTAGATGAAGATCTCATAAACTGCCAGGTGGGCAGAAATGGAATTTCAAGTTGTCAAGTGGGAAATGGAAAGAGATCAGTAGAAGGTCTCATATACTGCCAGGGGAGCAGTGATGAAATTTCAGATTGTCAGGTGGGGAATGAGATGGGATTGATTGATCTCATAGACTTCCAGGTGGGCAGAAGAGAAGTCCCAAATTTCCAGGTGGGCAAGGGAAGGAAGGTGAGACTGTTAGAAAGTATCAGGAGCTCAGAAGTGATTTCATGTTAGCAAGGAGTGTTGATAGATGAAGATTCATGTGGATTTGCAGACCATGTGAATGAATATAATGAGAAGTTAAATACTTCCACCATCAAAGAGGAAGATTAGAGGAGCATTCTGATTATTGGAGGGATAAATACATTCCTACCAAACAACCAATTCGAGGCCAATGCACATGATGAAAGTGAAATAGAAGAGGAAGGACAACCAACATAAACTGTTGAAGAGGAAGAAATGGAGCAGACACCGATGTCTACCCCAACAAAAGGATATGAGGATTCGAGAGAATGACTCATTTTTTTTATCCAGGAAGCTAAATAGGAGATGACTGTAGCACTGAAGCTTGTAGCAGAAGAGGAAATAGACAACATGGATTTTGTTGAGCTGCATGAGGAATTGGAAGCCCTAGAGAGAAGGGTAATGGTGCAAAGCTTGCACATCCAATAGGCTAAGTTGGAAGAATATGGAGGAGCATACCATTCAGAGGAACAACTCAAAGAAGTTGGATGTGAACCAACACAAGAGGAGATGACAGAAGCTAATATGTCGGAGGAGAAAGCTGAGCAACAACTCAGTGATGAGACTGTAGAACTGGATCCTGTAGCAAGGTGGAAAGATAATGCCACAAAAGAAGAAGAAAATGATATGGGGGGTCAAGATGATCTACCCACTGATAAGGAAGAGTTGCAGCTGAGAAGACTGCATAAGGAGAACCAACCACTAGAGCAGCTGGATAGGGTGATAGAGGATATCAGGAAGTTGATGTTGAAGTTAGTAGAAGAAGTCAACAAAGGGGAGAAGAAAAGAAGAGATATTTCCATAGTAGCAGGGAAGAAGAAGAAGAAGAAGTAGCAACAACAACAACAACATAGCTGGAGAGGAGCAAGAGGAAAACTCCAAAGAAAAGTTTTCGATCCAAGAGGATTTCAACACTAGATAAGAAGAGCTCATGAGAAAGAGCTCATGATTTTCCCAGCAGTGGAGTACTTGATGCAACCCCCCTTCCTTGCTGGGGTTTTGCGACTTCCGGGTCTAGGATATTTATTTTGACTGAGTCAGATCGACTCTTTGGGATCCTGATTGAACCTAAATCATGTATACACAGGTCCCCTTCTCTCCTAAGGTCCAGGTCCTATGATACCCGCGACCTCCTTCTGTGCGCTCCAGGCGCTAGCTCCTCTTTACTAGCCCCTTCCTACATATGCCCCTGGGTTGCGACCTTTCGGAAATATGCAATTGTGGGCATGGGAAAGAGTGGTTTTAGACCAACCCACTTTTTACCCCGCAATCCACCTCTAGCTGCCATGTATCCATTCATTAAAACCGTGGTTGAAATTGCGTCCCGCTCAAGGAAAATTAACGTCAGATAAAATTCTGGCCTCGCAATCCTTTTCATCCATTGATATTCAATATTTTGGTGATGCCTCTTGATTAATGACTATTATCTCCAAGATCTATCACCACGTAGATCCAGTTCAAATCAACGAATGTTGTTGATTTTGGGTTTCTGACTTTCGGGGGTTTCAACTCTCAACCTTTGGCTTCTTCTGTATGGAAATCTTCTGAAGTGGAAGATCTACTACCACCTGTCTCCCTGAATCTATGGCTAGGATCCCCTCCATGAATCCATCCTTCGAGAATCTCAAATCGCAAACTCTTTCTTTCCCCTGTGTGATAATCTTCTAGAGTAGAAGATCTATCGACACTTTTCCCCCTTAATCTATGGATGGGATTTCCTCCGTGAATCCGACCTTCGGGAATCTCAATTCTCAAACCCTTGCCACTACTGACTAGTTATCTTCTGAAGTGGAAGATCTACTAACACGTATCCTCCCTAATCAACGGTTGGTCTCCCGCTTCGGGATTTTAGCCTCCTCAACCAGATCAACAGTCCTATGACTCCCTTCTCGATCAATGATCAATATCTTCTCCGGGTCTTTAGACTTTTCCCCCTCCACTTTATTCTAGAGTTATGGATCTGGCCCTGTGTGTCCACCTTCACATTAATGACTCTCGTCAATTATGGACTTCAAAAATATCAGATCTCAACTCTCACTTTCCTCTAAAGGATTTTATCCAGAGTTGATAATCAACTGGCACGTGTCTCCCCCTCGAGCTGACGATCGAGGATTACTTCGGGTCTTTACCTGGAGTCCACATATTGACACCATGTGTCCTCTTAATTTGATGGCCTATATTCACTTCGGGTCTTCGAGTTTCGAAAGTTTAAACTTTCAACTAAAACCCTAATGCAACTTACCTGAATCTTGGGATCTGTCGCCACATGTCTCTCTAGATCTAATGGTCCAGATCTCTTTGGCTTTTCGGTGGTTCGATAGTTCAGCTCTCCGACGGTTCGACTCTTCGGCTCTTCGGATCTTCGACGCTTTGTCTCTTCGGATATTTGGCTCTTCAGTGCTTCGACTCTTCGGCTCTTCGGGCTTCGGCTCTTCGAGCTTCAGCTCTTCGGTGTTTCAGCTCTTCGGGCTTCGACTCTTCGACTCTTCGAATCTTTGGTGCTTCGGCTCTTCAGCTCTTCTGGGCTTTGGATCTTCAGCGCTTCAGTTCTTTGGCTCTTCGAGCTTTAGGAGTTTCAAACTCCTACGCACTCGTTCTTCCCACAGTGATTTTACCCAAAACACACGATCTCTTGATGCTTGTCTCCCCCTTGATCTGACGGCCTTTATCCACTTCAATTCTTCGGGTTTCGGGAGTTTCAACTCCTGTGCACTTGTTCCTCTCGGAGTGATTTCACCCGAAACCTTATATCTTGTGCCACCCATCACCCTTGATGATGGATGGTCCTTGTTCACTTCGGGACTTTGAAAATTCCGCCCTCCTGTGCACACAAGATGATAAGGCTTGTGCACCTTCTTCCAAATCCAATGGTCACTAGTCCTTCACGCTCAGATCCAACTGATGGGATATGTTCTTCTCCTCTACGCTTCCTCTGTTTGCTGGAAGTAGATATAACGATCCAGGATCCTCTCTAAAACTGATCTGACAATTGCTGTTACTCCTCCTCTTGAGTTTTTGACTTCTTCTACCTTGGAAAAATTTTGTTAGTGTTCAAGGGTTTCAGCCTTTGAACTTCCTCCTATGAACCCAACTACTCCATGTCTTGTTGGTGCTTCTTAACGCGCTATCTCTTCTGATATTTTTGACTTAGAATAAGTTCGTCACCCACACACTCCTTGCATCATCCCTTCTGATCTTGATCTCCTCGAAGATTTCAATCTCCCACACACTCCTTGTGTTTCTAGGATTTTGTCAAACTCATATCTGAAGGATTTCTTGGAAATAAATTCTTCTCACCCTCTTGGCATTTTCCTTGCTCGATGGACACCTTGTAGAGCTTCTCCATACAGATTTTTCTATAACTCTATCTCTTTATGAACTCAAAATAGATTTATTTTTGTGCACTCCTTGCACTTTTGCTGATGAAGGTTCAATGATATCTCTCTTGAGCTTTTCTGAGGTTAACTCACCTCTGTCAACGCACTCCTTGTGGACAAATGTGCATTCCTTGCACTCAAAAACTCAAAGAAGAGAAACAATTGAAACTCATACAATAATTTACTAGTTCATACATTCAGAACATGAATGACATATAAAATCATAACAATAAACACAAACATACAAACACACCATGTGTAGGAAAAACTGTTTTTCTATTATCTTTGTGTGTCTATATAGATGTTTACAAAAAATAGACTGCAACAAAGTCCCAGTTCTCTCAAGTTCTCCTAAAATATACTCTGAGTTCTTCTTCTGCTATCAGACCTCTCTCGATTTTTGCTTCTCCTATCCAACCTCTCTATAAACATCTCTCTCCCTTTTTAAAAAATGAGGCTCTATGAGCTTATCCTCTTCACGACCTTAGTGTTGTCACTGTCTCAATTACGGAACCATACTCCTACGACTTCATTACATAAATGTTTATTCAGAGCTGACTACCATCTAGGCCTGCTAAAAGAAACCATTTAAGGAAACACTATCCACTACCTGTACAAAGGCACAACTCAGTTCTTACAACCTTACAACACAAAAATCTGTATTGGATTAGATTTCAAATTTAAAAAATGGGAGGGTCGGTTCCTCTCCCTGTCTGAAATGTGCACTGACATGATGGGATGGTGGCGCGTTGCTGAGGTGGAGCGATGCTCCTGCATTACAAGGTCATTTAACATTTATAAAAACAACCATTTCTAATGTTGATTGTGTGACATGATTTCACAAAATTAATATAAGGCACTTGCTGGTCAATTACCACAATATTGTCGAGAAACATGCATTTGACATGCCAAGCTTTGCTTTCATGCTGTACAATAACATTGTTTTCCCAATATGGGTAGAATTTGACTGGGCACTAGGTCCAAAGAGAGGGGTGGTGGAAACATATTTTAGGCTTTCAAAAATTGTATCATTGATATGAGCATCATCCCCTAGCTCATCGTTCTTGAATGTATTTAAAAACAATGTTTCCATGGAATTTTTATCCCGTAAGTAATCATCCATACCAACCTCTTTTTGATTCTCTCCATTGCCAACTTCTGAAGAAGTACTATTGTTGTATTCATTCCTAATTGGTGAATTTGGATGTAGTAGGAATTGAATAGGTGGTTGATTCAACCATTCTTGGTACGCTTCCTCTCTGATTTTTGCTCTCATTACATCCTTCTCTCGGGTTGACATTGTTGTGGGGTGCAACGAAAGATGGTAGGTAGGTCACTCATCATCAAAAGAATCATAATTTCAAAAATAGTGAACATTAGTACATCGATGATATTAGTAAGAACAATGTAATAATTTGTTTGTTCAAATTACATTATACCAAAAAATTATTACCGTCGCCGACCAAGGATTGGGGCTAGAAGATGGAATGTCACAATTGGCAGGGTAAAGAGGTTGTCCATTTTCATCTACCAACTACTTGCAGTATGTTTCTCCTAATAAGGCCTTCCGATGTTTTTGAACCGGTACTGGAATGTTTTCTACATCTGAACTCGATTCTGAATCAAGATCCTACAAATTTGGATACATTTTTATTCATATTGACATGGATAAAAAAAAATCAATGAGATAAGCGAAAAATAAATAAAATAAGTTAAACTCACTAGAGATGGAAAGAGAGAAATCAACGATGGACTTTGAGAAATATGGAATGGGAAGGAATTTG
The DNA here is from genome assembly GCA_009831015.1 of Picea engelmannii. Lineage (NCBI taxonomy): Eukaryota > Viridiplantae > Streptophyta > Pinopsida > Pinales > Pinaceae > Picea > Picea engelmannii. The sequence continues at coordinate 31,527 of ML777659.1, read as the reverse complement.
AAGAGTTGGCCATTTGATCATACTATAAAGTTTCCTCGCATTTCAGCAAAATTAACAATAAATTTTCTTCTACATATCTAAAATAAATTTTAAGGACCATACCACAATATGAGTTTGAATAAAGTTTTGAAACCATTTATTAAGGATAAGGCGACATAAAACGTAAATGTATACTGAAGTATTGCAAGTCATGTGAATTCATCCTAAAAGATACTTTGAGATGAATATACTATTTTATGTGCAAATAAAAGTTCAAATAACTTTAAAAGAATAATGGTGCACTTATAAACCACAAATGCACCGATACAAATATTAATAATAAGCACCGATGTGTTGAAAAATCAACCACTCCGTGTTTCTAGATTTTTTTAATAAAAAAAATTATATGTCGTCGGTGTGTCAAATAATATGGATACATTGGTGCATAATGCAATATGGATGCATCAATGCGTCTTACATAAACACACTATCACACCGAAAAAAGTTTAAAAAAAAACACGATTTTTTTTAAACAATTAAAAAAAGAGCGGGAATCGAATTTCATAAAGTCATTTAAATACTAAAAAGATATTCACTATGTGATTATTTTGCAAAATTTTGTAGGGGAGAGACTTGCAAGAGAGACATACGGAGGAACATTGTGGAGGAGCAGATTACTTTGGAACCATAGTATTATTCAGGATATGAGAATTTGAAGGGTATGGTGATTCACTCTAAACCCTTTTCAAAATGTTTTTTTAATATTAAGAAGGTATTCAATATTTTCATTATTTTGCCAAAATTTACAGGA
>ML777659.1:16455-29866 GCA_009831015.1 Picea engelmannii | reverse complement strand
CAGAAAATTATGTGATTTATTTACAAAATATATTTAATAATTTATGTATTGAATGGTACAGGTTGTATATTGATAAAAATATGAGTGATAAGAGTTCAAATAAGAAAAGTTCTCGTCGACACAATGGTGACACATTCGGAAAAACAAAAAAGGCAGGTTCTTTGTCAATTCTATAAACAATTAACATGGTTGAACTATATGCAAGTTTAACTAATATGTATTGGTTAGTGTGTGTCATGCAATGCCACAAAATGAGGAACATCGATAACATTATTTCTGATCTAAGTGCAGAAGAGCATAAAAGCTTGATGGAAAAATTGTAGAGGGATGAATGAGATGAATGAAAAAATACTATTCAATATTTTTTCTTTTTTGAATTTTCATTAATAATATACTTAGGAATATCAGATGGCATGTTTTAAACAATCTATTAATTCACATATGTTTAATATTCTACATGCATCGACAACGAGGGAACAAAATGTCATCATAATAAAACAAAATTAATTAATATAGAATATGTAAATGATGATGGATTGGTCCTTAGCTCATTTTGAGTGGTGTTTGAGATTAAGCAAAGGGGGAAAAACTTTTATAGAACTATGAGGAATATAGTGGAACGAATGTATATACGTACTTTCCACTTACAATATAGAAATAAATCCAATGATTCCAAGAACTAGGTTATATTTAAACTACATGAAACATTTCTAGAGTAATGGTCGATGAGACCTGTCAGACTTACAATAGCAAAAACATACAACAACAAAAAAGAATCATTCAAAAAGTAATATTCCTAAAAACACTTTTTTAGAATATATATATATATATATATATATATATATTACAAAGTATTCATATATCAATATATCAATTTTTGTGATATTTAGTTTTCATATATCAATATATATTTTTTTAAGTAAGAAATTATGTATTACCTTTCATGGAGAAAAATTACAGTATTGTCTGAGATATCAGAGATATGAATTTGTTGAATTGCCCCGAAGGGAAACCAATTTAGCCCGATCCTTGTCCTTGTGTGCCAGTGAAAATTATACATCATTGCCTGAATCACTCCATGGGGAAACTGATTCATCCGACCCATGCATGAAGACTATAAATGAAATATTATCTCTCGATAGACACAAAACATGCGAAGAGACTACCGCCTGTTGGACAAAAAAATTGAGTGTGCTAGACTTCGACATGCAATAAACGTTTATCATATTGAACAAATACATGCAATTAGACACCTATAAATCCTGTCGACTGTCATGGTTCCTAAATCTCATTGTTGTCCTAAGCTTCCCTGGATTGCTTTCCCACGTCTTGGTTGAAAGCCATGTCACATTTTGTAGCCACCCCTTGAGCTAGAGAAAGTAACACTCCCGAAAAGGCTAGTGAAGTGTTGCCCAAGTCTAGTGAGTGTAGGGGATGGAGCATGAACGCAAGTAGAGATTCAATTTTCTTCGTGCATCGGTTGAGGTGCTCCAAGTGAAAGTGGAGGTCGTTGATGTATTTGCAAACTGAAAAAACCAAGTCCAAGAGAATCGACACTGATTCTCGTAACATTGAACGTGAAGCACATGAACGCGAAGAAAATTTCGAGTAGAGATGAGGCTGGAATGGAGTCTCTTCCAATTTTTCAGGGATATCTTCCAACTGAGCGTTGTTTTCCTCAAGAAAATTCATGGGGAAGGAGGGTGGTGGTGAGGCGGGGGGAGAGGGTGGTGGTGAGGAAGTGAGGGGGAAAAAAGGTGATGAAGCAGAGGGCAGGGGAACCTTTGGTTGTGCTGGGGTTGGATGATAAGATGATGTGACATCCAAGAGGGGGCCAGGAGAAAATCCCAATGAGTTTCCCTGAAGATCAAACCACTCCACCCTATAGGCCCATGACGATGATAGAGGCAAAAGACAAGGTTGATTTGGGGAGGAGTGAGTGGAAGATGTGGGCAAGGATCTATGGGGTGGGGCAAGGATGGGCGAGCATTTTCTAGCCATAGCCTCTTTGCCTCAGTACCAGAGAGGGCCTCACTTTCTCTTTCGTCAGAGCTGAGGGATAACCATGTGTGCATGGAGGTAAGGTGGAGGTGAGAGAAAGAAAAAGAAGAAGGGAACCAGGTACACTGACCCAGTGTAGGAGATAAGGATAGTAAAGAGTGAGGTTTGAACACAATGGAGTGGAGAATCACCATAAGAATGAGACTGGGGAGTGAATGCACATGCATGTTGAAAGGATGGTTGGCATACTTCCTCCATCTCTAGGTCAAGAATCTAGTGAGGGACGTACTGGAGTAGTTAGTAAGGATCACAGAGAAATTAAGAGTTGCATAGTTCATAAAAGAGTGATAAAGGTTGAGTGGACACGACATATTCTAGCCACATCCTCCGTAGAGAGGTGGCAGTTGCCGTCTCCTCCACGAGACTCATGGATTGCACTAATAGCCCATCTGGGGGGTTGTCCAAGCTGAGAGCCTTGGCAATGCAATCTTGGAGTAAAGGATGAATTATATGAGTGGGGGACATGCAGATGATATATGGTCGTTCGAGAGCCACTCCAGTATTGGTTAAGTAGTCATCTATCTAGTTAGATTTCCTCCTCACATGCAATGTAATGTGAACAAAGTGAGGCCTGGTGAGAGTTGTAATGATACTTAATCCTAAGGTAGGTCACCAGTAAGGGGAAATTCTATCTTGGTCCACCCCATTTAGTATTTTTGCAAAAAGGATAAGAATAATTTGGGAGTCCCCTTCTACAATTTGCTTGAGTTGACTATATTCTTGAGCAAGCTATAATCCTTTCATGAGACCCCAGAGCTCAATTGTGTTGTTTGTGTTGTGACTAATGCTATCGGCAATGATAAGCACTATGTTTCCATGACTCTTGTGAAGAACAACTCTAAAGCCCGCAAGGCCTGGATTGCCTTTGGAGGCTCCATCAAAGCTTAACTTGATAAACCTTGGAGATGGTGGGGACCAATGTAAGAGGCTACCTGTGGCCTGTGATATTTGAGGTTTCCTAGAAGAATGAGGGTGGAAGTTGATGATCCACTTGTCCAGGATTATTTTTTCTTGGGGGGGACATGACAAGTCCTCATATTTCCAAGGATGCAAGTGGATGGTTTCGATAATGTTGTCATGGATGAGTTTCCAAACTTTCTTCCAATCAAGTTGGGACGAATGGAAGATTCTCCTATTGCGTTCTTTCCATATCTTCTAGAGGATGAAACCTAGAAGAAGATTCCAAATGCGGTTGAGGATAATAGAATGAAAAGTTGAGTCTCTCCATCCTTCTAAAGTTTCCTTGAGACCTTCACTATTGAGATCCGTGGTGCACATGATTGAGGTGTAATGGTACCAAATTTTAGTACTAAAGGGGAAAATATTGAGCAGGTGAATTTGAGATTCAGAATCCTTCTAGCAAAGAGGGAAAATAGATGGCCCGACAAAGCCTCTTTTTGTGAGATTATCCCAAGTGAGGATACCTTTATGCAGGACGAGCCAGAAAAAGGTACTTATCTTCGACCAATGCTTGGTCGCCCATATTTTTTCCCAGACTTGCTCTGTGGGCAGAGGGTGGGGGGATGTCTTTATCTTGTAATCTTCTTTGATTGTGAAGGTACCCTGTGAGGATTCCCCCTATCTCAATATGTCCTCACCTTGAATAATTCAAATTTTCTAGGAGAAGGTTAGCTTGTTCCAAGGATGCAGGTCCATGTGAGCTAGAATTTGGAGTTCAGTGCGGATGGAATTCCAATGATGCAACATGGCCCATGAGGGGTATTCTTTCCAGTAATCCATGATTGTGGCTAAGCCCGCTTGAGTGGTGGGGGAAAGAAGAGTGTCTGCACAAGAATCCTTCTCTAGATAGGGCCATTGTTTCCAAGAGTCATGCCAAAAGGAAATTGTCTTCCCATTCCTAATTTATCAAAATGTGTGATCTACAATCAAGGAGTGGCTTTGTTTGGATGCGTTCCAAATCAAGGAGGCTGAAGTGTTTTCATTCCATCAGATGAGCTACTTCTCTACAATGTTGGGAACATATTTTTTCCTCCAAAGTCGGGTCTAGAGGTCTTTGGGTCACTTTATCCATATCCACCAAATATTAGCACTGAGAACTTTATTGAGAATGGTTGGGTCTTGTAAGCCTAGTCCTCCATTTGATTTTGGCTTATATATCTTTTTCGAACTAATCAGAGCTATTTTCTGCTAAGTTTTTTCTCCTTTCCAGAGAAAGTTTCTTTGAAGGGTTTTGATGGAAGTTAGAATGAAGCTGGGGGCCTATAGAGACGAGAAGGAATAAATGGGAAGGGTTTGAAGAATAGACTTGAGGAGGATGAGGCGACTGGGTAGGTTGAGTGAGCGGAAGGTCCAAGAAGAGATCCTTTTCTGCATAGAGGAAAGGAGTACCTCCTAGGAGAAATTGCGAAGGGATTTGTTGATAATGGGAATTCCAAGGTATTTGGATGGAAAAGAGCTACGTGTGAAGCCTAGGATGTTGGTGATATGAAGTTGAACAAGGATCAAGGTGTTAAAAAAGAAGAGCTGAGATTTTTTTCGGTTGATGTCCATTCCTGAGGCTGCGCAAAAAGTTTGAAGGATATTAAGGATGCGAAGGGATTCATGGATAGTGGGGGATCCCAACATCAAGGTATCATCAACAAATTGGATGTGGGATATGGGGGGGTCTATGTCGTGAAGGGGTAGACCAACTAGATATTTATTATCAATGGAAGATTTGATGAGACAATTAATCCCTTATGCCATGATGATGAAAAGGAAGGGGGACAAGGGGTCCCCTTGTCGTATTCCACGAGAAGGTGAGAAGGGGCAGGATGGAACACCATTGATAAAAATAGAGAAGAAAGAAGAGGAGGTGAGCTTTAGAATCCATTCAACCCAGTCTGGAGCAAATCCAAAGGAAATAATAACAGACTTCATATAATCACAACTTACTTTATGAAAATATTTGGATAAATATAACTTTAATAACATACCTGGAGTTCCCGTGGTCTGAAGAGAGTGTATGAATTCATGGGTGAGGATGAAGCTGTCGAGAATTTTCCTGCCTTCGATGTATCCTGACTGATCAGGATAGATAATGAAAGGAAGGATGATTTTAAGGCGTCAGGCAATCACTTTTGTTAGAAACTTGTAAATGACATTGCATAGTGCCATAGGTCTAAATTGTTTAGGATGAGTGACTTGTTCTTCCTTGGGGATGAGGGCTAGGTAAGTGGCATTAAGAGCTGGGAAAAACTAAGCAAATATCAGAGAGTCCTCAATGATGTCCCAAACTTCCTCCCATAACATGGGCCAATAGAAGTGAAAGAAGTTTGCCGAGAAGTCGTCCGAGCCTAGAGCTTTACCTTCGGGGTTGTCCTGCATTTCTAGTTCTACTTATTGAATCATGATAGGTTTGGATAGGGCACCATTTTGCTCCTGGGTTATGGGATTTTGAATGTGCTGAGTGATCTTATCAATGTCATGAGATTTGTCACCAGGGGGTTCAAACATTAGGTCTTGGTAAAAAGAGACCAGTTCCTGCTCGAGATCTTCATGAGTTTAGAGGATAGTCCCTTTCTCTATGACTAAGTGTGTGATGTGATTGGTGTGTCTTCATTGGATCGTCGCCCAATGGAAGAACTTGGTATTTCATTCTCCCTCTTGAATCCATTGTATTCGAGACTTTTTCCTCCACAAAACTTCCTCTTGAGATCTCCTTTACTCCACCTATTGCTTGAGAATATTTTTCTGCTCTCTAAGTTCCTCCGTGAGGCTATGATTTATGATTTGAGTTTGGAGGAGCTTCATTTGATCATTCATATTTCTTTTGGCTTCAAATATGTTCTCGAAGTTCTATTTATTCCAAATCTTAAGGCGTTGCTTAAAAGTTTTTAACATTTGTTGTAAACGGTACATTTTGGAGCCATATGGGATGGCAACTTCCCACCACCAGGTCAAGACCATGGCTTGGAACTCTGGATGAGTGAGCCAAAAATGCTCAAATATGAAGGGATTTCTTCTAGGGGAGCCAGATATGTCTAGTGAGAGTTGGATGGACTAGTGGTCAGAGCTAACGGTATCCAAGATTCGGGTATCTAGCGAGATGCCATCCATCAAGAGGGATTCTGACATTAGGAATCGATCTAGACGACATGCCACCTATTGGGATCCCGTGCGCCGGTTTGATCAAGTGAAAAGCCCATTTTGGGTTTCTAGATCAATGAAACAAATATTGTCTATTAGAGCCTGAAAGTACATGCTTTCTGCCTCTAATCTTCAAATTCCACCTCTTTTCTCTTCTAGATGGAATATCATGTTGAAGTCACCACCCATTATCCATCTATGGTCACTGGTGATATTAGCTAGTTGCTCTTGGTGTTGAATTAAATTTATCTTGTCCCCTAGAGTGTTCATACCATAGACGTTTGTGAGGAAGCCTCACTTATTGGATCCAATGAGTCGACACTCTGCTGAGATTGTCCACCGGGTTGTGAATAAATTCTTCAGGAGCACAAAATTGGGGTTCTATAGAATGGCCAAACCACCAGTTGTGCCTTTGGCATCGATTGTCATAATTTTTCCCTGTTTTCATCATCTGGAGAGGATTTAATTCATTTCTTCCCCCACACATTTTGTTTATTGAAGTAGAAGAATATTGGGTTGCTCTACTATGATTCGATCTCGTAGAAGCCTTTGCTTACTATGACCGTTGAGACTGTGCATTTTCCAAGAGATGAGCTTCATGATGAGGATGGAGAGGTGAGAAGGGGAAAGTTGTCAGAGATGAGGTGTATCTGAATTGAGTTTACCATGAAGTGACTGATTTCCTATATGATCTTCTGGGAAGATTTCCTTCCTCGTTTCTTCTCATCCTTTTGAGGTTTGTGTTTCTCTCTCTGTTGGATGCACTAGATGTCCAAGCCTGTGCTAGATCTGGCCGCTAATCCCGCTGAGGAGTTGAGGAAAACCTTATGAAATTTGCGAAGTTGATTTGGAGGGATGGTGCACAGTTCCTTCTTGCAATAGGCTTGTTCTAATTTTTCTAGGTCTATTCTAGCTAGGTTGTGTTCATATAGGTCCATTTCAGTATCTCCTTCTTCTAGGTCGGTTGCTTCTCCATATTTTGAATGGGAATGGGAAGAAGGAAAGATTTTCTCCAGGACTAGGGTAGGTGAAGGATTTTTTTTTGCATTGTTGTTGGTTGGAATTTCATGAGGGGGTATCTATGACTTGTCTATATCTTCTAGGATTTGTTGGAGGAAATCAAAGGAGTTTTTGGATGGGGGTTCCTTATTTGTCGTTTTCATCAGTTTCCTTGTAGTTTCGCGTCACCTACCCACTACATGGGTGAAACCATCTCTTGCTTTGCTTGCGTCAGGGTTATCTTCTTTGCTTTTTGTGTTTAGGGGGAATTATCTCAACAGATTCCTATGGTTGTGGCATTTTTTGCATCAAAATGGTATGTGCTCATAGTCTATAGTTTGAGACCAGTCCTCATCATGATATTCCAAGCTTGTGGACCCTTGGAGGGGCTTGGATATATTGAGATAGACACAAATGTGAGCATAAGAGGTGTACCTTCCCTACTTGGTTGCCTATGAGGATTTGACGTAATCCCCAATGGTGTTTCTTATTCCCACTAGAATCTCTTGTAACTAAAACTCTTGTGGAAGGGAGTATAGGCATATCCATACCGGGGCATTCACAAATTCCTCTTTCTCTGGGCTAAACTTCTCTATCCAGAAACGCAGAAAGAGGTCGACTGAGTAGAAGAAGTAAGGTCCCCTATTGAATATGCGATTATGATCCTCTAGATTGTGGAGTATGATGGTGAAGAAGTCCTTGGAGCCTAGCTAAATATCATAATTCCCTTTGGGGTTCCACCAATGTTGAATCCATTTGACGAGCTAACGTTCACAGGGCCATAGGCATAGAAATTTTCCTACCAATGTATAATCCCTCATATATTGCTTCTGTTCTTCAATCCTGAGTGTGATAATCACATATTTTGGTGATAACGGTGCCCAGGGTATGCATTTCCCAGGTTCCCAGGGACATGTTGTTTTCTCTTGAACTAGTCTGAAGTAAATCTCCATTTCTTTTCCTTTCACTGTGCCTATTACACATCAAAATTACTCACTTTGATAGTGTCGCAAGTGTCGTCATTACAAGTGTCACATTTTGCTCACAAGTGTCGCAAGTGTCAGGAAAAGCATACTGCCATAATGCCTATGTCGTACCTATAACGACATCAGAAAGACACTTTAAACACCTCAAACATTTGATTTGGAAGAAGAGGAATGCTTAACTGGGTTTATGAACCTCTTGCCATTTGAAAGAACCACTAAAATTGAGTTTTTAGAGGAGAACTCTCCCCTATACCTCTCTCAGGAGTGTTGGCGCCCCCTATAGACTATCTGGGAGCATTATAACACTCTTTCTGCCATTTTGGAGGAGTGTTGCTGCTGTTAGGAGTGCTGGCACCCCCCTATACATTACTAGGGAGCATTATAATGCTCTGATTGCCCTTTTGGAGGAGCGCTACCTATTCTAGGCAACATTTGGTTTGTTGAGAAGAATGAGGGAAAGACCCCTTCAATCTTTGAAGGCAGTTGAATTCGAATCCTTAGTCAAGCCATGATCTTGGGGAAGATCCCTAACTGAAGGAGGAAAATACTCAACTTACCCCAAAGATATGTCAAGTGGTTGGGCCATTCCAAGCCTATATAAGCAGGCTTTCTTATGGTGAAAAGGAAGGATTTTGGAGGCATGAAACCTAGGATGTCATAGGAAACACACAGTGAAGTGGAGGAGAATAATCAGTGAAGATATTGTCATTCTGATCATGGGTCTTTTGAAGCAAGGGTTAGACAAGGAGGACTTGATGAANTGAAAAGGAAGGATTTTGGAGGCATGAAACCTAGGATGTCATAGGAAACACACAGTGAAGTGGAGGAGAATAATCAGTGAAGATATTGTCATTCTGATCATGGGTCTTTTGAAGCAAGGGTTAGACAAGGAGGACTTGATGAATCTGTTGCACTCACATCTACGGTTGTAAGTTTCCTTTGTTGTTGTTCTCATTAATATGACATGCTTGGCCTGTTTCTTTCTAGTTTGTGTTTAATCTCACATGAAATTGTCTCTAATAGATAGGTCTATTTCAAGCTAATCTCAATAGAGTAGGAAGTGGTTGTATCTTTGTTTGTCTACAGGGCTTATCGAGGAGGGCAAGATTGGAGCTCAATTCGGACCGTGCAGGGAAAAACACCGGTAAAAGGTACTTATTTCCTCCTTCCTCCTCACACATTAGTTTATCTAGATCTGAAAGGAAGTCAGTTTCCATGATAAGCATATTTTTTCTTAAGAGTTAAGATTCTAGCTCTCAAGAGGAGATCTACCTGTCCGTAGGGAGATTTTCCTTCAACAGCGCCCTCAAAGAAAAATTGTGAACGCTGGTCCGGCAGTGGTTTGAAGGAAGGTCGATAGAAGCCCCCATATGTGGGTTCCTATGATACTTCCTGGATGTAGGAGGTGTCTCATGTCCCTCCATCATTTCGAAGGATGGTTTCCCTGCCTAACCGACAGAAGGGAGCAATAGAGAGGCCTGTAGCTCAAACCCTAATCAGTTCTCGAGTTCTCCTCATGTTTTCATATATCAATATAAAAATACTTTATTGTCATGTTATTTTTTTAAGAAAATTATGAAAATCCCAGAGGACCAACAAGATGATATCTAAAATATGCCAGTAAGAATGTCCAAAAAAGTGTACAAGTAGATGGTCAAAGAATTGGACATAATTGCATCGCAGGAGGAGCTATCTCAACAACAATGTACTTCAAATGTATGTAATCATTGAATTTTTCTATTATGTGCAAATAATTAATTATACATTAAATATTAATTTTCAAATATTCTCTTATAGAAAAGAAAAGAAAATGAAACTCATTCTGCACATAAAACTGGACAACAAGGAAGAAAAGGGTTGATACCAAAGTTTGTGAGTGATTGTTATTTCCTTATAACAACTTAAGTTTTTTTTTGTATATTTTAAGTTGTTTTACAACAACCATCCTTGAATATTTTCAAACAGGTGCTAACATACAAAGAAGAGCCATCAGAAAAATTGATTGGCATTGAATTAATTAAGGGTTGTGAGTATATGTTGGCATACCAAAAATTAATTGTCGAATTTGTAAGTATAATTTATGTTTTTTTACTTCCATCATTTTATAATTAATGAAACAAAAATAATACTTTATATTAAATCTATGATTTATTATGGGGTATAAAAATTGCAAGAAACAAAGTATGGAACTAAGCCAACAGAAGAATTGTTGAAAAAAGACATGAGATTTGATTTTGAACATGTGTATGATTCATGAGTCACTTCTTGCTTTGGAGGTACGTCCCTTTTCAATTTACATTCATGGATATTATTTATTTCAATTTTCATTATTCTCACCAATGTAGATAGACTCATTACAATTTGTTTTTATATTTGTAGATGGAACTTCAAGAAGAAAAAAACAATTGAGACAATCAACCAAACATTCAACAAAATAATCCAAGGCATGGAAGTACCTCGAGCACTAAAAACAATTCTGGTGAAGAATGATGACCAATATATTTGGATATCAATGCAAGCTGCAATTATATTTTTTTGAAATAATTGTCTGTGAAAATCAGACAATTTTGTTTAATGTAATGGACACAGTGTCCCAATCGAAAGACATTGGATTACTGATAAGTGTCCCATTTTGTATGACAAAGACCTTCTTATTCATATAATAAAATATGTTTTAATTTATTCTATTGTGTTGTCCAATGTCGCTGTGAAATGTTACATCGATGATTAATTTATGGATGACCAAATATTATAATGAAGAGATGAAAAATCTAATGATATAACAAATTAATCCAAACATCATATCCAAATTCACTAATCAAAATATAAGATATATGTAATTTTTTTGATAAATAATTGAATTAAAAAATAAGAATAATTGCACTATCACAGGTCGATGTTTCTCGATGTATTTTAATTATTAATCTCATCGACGCTTTTAATATTAAAACTCATAGGTGCATTTCATATGAAATTCGCACCGATGCTTTTATGTAATCAATTAACATTGGTTTCAATATGAATTTAATACCACAAAATTATATTAAAAATTTGGTCAATGGTGTCTTAATCTTATACAAAGCACCGGTGCGTATGTGTTATTTATACACACCGGCATTATTGTGTTATTGATAAGCACCTGGGCTTGTTAGTTACTACAAAGCACTGATGCTTTCTATTTTTAATGCACCAGGATGTTTTTCCCTATAACGCATCGATGCATATTATTTTATACAACATCAGTGCCTTCTTATTAATGGTGTGTTCTATGCAGAAAGCCCCAATGCTTAATTATTTTCAACTCTCCCAGTGCGTTTTGATGTTAAAGCCCCGATGCTTATAATACAAACGCCCCGATGCTTAAATATTTAAGTGCTTCGGTACTTTCATATTTTACGGCCCCGGTGCTTGAAGTTAAGTGTACAACACCAATGTTGTAGGTGTATGTACACACTAGTGCTTGTGCCTTATACAAACACATTGATTTGTAAACATCCACTAACAACTCTGTCCACCCAGACTTTTTTAGTTATAATCAAATTCCGTTCTAGTATCCTCAAAACCATTTGCTATCGATAACAGATGTTGTAGCGGTGTTTTTTTTGGAAATTGTTTCCAATTTTGTAACACTAGAAACCTTCGCTAAAAGGTATTTTCCTTTTAGTGGATTTGTTGGTCAAACAAACCCAAATTTGGGGACTTCACAACAAAATTGGGTTAGAAAGCATGGATGGATTCTCGGTCCACTAGGACAAAAAGTGGTGGTGGGGAACACTTTGGAGAATCCATGCTCCGTTGAAAATAAGATTTCTCTTTGGCTGACCATGAATAATAAACTCCTAATTTTGGAAGTTGGAAAAAAAAGAGGATGGGTGGGCCCTAGTCGGTATATTTTATGAAAATTCCATGAGGAAACCTCCTCACATTATTGTTAAGTGTGTGTATGCAGCTTAGGTATCAAGGATTTTCCAAAAGGAACTTAATCCTACGTCTTCTTGGAACAAAACCAACTTAGAAGATTGCCTGAAGGATTGGTTGACAAACAAGGTAGTAAGGTGTTTTGAGAGAGTGCATTTTTATGGTCTCATGTATTTGGTGGGCCCAAAACTCAAGCATTTTCAAAGATAAAGACATTCCTCCTGAAATAACTATAGGAATAATACTGAATCTGTCCAAAGAATTTATGACAGGTCTAAAAATTAAAGATCCAAGATTACCTAACATGCTTGAGTTGGAATTTGGATTTCTTTGGGGCTTCTTTGATGGAGTGTGTCAAGGGAACCCCCCAATTTTCATAGTAGGGGTTGTTCTTTATTTGAAAAAAAATCCTTATATTCAAGTTTGTTATGATCAGGAGAGAGGTAAAAATAACAAAGAAAAATTTATATCTCTATGTGCCTTGTTGGAGGTTGCATCCAAAAAAAGAGTAAAAAATCTTCAGATCATGGTTGACTCCAAGCTAGTAATTGATTGGGCTCAACATAAGGCATATGTTTCTAATGTGAGGCTAGAACCTTTTTTGCAAGATATCACAAATTCTCTCCAATCCTTTGAATGGGTTTTGTTCAGACATATTTACAAAGAACTTAACACAAAAGTAGAGTTGTTGTCCAAGGAGGCATTGACTCTCCCAATGGGAGCTTTGGGTTTCTATGAGTTCCTCGATAATGAGAAGACATAATCAATCGAGTTTAATTTCTAGCTACTGATCTAGATGGTCATTTTGTCTTTGTATTTTGAATGTGAAAGATGTATTAACAAAGTTACCTTTTTTTATATAGGGGGTGATTTCGCTGAATGTTATGGATATCTGTAAGATTTGTTTTTGGACTGATAGTTTTGTAGGATAGTAGAAGGCCTTTGAAAAAATAATTGGTTGTAGTGCGCTTTTAAGCACCAGGTGTCTTGTCATTTTTGGACATGAAACATGTATATTCATCTATAATGAATATAAGGTTTTTTTCTTTGAAAAAAATATTTTAAATTATATTTGAAAGTCCTTTATATTTTAAATTTGAAACTATTTAAAAATCTATTTCCATATTTTCTTTTTGTAAATAAAAAAGAGGGGTATTTCCTTATTAATTCACTGTCATTATACAAAATTGATATATGTCACATGCTTGCCACTTGTTCTGCCAAACTAGTGGAAACCAAAATAGGTGGCAACCATTTATACTTTCGGCCAAAAATAACAACCGCCACTTGCTCCTCCTTTAGTTGGAAACCAGAGCAAGTGGCAGTTGGTGGTGTTGAAAGTTCTGTTTGGACATACA
>ML777659.1:0-16355 GCA_009831015.1 Picea engelmannii | reverse complement strand
TCCTGTAAATTTTGGCAAAATAATGAAAATATTGAATACCTTCTTAATATTAAAAAAACATTTTGAAAAGGGTTTAGAGTGAATCACCATACCCTTCAAATTCTCATATCCTGAATAATACTATGGTTCCAAAGTAATCTGCTCCTCCACAATGTTCCTCCGTATGTCTCTCTTGCAAGTCTCTCCCCTACAAAATTTTGCAAAATAATCACATAGTGAATATCTTTTTAGTATTTAAATGACTTTATGAAATTCGATTCCCGCTCTTTTTTTAATTGTTTAAAAAAAATCGTGTTTTTTTTTAAACTTTTTTCGGTGTGATAGTGTGTTTATGTAAGACGCATTGATGCATCCATATTGCATTATGCACCAATGTATCCATATTATTTGACACACCGACGACATATAATTTTTTTTATTAAAAAAATCTAGAAACACGGAGTGGTTGATTTTTCAACACATCGGTGCTTATTATTAATATTTGTATCGGTGCATTTGTGGTTTATAAGTGCACCATTATTCTTTTAAAGTTATTTGAACTTTTATTTGCACATAAAATAGTATATTCATCTCAAAGTATCTTTTAGGATGAATTCACATGACTTGCAATACTTCAGTATACATTTACGTTTTATGTCGCCTTATCCTTAATAAATGGTTTCAAAACTTTATTCAAACTCATATTGTGGTATGGTCCTTAAAATTTATTTTAGATATGTAGAAGAAAATTTATTGTTAATTTTGCTGAAATGCGAGGAAACTTTATAGTATGATCAAATGGCCAACTCTTCAAATTCCTTCCCATTCCATATTTCTCAAAGTCCATCGTTGATTTCTCTCTTTCCATCTCTAGTGAGTTTAACTTATTTTATTTATTTTTCGCTTATCTCATTGATTTTTTTTTATCCATGTCAATATGAATAAAAATGTATCCAAATTTGTAGGATCTTGATTCAGAATCGAGTTCAGATGTAGAAAACATTCCAGTACCGGTTCAAAAACATCGGAAGGCCTTATTAGGAGAAACATACTGCAAGTAGTTGGTAGATGAAAATGGACAACCTCTTTACCCTGCCAATTGTGACATTCCATCTTCTAGCCCCAATCCTTGGTCGGCGACGGTAATAATTTTTTGGTATAATGTAATTTGAACAAACAAATTATTACATTGTTCTTACTAATATCATCGATGTACTAATGTTCACTATTTTTGAAATTATGATTCTTTTGATGATGAGTGACCTACCTACCATCTTTCGTTGCACCCCACAACAATGTCAACCCGAGAGAAGGATGTAATGAGAATAAAAATCAGAGAGGAAGCGTACCAAGAATAGTTGAATCAACCACCTATTCAATTCACCAATTAGGAATGAATACAACAATAGTACTTCTTCAGAAGTTGGCAATGGAGAGAATCAAAAAGAGGTTGGTATGGATGATTACTTACGGGATGCAAATTCCATGGAGACATTGTTTTTAAATACATTCAAGAACGATGAGCTAGGGGATGATGCTCATATCAATGATACGGTTTTTGAAAGCCTAAAATATGTTTTCACCACCCCTCTCTTTGGACCTAGTGCCCGGTCAAATTCTACCCATATTGGGACAACAATGTTATTGTACAGCATGAAAGAAAAGTTTGGCATGTCAAATGCATGTTTCTCGACAATATTGTGGTAATTGACCAGCAAGTGCCTTATATTAATTTTGTGAAATCATGTCACACAATCAACATTAGAAATGGTTGTTTTTATAAATGTTAAATGACCTTGTGATGCAGGAGCATCGCTCCACCTCAGCAACATGCCAGCATCCCATCATGTCAGTGCACATTTCAGACAGGGAGAGGAACCGACCCTCCCATTTTTTAAATTTGAAATCTAATCCAATACAGATTTTTGTGTTGTAAGGTTGTAAGAACCAAGTTGTGCCTTTGTACAGGTAGTGGATAGTGTTTCCTTAAATGGTTTCTTTTAGCAGGCCTAGATGGTAGTCAGCTCTGAATAAACATTTATGTAATAAAGTCATAGGAGTATGGTGCTGTAATTGAGACAGTGATAGCACTAAGGTGGTGAAGAGGATAAGCTCATAGAGCCTCATTTTTTAAAAAGGGAGAGAGATGTTTGTAGAGAGGTCGGATAGGAGAAGCAAAAATCGAGAGAGGTCTGATAGCAGAAGAAGAACTCATAGTATAGTTTAGGAGAACTTGAGAGAACTGGGACTTTGTTGCAGTCTATTTTTTGTAAACATCTATATAGACACACAGAGATAATAGAAAAACAGTTTTTCCTGCACATGGTGTGTTTGTATGTTTGTGTTTATTGTTATGATTTTATATGTCATTCATGTTCTGAATGTATGAACTAGTAAATTATTGTATGAGTTTCAATTGTTTCTCTTCTTTTAGTTTTTGAGTGAAAGGAATGCACATTTGTCCACAAGGAGTGCGTTGGCAGAGGTGAGTTAACCTCAGAAAAGCTCAAGAGAGATATCGTTGAACCTTCATCAGCAGAAGTGCAAGGAGTGCACAAAAATAAATCTATTTTGAGTTCATAAAGAGATAGAGTTATAGAAAAATCTGTATGGAGAATCTCTACAAGGTGTCCATCGAGCAAGGAAAATGCCAAGAGGGTGAGAAGAATTTATTTCCAAGAAATCCTTCATATATGAGTTTGACGAAATCCCAAAAACACAAGGAGTGCATGGGAGATCGAAATATTCGAGGAGATCAAGATCAGAAGGGATGATGCAAGGAGTGTGTGGGTGACGAACTTATTCTAATTCAAAAATATCAGAAGAGATAACGCGTTAAGAAGCACCAACAAGACCTGGAGTAGTTGGGTTTATAGGAGGAAGTTCAAAGGCCGAAACCCTTGAACACTAACAAAATTTTTCCAAGGTAGAAGAAGTCAAAAACTCAAGAGGAGGAGTGACAGCAGCTGTCAGATCAGTTTTAGAGAGGATCCTAGATCGTTATATCTACTTCCAGCAAACAAAGGAAGCGTAGAGGAGAAGAACATATCCCATCAGTTGGATCCGAGCGTGAAGGACTAGTGACCGTTGGATCTGGAAGAAGGTGCACAAGCCTTATCATCTTGTGTGCACAGGAGGGCGGACTTTTCAAAGTCCCGAAGTGAACAAGGACCATCCATCATCAAGGGTGATGGGTGGCACAAGATATAAGGCTTCGGGTGAAATCACTCCGAGAGGAACGAGTGCACAGGAATTGAAACTCCCGAAACCCGAAGAATTGAAGCGGATAAAGGTCGTCAGATCAAGGGGGAGACAAGCGTCAAGAGATCGTGTGTTTTGGGTGAAATAACTGTGGGAGGAACGAGTGTGTAGGAGTTTGAAACTCTCGAAGCCCGAAGAGCCAAAGAACTGAAGCGCTGAAGATCTGAAGCCCAGAAGAGCTGAAGAGCCGAAGCACTGAAGATTCGAAGAGTCAAAGAGTCGAAGCCCAAAGAGCCAAAGCACTGAAGAGCTGAACCTCGAAGAGCCGAAGCCCAAAGAGCCAAAGAGTCAAAGCACTGAAGAGCCAAATATACGAAGAGCCAAAGAGCCGAAGATTCGAACCGTCGGAGAGCCGAACCATCGAACTGCTGAAAAGCCAAAGAGATCTGGACCATTAGATCCAGAGAGACATGTGGTGACAGATCCCAAGATTCGGGTAAGTTGCATTAGGGTTTTAGTTGAAAATTTAAACTTCCGAAACTCGAAGACCCAAAGTGAATCTAGGCCATCAGATTAAGAGGACACATGGTGTCAATCTGTGGACTCCAGGTAAAGACCCGAAGTAATCCTCGATCGTCAGCTCGAGGGGGAGACACGTGCCAGTTGATTATCAACTCTGGATAAAATCCTTTAGAGGAAAGTGAGAGTTGAGATCTGATATTTTCGAAGTCTGGAATTGACAAGAGTCATTAATGTGAAGGTGGACACATGGGGCTAGATCCATAACTCCAGAATAAAGTGGAGGGGGAAAAGTCTAAAGAGCCAGAGAAGATATTGATCATTGATCGAGAAGGGAGTCATAGGACCATTGATCTGACTGAGGAGGCTAAAATCTCGAAGCAGGAGCCCAACTGTTGATTAGGGAGGATACGTGTTAGTAGATCTTCCACTTCGTAAGATAACTAGTCAGCAATGGCAAGGGTTTGAGAATTGAGATTCCCGAAGGCCAGATTCATGGAGGAAATCCCAGCCATAGATTAAGGGGGAAAAGTGTCGATAGATCTTCTACTCTAGAAGATTATCACATAGGAGAAAGCAAGAGTTTGCGATTTGAGATTCTCGAAGGATGGATTCGTGGAGGGGATCCTAGCCGTAGATTCAGGGAGACAGGTGGTAGTAGATCTTCCACTTTAGAATATTTCCATACAGAAGAAGCCAAAGGTTGAGAGTTGAAACCCCCGAAAGTCAGAAACCCAAAATCAACAACATCCGTTGATTTGAACTGGATCTACGTGGTGATAGATCTTGGAGATAACAGTCATTAATCAAGAGGCATCACCAAAATATTGAATATCAACGGATGAAAAGGATTGCGAGGCCAGAACTTTCTCTGACATTAATTTTCCTTGAGCGGGCCGCAATTTCAACCATGGTTTTAATGAAGGGATACATGGCAGCTAGAGGTGGATTGCGGGGTGAAAAGTGGGTTGGTCTAAAACCACTCTTGCCCACGCCCGCAATTGCATATTTTCGCAAGGTCGCAACCCAGGGTCATATGTAGGAAGGGGCTAGTAAAGAGGAGCTAGCGCCTGGAGCACACAAAAGGAGATCGCAGGTATCATAGGACCTGGGCCTTAGGAGAGAAGGGGACCTGTGTATACATGATTTAGGTTCAATCAGGATCCCGAAGAGTCGATCTGACTCAGTCAAAATAAAGATCCTAGACTCGAAAGTCGCAAAACCCTAGCAAGGAAGGGGGGTTGCATCAAGTACTCCACTGCTGGGAAAATCATGAGCTCTTTCTCATGAGCTCCTCTTATCTAGTGTTGAAATCCTCTTGGATCCAAAACTTTTCCTTGGAGTTTTCCTCTTTCTCCTCTCCAGCTATGTTGTTGTTGTTGTTGCTACTTCTTCTTCTGCTTCTTCCCTGCTGCTATGGAAATATCTCTTCTTTTCTTCTCCCCTTTGTTGACTTCTTCTGCTAACTTCAACATCAACTTCCTGATATCCTCTATCACCCTATCCAGCTGCTCTAGTGGTTAGTTCTCCTTATGCAGTCTTCTCGGCTACAACTCTTTCTTATCAGTGGGTAGATCATCTTGACCCCCCATATCGTTTTCTTCTTCTTTTGTGGCATTATCTTTCCACCTTGCTACAGGATCCAGTTCTACAGTCTCATCATCAGCTTTCTCCTCCGACATATTAGCTTCTGTCATCTCCTCTTGTGTTGGTTCACATCCAACTTCTTCCAGTTGTTCCTCTGAATGGTATGCTCCTCCATATTTTTCCAACTTAGCCTGTTGGATGTGCAAGCTTTGCACCATTACCCTTCTCTCTAGGGCTTCCAATTCCTCATGAAGCTCAACAAAATCCATGTTGTCTATTTCATCTTCTGCTACAAGCTTCAATGCTACAGTCATCTCCTATTCAGCTTCCTGGATAAAAAAATTGAGTCATTCTCTCGAATCCTCATCTCCTTCTGTTGGGGTAGACATCGGTGTCTGCTCCATTTCTTCCTCTTCAACAGTTTCTGCTGGTTGTCATTCCTCTTCTATTGCACTTTCATCATGTGCATTGGCCTCGAATTGGTTGTTTGGTAGGAATGTATTTATCCCTCCAATAATCAGAATGCTCCTCTAATCTTCCTCTTTGATGGTGGAAGTATTTAACTTCTCATCATATTCATTCACATGGTTTGCAAATCCACATGAATCTTCATATATCAACACTCATTGCTAACATGAAATCACTTCTGAGCTCCTGATACTTTCTGACAGTCTCACCTTCCTTCCCTTGCCCACCTGGAAATTTGGGACTTCTCTTCTGCCCACCTGGAAGTCTATGAGATCAATCAATCCCATCTCATTCCCCACCTGACAATCTGAAATTTCATCACTGCTCCCTTGGCAATATATGAGACCTTCTACTGATCTCTTTCCATTTCCCACTTGACAACTTGAAAGTCCATTTCTACCCACCTGACAGTTTATGAGATCTTCATCTAATCTCACCTCCTCCTCATCACTGAGGTATCTCCCTATTTTTGGTTCACAAATGTGAATCTATTCTTCCTCTGTGTCACTAAGGATTTCTAATTCCCTCATCCACCTCCTTAACTCTTGTTTCTTCTTTCTGGCCAACAAATTTTGAACATGACATTTTGCCTTCCTGTTCACAGGACATTCGTACCTCCAGTGTACCTTTGCCTCTTCATGCATCCTCAATGCTAGTTGTTCTATCCTTTCTCTTATCTCATTGACCTCTAGATCCATATTTGGATTGCATTTCTACTTTCATCCTTCTCTTCGACCATGCTCGTGGCCTTCAGTAGCCATTTTCACCTTCTACTTACCCTCCTGGAAAGCCTATGGATCACTCTACATCCGAGCATCTCCATATTCTTTTACAACTCACCTGGCTGCTTAAATTTTTGTTGTTGTGCGCGTGCAACAACCTCCTCACCGAGCATCAGTATTCTTCCTTCCTTCACCTGCTATCTACAGGAAAAATTTAACTTCTGATACCACTTGATGTTATCAGATTATCTCCTTTCACCTCCTTCTTGTATGTTGTCTGCAAGAAAAATTTGATCTTCTCCTCTTTCTCTTCCGCTTGAAATCTACAGACGAAAATCTGCTCTGATACCACTTGATGCAACCCCCCTTCCATGTTGGGGTTCTACGACCTCCCGGTCTAGGATATCTCTTTTGACTGAGTCGGATTGACTCTTCGGTCTCCTGATTGAACCCAAATCATGTATACATAGGTCCCCTTTTATCCTAAGGCGTAGGTCCTGTGATACCCGTGACCTCCTTCTGCGCACTTTGGGCGCTCTTCAGTTTGTGGGTGCTAGATCCTCTTCACTAGTCCCTTCCTACATATGCCCCTGTGCTGTGACCTTGCAGAAATATGCAATTTCGGGTGCAGGCAAGAGTGGTTTTAGACCAAACCACTTTTTGCCCCGAATCCACCTCCAGATGCCATGTATCCCTTCATTAAAACCGTGGTTAAAATTGTGGCCTGCTCAAGGAAAATTAACATCTGAGCAAGTTTTGGCCCTGGAATCCTTCTCGTCCATCGATCTTCAATATTTTGGTGATGCCTCTCAATCAATGACTTCTATCTACCCTTCCTTTCCTCCTTCTACATGCAATCCAATATCTCCACGATCTGTCGCCACGTAGCTCCCGTTCAAATCAATGGTTGTTGTTGATTTCGGGTTTCCAGCTTTCAGGGGTTTCAACTCTCAACCTTTGTCTTCATCCGTATGGAAATATTTCAGAGTGGAAGATCTGCTGCCACCTGTCTCCCTCAATCTACGACTAGGATCCCCTTTGTGAATCTGGCCTTCGGGAATCTCAAATCTCAAACTCCTTCTTTCCTCTCTGTGATAATATTTCAGAGTATAATATCTATCGACACTTGTCCCCCTTAATCTATGGCTAGGATTTCCCCCGTGAATCCAGCCTTTGGGAATCTCAATTCTTAAACACTTGTCATTGCTGACTGGTTATCTTGCAGAGTGGAAGATCTCCTAACACATATCCTCCCCAATCAACGGTTGTGCTCTCACTTCGTGACTTTAGCCTCCTTAACCATATCAATGGTCCTACGACTCCATTCTTTATCAATACTCAAGATCTTCTCCAGGTCTTCAGAATTTTCCCCCTCCTCTTTCTTCCAGAGTTCTAGATTTGGCATCGTGTGTCCACCTTCACATCAACGACTCTCATCAATTCGTATTTCGAGACTTTGAAAATCTTAGATCTCATCTCTCACCTTCCTCGAAAGTCATTTATCCGGAGTTGATAATCCACTGGCACGTGTCTCCCCCTCGATATGATGATCAAGGATTACTTCGGGTCTTTACCCAGAGTCCACAGATTCACGCCATGTGTCCTCTTAATCTGATGGGCTAGATTCACTTCGGGTCTTTGGGTTTCGAAAGTTTCAACTTTCAACTAAAACCCTAATTTAACTTACCTGAAGCTTGTGATTTGTCGACACGTGTCTCTCTAGATCTAACGGTCCATATCTCTTCGTCTCTTCGGCGCTTCAGCTCTTCGGCTCTCCGGTGCTTCGGCTCTTCATCTCTTCGACACTTCATCTCTTCGTCTCTTTTGCTCTTCGACACTTCAGCTCTTCGGCACTTCGGCTCTTTAGGCCTTGGCACTTCGGTGCTTCAGCTCTTAAGGCTTTGACTCTTCGAATCTTTGGCTATTTGGCTCTTCGGCTCTTCTGGGCTTTGTCTCTTCGGTGCTTCAGTTCTTCGGCTATTCGAGCTTCTGGAGTTTCAAACTCCTACACACTCATTCCTCCCAGAGTTCTTTCACCTGAAACACACGATCTCTTGACTTGTGTCTCCCCCTTGATCTAACGACCTTTTTCCACTTCGGGTCTTTGGGTTTTAGGAGTTTCAACTCCTGTGCACTCATTCCTCCCGGAGTTCTTTCACTCGAAACCTCAAATATTGCACCACTTGTCACCCTTGATGATGGACAATCCCTATTCACTTCAGGACTTCAGAAATTTGACAAGTCTTCCCTCATGCACACACAAGACGTTAAGGCTCGTGCACCTTCTTCTGGATCCAATGGTTGTTATTCCTTCGCGCTTAAATTCAACGGATGGGATCTCTTCTTCTCCTATGTTCTTCATTTGTTCATTGCATGTAGATCTAACGATCCAGGCTCCTCTCTACAACTGATCTGACATATGTTGTCTCTCCTCCTACTCAGATTTTTACTTCTTCTACTTTGGAATTTTTTTGTCATTGTTCAAAGGTTTTGGCCTTTGAACTTCCTCCTATGAACCCGACTACTCTGGGTCTCGCGGGTGCTTTTGAACGCGTTATCTCTTCTAAGTTTTTGGACTCATAATAAGTTTGTCACCCACGCACTCCTTTCTTTATCCCTTCGGAGATTTATCTCCTCAAAGATTTTGATCTCCCACGCACTCCTTGCGTTTCTAGGATTTCATCAAACTCAGTTCCGAAAGATTTCTTGGAAAGAAATTCTTCTTGCCCTCCTGGCATTCTCCTTGCTTGATGCACACCTTACAGAGCTTCTAATTATAGAGTGTTCAGTAGTTATGTATATTTATGAACTCAACACAGAGTTATTTCTGTGCACTCCTTTCACTTCTGTTGATGAAGGTTCAACGGTATCTCTCTTGAGATTTTCTGAGGTTAACTCACCTATGTCAATGCACTCCATGCGGACAAATGTGCACTCCTTGCACTCTAAAACTAAAATACGAGAAACAATTGAAACTCATAGAATACTTCACCAGTTCATACATTCAGAACATGAATGACATATAAAAGAATAACAATAAACACAAACATACAAACACACCATGTGCAGGAAAAACTGCTTTTCTATTATCTTTGTGTGTCTATACAGATGTTTACAAAAACTGGACTGCAACAGAGTCCCAGTTCTCTCAAGTTCTCCTAATCTAACTCTACTCCTAGTTCTTCTTCTGCTATTAGAGCTCTCTCGAGTTATGCTTCTTCTATCCAACCTCTCTACAAAGATCTCTCTCCTTTTTTCAAAAACGAGGCTCTACGAGCTTATCCTCTTCACCACCTTAGTGCTATCACTGTCTCGGTTACGACACCATACTCCTACAGCTTCATTACATAAATGTTGATTCATACCTAACTACCATCTAGGCCTTCTACAAGAAACCATTTAAGGAAACCCTATCCACTACCTATACAAAGGCACGGCTCGGTTCTTATAGCCTTACAACACAAAAATCCATATTGGATTAGATTTCAAATTTAAAAAATGGGAGGGTCGGTTCCTCTCCCTTTCTGAAATGCGGGTTGATGTGTTGGGATGATGGCACATTTCTAAAGTGGAGAAATGCTCCTACATCACCTTGTACATTTTTGTTTCCCACTAACTGTAAGATATTCAAAGATAAGGTTCTTCCTAGTGATAATGTTTTTCCTGGTAGCTGTGAAGAGGAAAAACAATTGTTGAAAATGTTGGGTGTTGAGTATATATCATATCATGCATGTCTTAATGATTTTATTATATATAGAGGAGAATATGAAGAAAAATATATATGTCTGAAATGTGGGCATCACAGGTACCATAAATCAAATAAAAATGGTAAATCGGATGGTCCTCCTCATACGATATTGAGGCACATGCCTATAATCCCAAGGATTCAAAGGCTCTTTTGTTGCAAAGAATTAGCTATTTTGCAAGGATGGCATGCCTCGTACAAAAGTGACTCGGGAATTATGTGAATCCCAACAGATTCAATAGCCATGAAGAATATAGAGGATACATGGCCAAAAACATTCAAGGATGAAGTACGAAGTCTACGACTCAGTATAGAAATGGATGGTGTGAACCCATATTCCCTCCAAAACACCAACTATTATGTTTGGCATGTAGTAGTGATAAATAACAATATCCCCCCATGGTTGTCCGTGAAGAATAAACATCTTATGTTATAGTCCCTGGTAGAAGACAAGTGAAGAATATGGATGTCTACCTAGAACCATTGGTAGATTAATTGAAGGAATTATGGGAAGGGATACATGTATACAATGTATCAAGACCGATCACAACAAAGAGGAGTTTTACATTGTATGGTATATTTCCTTACACCACACATGATTATCCAGGATTAGGAGTTTTCTCTGGAGATTAACATGTTTATTGATTTGTTTATATACATAACAATATTTATTTTCATATTTAATTCGTTGTGATTGATGTTTTATTCTTAAACGCTAATGTTCTATGTATACAATAATTTTGCAAGTCTTGTAACTAAAGGCTATCATGGATGTAAATGTTGTGGACCCTCTTTGAAGTCTAGGTGGTCCAACCACCTATGAAAGATATTGTACGACTGCTCGAGGGTATTCCTCCCAGAATAACACCCTTATATAAGAGAAACATTCGCTTTCAATGGTAAACCAGAGAGAACCCAAAGGCTTGCAATAATGACACCAGCAGAATGGCTTAGAGAATATGAAAGAGAGAAGGAGAAGGAGATTACAGAAATGTTCGATTCAAATGGGGAGTGTATGTTTGATGATCCAGAAGTCTTCGACACCTATGTTGAGAAATTTCCCATTGGGATGAAAAGGAAATCTATCTTTTATGAGCTCCCATATTGGGAGCATCTTAAGATTTTCCACTTACTAGATCCCATGTATATATTTAAAAATATTTCATCTTCTTTATGGAGGAACATATCATTGAAAGAAAGTGACACATTGGTTGTAAGGAGAGATATTGTTTCTTCAAAAACTAAAAAGAAACATTGGCCAAGACAAGAAAGTAGAGGAGAGGTTGGTCCCTCTTAGTCTTTCAAAGAAGGTGATGTCCCATGGATTTTGAAGAAAGAAGATCTTTCTTTGGAAAAGGAAGTTATATTGGGTGTGAAGGTGCCTTATTTATATGGGTCTTCCATATGACGTTGCTTCACTATGCGTCAAGACCATTTGTTGGGGCTGAAATCACATGACCATTTGAACCTTCTAAAGGTACGAAGTATGTCAATAATATGATTTTATTATTTGTAATTTTTATTTTTATGCCATGGGATAAAACATAAATAATTTGTATGTGTTTACTTTGTAGTTTCATTATCCTTTTCTCGTGCACGGGTGTGTGAACCATGACTTCCCCCATGACCTAAGGCATGCCATATCTAAATTATCTACATTTGTACGTTGGATCACATCAAAGGAGATTCATATGGATAGCATTCCATGGTGGCATCAAGAGATAGTTGAGAATGTGGAATGCATAGATCATACATAGTTCATACATACTAATTAGGGGAATATTCAAATCTAAAATGAGCCTCTTAAGTGAGTTTAAAAAAAAAAATCATTGTCCTTAAATAACTAATGCATGTGTCCCTCTTTAAACGCATATAATAATATATACTTAAGATATTACATAAAAATCAAATACATAATATATTATGTAATATAATTAATATAATATATTATGTTATAAATTAATTTTGTATTATAAATATAATAATATAATATATAATAAATATAATATAATAAATATATTATATTATATTATATATTAATTATAACATAATAAAATATAATATATTAAGTTATATATTAATTTAATATTACATATAATATATAATAATAATAAATATATAATTAAAAATTGAATTAAATATGTAGATCATAACAATTTTTTATCCCTTATCCCCTATCTTTATCCCCTCTTTTTATTTGTGGGTAAGAAATTTTACGACTCCTAATAGCTAATTGGATATAAATTTTAAGGGCTCCTAATAGCTAATTCAATTCTTAATATCAATTACAACAACAATTAACATGTAACATATGATATTTGTATGTTTTTGTATATGTTTCTTGATTAAGATTTGCATTCATGCATCCTTATAGTATAGCAAAAAAATGTTGAATTAGAGATTTTGAGACTTGTATTAATTATGGGAATATAAAAAAATATGACCAAATTACAATTAAGTGAAAGTTAAAATATCACAAAAAATTTATAAATGCTAATTGATCTTATCATAACTATTTTTAATTATTCATTATTCATTATGAACAAAAACAATATTCTCGAAATGAGGACAAATTCTCACATTGTACTTTCAAGTAAACTAGTTTGTAAAATTGTGATACAAAGTAAGGTTGAAGATTAATATAATTTACTTTTAACTTGCCCAAATTTTAATTAATAACATAAGACATATCTTTACCCATTTTTATAACTTTTTTTTTTCCAATCAAAGAAAATTACTCTTATATTATAGATATAAAGGATTACATCGCTGATTTTTTCCAATTTCGACTGATTGAATTTTTTTCAGAACTTCCCGGCCTTATTCATCTTCTATTGATCATTACATCATGCGTCAAGCATAAGAACAGAGTGTCCCTATTACATTGATCCATAACTGAGATAAATTTCCTGTTGAGTCTTTTTAAGACCACCATTCCTCACATCAGCAGAAAGTCAAATACTATGAAAGTATATTAAATCAAAAAACCTTGATGAGCTGAGTTATATCTGGCACATTATCTCTCCATCGGGTGTAGACAATATGACCAAAATGATCTTTATCTAGCAGGGCCTTTTTTTATAGATCATCTGCTAATTTGTTAAATTGTCTGTAAGAGTGAATAAAGGAGAGATATTCAAAATGTCTGCGTAAACTCAAAATACATTCCTTCAAGCCTTTCAGTGCCAGGTTTTGGAGCCTACCTTCACCATTACACCAGTCTATCACCAATTTTGAGTCCCCGATTATTTGGATCATCTGTAAGTTGTGTAATTTTTCCATATGTAGAGTTGTCCACACTCCGATCAACTCAGCTCTGTTATTAGTACCAGCTCCCAGGTTAAATGTCCATTTAATAACAAAATTTGGATCTATCTGTATAACACCACCAGCCCCATTGCTAAGGCTATTTCCTGTTGTCGCCCCATCAAACCAGCCAACAATCCCTTGGAGCTTCGGTGGTTTCCTGGTCAATGTTGTTGTTTTTTTAACCTCAAGAACTTTACTCACCTTAAAAAGCAGCAATGACTTTTGTGCCACCACCATCGGAATCGTATAATCATTATGAAAAAATTTCTTATTCCATTCTAACCAGAGACTCCAACAAACCGTTACCAGAAGGCTAATCAAGAAGGAGTGATGGGAATATAGACCAGAAAGGCATTCTTCGATTGAATTGCCATCCCATTCCAATGAGATGTTGAGAGTCTTTTCCAAGCAAGTCCAAAAATGTTGAATAACTTATTTTATTTTCTTCGTTAAGTTTGATATTCATGCATCCTTATAGTATAGTAAAAAAATGTTGAATTAGAGATTTTGAGACTTGTATGAATTATTGGGTTTGAAGAAGTGAAAATATCACAAATATTTAATAAATTCTAATTGAGATTATCATAACTATTTTTAATTTTTCATTATGAACTTATGAACAAAAGAAATATTCTCGAAATGAGGACCAATTCTCACATCGTACTTTCAAGTAAACTAGTTTGTAAAATTGTGATACAAAGTAAGGTTGAAGATTAATATAACTTACTTTTAACTTGCGCAAAGTTTAATTAATAACATAAGACATATATTTACCCTTTTTTATAACTTATTTTCTTTTCTTGGTTCATTTTTATATTCATGTATCCTTATAGTATAGTAAAAAAATGTTGAATTAGATATTTTGAGACTTGTATTAATTATGGGAATATAAAATAATATGATCAAATTACAATCAAGAGGAAGCTAAAATATCACAAATATTTTATAAATGCTAATTGAGTTTATCATAATTGTTAGTGTCAGAAGTCACCTCTGGATTGCGTCAGAGGTAAGCCTGATACCCATCAGTTTGTATGTCACGGTAAATAGTTTAAAGGGTGGTCTAATGGATGTAGTCTCAATATTATATCGCTTTAACTCAGAAAACTAGGTTGGTATGCCTAAGGCAAGTGAGGTATTGATCTAACTTCAATCAGTAAGTTGTAGTAAAGGGTGAATAGGGGGAAGAACTGGTGAGGAGATGTGAGGACCTACTGTGGACATCCGGTCTTCCGGCATCCTAAGGAAGAAAAGCTTCAAGAACACAATCCTCTTGTACCCAAAGCTTCAGATACTGAGATGTGTCTAAACGACACAGCTACAATAGCACGATGATCAAGCCTACATCACAATGCTACTGTAACAACTCGATCGGATCCACCATGCCCGAGCTATTCAATATAAGAGGGGAAAATATAACACGAGAAACTGATTAAAACTGGTGAAAATATTGCAATGATCAAACCTACATCACAACAACATCACAACCCTCAACTGGATCCTCCAATTCCGAGAGTCTTAACACAGTGTTTACGGAGAGATGGAAAGAGGTTGAATTTCATTAAACAAGAAGTCTCAAATACATGTACATAACCAGAGGACCAGAGGCCTCATTAAAACTTTACAAGTGGGAGCGTAGCTCTACCATTGACCTTTACAAAATATCAAAATTTAGTATTTATACTCAAAGCAAAAAGTCACAAAAGAATAATTGAGAAGCTCCATTGAAGGCATTATGTGTGCATGCTTTCTGACAGACTGTTCATGTAGTCTCTGTCCAGACGTGAACATCTATCATATGCAAATGAGCCTCAGAATGGACCTAATGATTAGCCAACTAACTAGTCGTCCTTTCATATGCTTTCCATTTATGGAAGAAATGACGTTCAACCACCACCAACCAACCTTAATAACTTCTTCATTAGGATCAGGGATGGCTCAAGTCAACTCTTCACCTATAAGACGTGGCATCCTCAGCATTCACCACCGGGATTTGAGCTTGATACTTATGGGGAAGCCTAACAGTAGACGTGGATGTCGACGAAGTGATTGGCTCACTCATTATGGAGTAGCGGGTGGGAGATGGCTAGGTGGATGGTTGTGGATAGATGAGGAAACTAAGGATAGAGTGGGGGGCACACAAGCGGGAGCTGAGGTGTAATGAGATGGAGGTGATGTGGAGCGAGGTGGCACAAGTGGCTGGATATGAGGAAGGGACAGGTACCGGTGGGATGATGAGTGGAAGACAGATGGATGGGGTGGAAGGGATGAGAGGCAACCACTTGTCAGCCTGGGATAGGACACTATGTGCACATGCGCATATTGGGGCTGCGAAAAGTGGTTTGGAGCCTCCCTTCTTTTGGTCCCAATGTGTGTCTTTGGCCGACACGTAGCACCTTCACAAACCACGACTATTTTTCCCGGCCCGCTCTACCTTTTTTATCTTGTGCGCATGTTGAGGCCCCGATATGGCCATGAACCGTTGATCTAGGGTGCTCAGCTCTCGACCACCCAGATCTGTGTGTGCCTTATCATGTCACGCCAAAACATCTCATCACTCCACCGACTTAGGATATAATCCAAAATGTGGGTTTTTTTCCCACCTTCTTTAATTATTTCGCCAAGGGGCCAACTTCTGAGGGAAACACCCCCTTTTAAAAATAAATGTGATAACAATAACTATTTAATTATTCATTATGAACTTAAGAACAAAAGTAATATTCTCGAAATGCTGATCAATTCTCACATCTTACTTTCAAGTAAATTAGCTTCTAAAATTGTGATACAAAGTAAGGTTGAAGATTAATATAATTTACTTTTAACTT
>ML777658.1:1320138-1338604 GCA_009831015.1 Picea engelmannii | reverse complement strand
CATTTGAAATGGATTAACCGCACATGAAAAACCAACGTATTTGTATGTAAGTTTGTCTGTGATTCATGATTTGGACTCTATAAATACCAATTCTCAAGTATGGAGGCATCATCTTATCCATAAATGGAGTAATCTTCCAATTTGCTCGACCTTATGATCTCTGTAAAAGCATTTTGGTGTCCATGAAATTGACGTACATGGACAAAGCTAAATCCAGTGAGACTGGTTCTTCAAGCAACATGGTAGATTTTCCTACGAGTAAGAAGGAAACGATAATCACGCAGATACTAGCGACTAAATTTCACACAAAACCTGCCATATATTCTAAATTGGAAGCCAGGCTAAATCCCACTATAAGGGATCTCATCATCAACAGATCAGTTGTTAAAAAGAAATGGAGAAAGAGATAGAAGAAAGAAACCATCACTAAAACGGATGAAAGTGTTGGAGAGAATCAACCGGTCTGGTTAGATACTTTAAAGGAGGAGAGCGCTAAGCTAAAATGAGTCCTCAAATAAAAGTACATTTCAACAATTTTTGGTCAGATGGTAGCAGAGGTAAGGGGCTCCAGAGATGATAGACCTATTCTTAAATGGTCCCTTTACAATAGGATAACTTTTATCATTCCCCTTTTGTAATTTTGGGATTAATAAGATTATATAAATGCAGAAGCAGATTTTGGATTGTTTATTACAAGATTCTAACTGGCGGTGTTATGAGTCTTTCTTTCTTTCATAGTATGTGTTTCTTGTAATCTTATATTTCACTTCCATATGTATGAATCGAAGGAATGTAAAACTCAGAATTCATTTTTGAGATGCTCTCGGCTTAGCAATTTAGGCTATATTTATTTCTTCTCAAACCAACTCTGAATTCATTTTAAATAATGCTCCGATGTGGTTGTGTGTTTCTTTTTCCTCTAATACCATGCAAATTTTCTATTAAACTCAGACTCATCATCTTAATTAGCCTTCCAAATGACTTCGTGCACACAAAAATTCAACCTGTACACCCATATTTATCATGCACAACAACACCACAAGGTAAACTATGCTTTCGCGCACCTATATCCACTATACCTTCCTTTTCCATCGTGCCAATAGCTTGCGTTTACTACTTTTTTTTTGTGCACCAATAGCGACTGTGCATAGTTTTGGTCCTTGCACTGCTATCTATTGCACATAGTTTTTGTACCGCGCACTGATATTACACATGCATTTCTCCCTATGCATTGCACCATGCCGAAGTTCAATTCAATATGCCCCACCGTGGAAAATAATATTCATGCACCATTGACTACACTATCGCGAGACAACTTGTACTCATACTATGCGCTCACCAACCAAACTCCTATGTGTTTTGCAATACTTGCACACCCCACATGCACATTACTATGTGTGTGCTCGCCGCGCAATGCTAAATTTAGTGCACGCATCCTAAAACAATATTATTTTGCGCGGCGCCACAATTTATCGCTCACACCTGCATGCCAACATTTTCCACATGGTGCCAAAATTTTCCATGGACGCTCTGTGACTTGAAGTTTTGTCACTTCAAAATTAATCTTCTGTGAATATTTGCTTCAACTGAACCTTTCAGACCCATCCAGGCTCAGTGTTGGAACTGAAGCTCTGATGCCATATTGTAATGTCCATGACCACCCATGGTCGGGCCACGTTACATGAGAGAACACTTTCGTTCTCTCACTGTGGAACATACTGTAACACACCTAGTGTTCAACTGAGCTATGCCACATAAATTTTCTCTTCAAACAACATGCAATTATAACATGTACATACAACACTCTTACAGAAGATTTACATATAAACGTAAACAAAAAATTACCTTCCGTAAATATACGATTTCATACTGAAATAACAGTAAACACAGACATGCAACATATAGAGGGAAATACCCATAAACATATAGACAATTATAATCACATATATGATAAACTATAACATAAGCACGTAAATAACAATGATGCATGTAAATTTATCATACGATTGGTACTTTTATTTGAAATATTGTCACCAACTACGTAAAGACCGTCCACGAACCTCCCAGCCTTAGACTACATTGTTCATCACTCTCAACAATGAGTCACCCCCGAGCTGGGACTAAACTCCACCTGGGTAAAGGGATTCCTATCTAGGCTAAAGGCTCATAGACAACAGGAAAGACTATGTCTCAGGTGCTCACTCAACTAATGGCCTACAACCTCTCATTACCCACATGCCTGTCCCAACCAAGGAAGTGTGCCCCTTCTCTACTCAACAGTCCCTTGACTGTCCCACTTCCCTTCTAGGGATTCAACAACAGACCGGACAAGAAGTCTCAGAGCACTATAGCTGTAATTTAGCACCTTCAGGAAATCAATTCCCAACAATTCTCTCGCTCAGATAATTTCTCACAAGCCTGACAACCTGCCTCTTCAATTTCCCACGGGCCTAACAATGTGCTTCTTCAATCCCGCTCCCAAGATAACCAGGTACACCAACATGAAAATAGTTATGGAAATAGGCTCATATACAGTGAAATGAATGTCTGAAGGATAACTGACTGCGTGAGTGAAATGGTCATGGAATCATTGACTGGATGACTGAATGATGGAAGGAATCATGGGAGAGATCCTTGTAAGAATGATGGTGAAGGTATCAAAATGAGCTAAGTCCCCATGATATGTATGCATGTCCCCAACTCGACACTTGTCATGTTGGAAGCTACTTTGGTCCACTTCTCCCCAACTTTAGAACTTAGGATAAAATAATTATCCATACTTTATGTTTTAAAAAATATTAATATAATATTCCTTTTTGGCTTAAGCTCTCTAGCTTATCCCTTTCCCTTAAATTTTGGGCCTCCCTTCCCTTAACTGATGAAGTTTAGTCCCCC
Organism: Picea engelmannii; assembly: GCA_009831015.1. Lineage (NCBI taxonomy): Eukaryota > Viridiplantae > Streptophyta > Pinopsida > Pinales > Pinaceae > Picea > Picea engelmannii. The sequence goes on along the minus strand of ML777658.1, from coordinate 1,335,709 downwards.
ATATCTTTTATCGTGGTCGGTCTGTGTGCAACGATGTATTTTATATTAATCATGAGACATATACAAAATAGGTGCACTAGCCTTTAACATCTAGGCACTCTGGCCTAATTCCAAAACATAAGCATCCTAGCTTATAATAACTGGATCACCAGCCTATAACACATATCATATACACAAGGCTCGCTAACCTTCATACTGTGTGTACTTTAGTTACTGCGTGTGGTATCTGGGAATGTGCATACTACATCATTTTACTGCGTAGTGCCTACGTGCACTATGCCATGAAAGGTGTATTAAAAAAATGATTTCAAAATCGCTCAACAGCTTAAGTACACTTACATTACATTTACAATTGGGTTCGACCGAGGGATATTACACGGATGAGAAATAAACCATTAAGTTCTTAACAAATTTGCTTGGGAACATTACAGTGATATCAGAGAAAATTCCTTCGCCAATATGTGATAAAAAATAATTCCCAGGAGGAGAGGTCGTGGGGGACAACCTGTATCAGGTATTCTAGAAGAATAAGAGTTAGAAGAAAGCATGGTGGAAACTCATGAAATAGAGAATGAAGTGTCAAAAGCAACAATTTTAGATGAAAAGGTGATCCAAACAATGAATGTTACACTACAGAACAACCAGGTTATCATGCAGCGTAGCCTAGAGGAGATGTAGAATCACTTATATATGGTACATGAAAAACTAAAGATATATTTTGTAAAGTTTCAGAAGGGACATGATAGAATGATAGACATAATGGAGGAATAGTGAAAACATCAGGGTATCCTCTCTGAGTTCTTGATGGAGAAAAGGCATGACAAGGACCCACCCCTATTTGGAGGAATCCAAGGAGTTGGTGGATCTCAGGGAGGAATAAGTTAGGATGAGGAATTTGGGCATAAAGATCATACATAGGACCCCAAAATCAACCAAAGGCACATATTCACATTTTCCCATAGCTATAAAGACTACACCTAGGCCATATATGCCTACCTTATTGGAGGCACGACCAAGGGACACAAATTCCTTTGGGTATGGAGGCATTTAGGAGGAATAAGAAGATATGGAGAGAGAATATAACTCTCTAAGTCCAGGTTTCCGAAGATATGTTTCCTTGGGATATTATTCCACCTAATGTAGAAGAGTAAGTCTAAGGGAATTTACATAGGTGACAATGAGTTGGGGTGCAAGGTAGGAAGAATGGAGATACCCCACCATAGATTTGGTAGGAGAAATATACAAGAACAACATCACATGCCTAGACCCCCAATCATTACAAGGGGTCGAGACACCAGAAAAATTGGCAAGGGAAAAGGAAATATGGATGAGGCTACAAGAAGAGAGTTAAGAAGGAAGAAATTATGTTTCATTTGTAAAGATCCCTGGCAGTCACATCATAGGTGTACGGGTAAAGGGAAGATTCACAATATAGAAGTAGTATATGATGGTGAAGAGGAGATGGATGATGAGGATAATGGAGCCATTAATTACTTACAGATGAACCAAAGGGAGGATTAACAGGTCTCACATGTGCAAGGAGAAGGGGTTCCCCCACACCATGATGCAAGAATCAAGAAGGTTACCATAGATTCCAATTGTGGTGTGCCTAAGTTTAATACTTTTCTAATGAAGGGGGTTGTGCAGGGGAAACGAGCAACAATGCTAGTTGATGGAGGAGCTTCTCACAATTTCATTGAAATTGCCATGGTTGGGAAGAGACACATTCCCATTGTATACTTTGAGGGTTTCTTTGCTGAGGTGGAAGGAGGACGTACTATGGATTGTGACAAGTATATTCCATATATGAGATTGACTTTAGGAAGATACACGTTGACACAATATTTATATGTGGTGGATATACCAAACACCAACATCAGACTAGGTGTGCAGTGCTTAGCATGTTGGGACCAATAACCACCAACTACAAAACCATGGAAATTTCTTTCAACTTAGAAGAAGAAAAAATTATCACACTTAATGGGATGATAGGAGATGCACCTAGATTTGTGACAACAAAAAGATTTCATGAAATATTTAGGCAAGAGGAGGTGGCCTATGCAATTGAGTTCTTTGTCATGGGAGTGAGTAGTGAAGAGCACAAGTAGTATCCTCCAGAGATACAAAGAATCCTTCATAAGCATAAAAATGTATTTGAAGTAATCCCTCTAGGTCAACCACTGGATAAAGGGTTTGAACACATCATAGAATTGGAAGAAGGGGCCAAATCAATCATCAATACACCATATAAGCATGCCAAGAAGCATAAGGAAGAGATTGAGAATTATATTAAAGAATTGTTAGACATGGGGAATATTAGACCAAGTCAAGTCCATTTGCATCACCAATTGTGTTGGTAAAGAAGAAATATGGAACTATGCACATCTGCATTGATTACAAAGCCTAGAATAAGAAAACCATAAAAAATAATTATCCCATTCCCAGGATAAATGAGTTGTTGGATGAGCTTCGTGGAATGATATACTTCACTAAAATTGACTTGCATTGTCTATACCATCAAATCAAGATGAGGGAACAAGACATACATAAGAGTCAAGACTACCTTTAGATGCCACTATGGGAATTATGAGTTCCTTTTCATGCCTTTTGGCTTGACCAATGTGCCAACCACCTTCCAATCATGCATGAACCATGTGTTCAATAAATAGTTGAGGAAGTTCCTACTAGTCTTCTTTGATGACTTGTTGATTTACACTAGGACATTGGAGGATCACCTCAAGCATGTCTATGAGGTCTTCAGAATCATGAAATCATAGTCACTATATGCTAGGGAATCAAAATGTAAAATTGGTATGATTGAGGTTCTCTATTTGGGACACATTCTTGGAGAAAAGGGGGTAGAGGTTCACCTAGAAAATATCCAAGCAATCATGGATTGGCCCACACCAAAAACACTCACAGAGCTCAAAGGATTTCTTTGTATTTCTAGTTACTACAAGAGGTTTGTCAAGGGTTCTCCCAATTATGTGCACCTTTGACTTATTTGACCCAAAAGGGTGCTTTAAGTGGAGTAATGAGGCACATTTAACATTTGAAAAAATGAAGAAGGTGATGATCAATTGTCCAGTATTATCCTTGCCATATTTTTCTTATCCATTCATTTTGGAATGTGACACATTAGGTGAGGATGTTGGAGTTGTTATCATGTAGAATAGGCATCCCATTTCCTATGAGATATGCAAAGTGAGAGGGCCTTAGTTCATGTACACCATTTATGATAAGAAGATGATATACATAATGCATGCCTTGGCCAAATTCAAGAAATATCTGGTAGGAGAAAAAATTGTTCTTAGGAAAGATCATAATAGCCTCAAGTGCTTTCTTGAACATAAGGACCTTAATGAAAGACAACAAAAGTGGGTGAGTAAAATTTAGGCATATATCTTTGACATACAATATGTCAAAGGAAAAAACAATGTTGTAGTGGATTCCTTGTCTAGGAGACCCTCATCCTACTCCATGTCAGAAATATCAGTTGATTGGAAGTCTCATTTATTGGTGGAGTACTCCAAAAATAAATTTTCAAGTGAGTTGATAGATGGATAGTTATAAGATGATAGGTATAGGATTATAGATGCCATCATATATTATAAGGGAAGGATCTATCTGGTTCCTGAACCATTGTTCAAGAAAAGGGTGCTTCAAGCATTTCATGATTCATCATTAGCACATAATCAAGGATTCCTTCAAGCATACATAGAGATAAGAGAAAGGTTTGCTTGGAAGCGTCTAAAGGGAGATGTCATGTGCCACATCAAGGAATGTACCACTTTCCAATAGAACAAATATGAGAACACTCACCTGATAAGTCTATTTCAACCTCTCCCCATTCGAGAGCATAAGTGGGAGAGTGTATATATGGATTTCATTATAGGACTACCCAAGGCATAGGGGAAGGATTGCATATTTGTGGTAGTAGATCATTTGACCAATTTTTCTCACTTTTTCTCCATCTCCATGGACTTAAACGCATCTCAGGTCATATTTGTTTTTCATGAAAGTATTTAGGTTGCATAGATTAGCCAAAACAATTATGAGTGAAAGGGATCGTAGAGTTATGAAAATATTTAGGAAAGAGTTATTTCAGCTAGTAGGTATAGAGTTAACCCCGACACTAACTACCATCCACAAACAAACGGGTAAACTGAGATAGTAAACAAGTGGGTGGAAGGATACCTCTAAAACTATGTGACAGGACAACATAAAGCATGGTTCAAGTGGCTATATCTAGGTGAATATTGCTACAACACCACTTACCACATGCCTATTGGTATGTCTCCTTTCAAATATTTATACAATTATGATCCCCTAAATTTTGTTGATATTGTATTTGGAGATAGAAGAGCTCCTATGGATAAGGAGTGGATATGGAAAATCCAAGGAATTATCAAAGAACTCAAGGATCATTTTCAAAGGGCTCAAAACCATCAGAATTTATATGTAGATAGGCAAAGAGTGGAGTTCACTTTTGATGTAGGGGATTTGGTTTATTTGAGGCTACAACCGTACATACAGGCATCCAATAATAAAAATGGCATTGAGAAACCCAAACCTCACTTCTATGGACAGGGTGAAGAGGAAGGTTGGGGAAGTTGCATATGAATTAGAGCTACTACAAAGAAGCAAAATCCATAATGTCTTCCATGTATCATGCCTAGGAATAGCATTGGGGTAGCATGTTGTAGATAATGAAGAGCTACCTCTAGTAGACGAAGAAGGACACTTGATTTTGATTCGAGAGGATATTTTGTAGGTGAGGGAAAAAAAACTAAGGAATAGCTACATCAAGGAATACTTAGTCAAATGGAAAAAAATTCCTATAGAAGATGCCACTTGGGAGAGTGAACATGTGCTACAACAGATAGATTCAAGATTGCTTATGGGAAAGCAATTTCCAATAAGGGAGATTGTAATGTTCCCCTCTTCTTGAAAAGAACATTGGAAGACTTAGTATTCTAGTCACCCCTCTAGACTATAGTCTCATGGGAAAAAAGGGGATAAGAGGCACAACATGGTCACTAAAGAGATAAATGTTATATTATTAAAGTGACTTTGGTAAAAGAAGAAAAAAGGTTCATTGACTTAGAGGAGAAAATAAAGTAATTACCTTAGGAATCAATAAAGTAACTCAAGTGAAAATTAAAATATGGAGGTATAAAAGAAAGAGAAGGGCACCTCACTCCTCGTTCATGAAATTTTTCACTTAGCATCTGTGAGCTTTGAAACTTGAATGTTTTGAGGGTTTTGAGTAAGCAAAACCTAGAGATCGGAAAGGAGGTGAAAGATTCCCCTATTCTTTATACAATCTTAGTCAAGGTGGTGAAATATTCAACCCTCATCGTTCTACTTAGTTTCAGATTCACCTCATGAGGAATTTGTGAAAGTGGGGTGCAGGTTTGGAGGTTTTTTGGAGACAATGTGGATTTCTTTGAGAAGAAAGGTTCGATTTGCATAGAATTAGGTAGATATGAAGCCAAACCCTTTCCAAAAGGGTTTTAAATCACCATAGTTCCTTATCTCATCAACTCGTGTGGGGTTTCCTCTCCACATTGATTTATTATTTCATCTAGGTGAATTTCCTTAAGGAGGGCACACTGTCAGTAGTGGATCTAGCGAGTTGGAGGGTAAGATCACCCTCAACAGTTGAACAAACTCATTACATGTGTTTATCATCAGCATATCTATAGATATACAACTTATTTCAGTGGATTGGAGGGAAAAATCGAGGAGGCCGAAATGCCTAGGGGTTTCCCAGCAAGGAGGTGCGCAACTTAGCCAGATCTCGGTTCAAGGTTTCAGAAGGGAAAGAAATTGGTCTTGTCAGACTTGCATGTTGGTACTGGAGAACAAGGAGGACTCACAACTACCCCTATTTTCTATCTTTGAGGCACATTCATCCCAAGATTTTATATCTCTTCTATATTATTCTAGATCTGTAGATCCCATGTATGGAGGTCATCTTATTATCTAAATACAAGTCATATCTGAAGCTGTTGATTATTCTCTTATGTTATCTCTCTTGTATCTTGTTATTTATATATGTTGTTGTGTTACATTCATCTTCCATATGCTATAAAACTCAACAAAACCTCCACAGTGCAACCTTTAGAAGAAAACTGCAAAATATTCAAACAAAAATTATACAAACATATAAAAAATAAACCATTAAGTTCCTAGCAAATATGCTTGGGAACATTACAGCTTCTTGACAGGGTTTGTGTATATTGGCATTCTTTACTTGATTGATCAACTTTGGATGCTCGAAGGATCTCTTTGTCATATTATTTTGATATTGTTTGAACTTGTTTCAATCATTGTATTCTTTCTTTTATCAACATTCTTCTCCCGTCATTCAAGACAATCTCTTTTTCCTTCACAGCTACTTCATTGTCAACTTCACAACCTTCTCCTACATGTCCCATATTTTTCAAAGGTGTTTCCTTATCTTTTGAAGTACAATACTCTTTTGTCTCTCTTATCAATTTCTCCTCATACATATTTCCAGGATGTTGATTTACTTCCTTGGTCTAATTGACATGAAGAGAAACAACCCCATCTCTACATTGAACCATTTTTCTGGTCACACAATTCACAAAATTTGGTCCATTGCTTATGTGACTTGAGTATTCATTGTTTGTTAAGAATACACTTAACACTACCATGGATGTATGTTCTTCTTGTTCTTGTTTCCTCTTCCAAACTTTTCTAGTGTATTTATTTTTTCTGGAAATGGTATTATATTCATTGCTTTGTGCATACCAATATGATTCATTTTCTTCCTTATTTTTCTTTTATTTTTTCTCTTGGATGCCTTTGCATGTTCTTGTCTAGAAAAATATGTCATGTTGCTTCTACAGACTCATGCTATATGTTCATAGTTATTTCATTTGTAACATTCAACTTTGTAATGTAGGGAAGAAAATGGGTTGTAGTTTCTATCAATAGGCCCATGAAAACCTCTAGTCATTTTGTTCACATGGTCATCCTTGTAATTCTTGTGAGATATTTTACTTATATTTCTCATATAATTATTTCTTCCATAAGCTTTGTAATATATTTCCTTATGACCAAAATTCTTGCAAGAAAATAAATAAATGAAAAGGCTATTTTGATACCTGGTTGTGAAGGGTCTTCTTCATGGAGCCACTCTTCTCACCTCATCCCAATCTTCCTTGAATGAAAAATCAGTCTTTTGCTAGTTGTGTTTTCTTTCCTTCCCATTGTCTTYACTGTGATTGGAGATTTTAAGAACATTTGTATGGATTCATAACAAAGACACATCTTGATAAATGGTGACATTTGACAGTTGAGAATATTATCTAGGATTGCAGTACTCTTTTCAAATTTTAAGTTTTTATTCAGCTAGGTGTCTTTTCTAATTCTTTTCTTAGACAAACTTTTTCATATTCTAGACTTAGTTGGGCTCTTAATACTTTTTCAATTCTCTTTGGCTCTTATACTTGAGTTTTTAAGATGAGGATGATTTTTTCAGTTTCATCATATTTCTTTTCTGTACTTCTTTAGCTGCTCCTTTTGTATCCATTTCTTGTTCCTCGGTATTTCTATTTCATTTAGAGCATATATGATCTCAACTTCAAGATCTTCAAGCATGTTGCCTTCTTTGAGATTTCAATTCTTCTAATGTCTTCCCCAAGTTCTCCTTTCCTTTTCCTTGTTTGTCCTCACTACAACCTGTTAGAATATATAATTCCTACTTATCTAATGTTCTTGCTAATGTATTGAGAGGTAGAGTTCATCTCTACGTGAGTTGTGTGATTCTATTATTAAGAGGTTGTTAGAGAGTTGGATTGGTGAGATCCTAGTTTGGTATGTGGTTGAGATATTCTCTCAACCTCTCCAGTTATCTTTAGAATAAGTTAGATCTGATAACAACCTGTACACTCTATATAATCGAGTCCATTGTATTGACATTGATGCAGTAGAATATTTGTTCATATCACTCTACTCTCCCATTTTAACATGGTATCAGAGCTTCAGGACTGGGCATGACTCCCTCACGGGAGTGCCCAGGCACATGTGGAGAGTAGAGTAGATAATTTCTGAGAGCTTAACATTGTGACCCACCATTTTTTGTGAAGACATTTTCCACCGCTGCTGGAGTTTGAGTTTACAGAGAAGGAGCGGTGAATAAGAGCCGCAGCCATTGTTTGTTGTTCACTGGAGATGTACGTTGTTCTGGTGATCGCTCTGAATTGTCTGGATGACTACAGATTCAAAGAAGAAACCCTCCGCGACATCGCCCTCGTCCAACATGTGGAGCTCTCACGCATCGCAGACGGGCGCATAGAATCGGCCATGGATGTACTCCTTCATTCCCTCGCTTATTGAAAAATTGTGTGGGGCGTCTTGCAATGTTATGTATGTGTCGAGGGCAGCACACTAGGCAATGCCTCTGTTCCTCCGACCAAGTCAGGTCGCTCTTGTTCGCTCGGATCTGCAGCATATTGCGCTAATATTAAGCATAGCTGCATATTGGTGGCCTCTCAACTTTGAACTTTGACAGTTTGTCGGGAAAATGGATCCGCATGGAAACTTTGTTTGAATATGAGAGCTTGTAAACGATCTTCTCTATATGCATTTCAATCGTGTATTTTCTTTTCAATGTTTTAGATCTATGTCTTGATATTGATCCGACCGATATTATGTCTCTAAAATACAATGATAGAATAACGAGCTCTTCTGGTAATAAATTGAGGAAGCGACCGTCCATGGATCATGAGCGAAAGAAAATCCTGTATAGTTCCAGAGATATTACTAGGAAAGACAAAGAAAAAGATTGTTGTATGTGTGGCGACGTTGGATTTCAGGAAAGATTGTTCAGATGCAACATATGCCACCACCGATTTCAACACATATATTGCAGCAGGTTGTATTCAGATCAATTGGAATTGGATGGCCTAAATGTATGTGACTGGTGCCTCGACTTCGAAGAAAAAAGAAAAAATTCAGAGCCACAAAAGGAAAAATGAACTGCAGGAAATGGAAACTAGGAAGACCATGGAGAATGTTGTCGTTGTTTTGAGGACGCAGAAAGGACAATTGCACCATTACATGGAGGTGTTATAGCGAAGTGAGGTGTACGTGCCCATTCTGTCAGACTCACAAAGCGTTGATTGTAAGAAGTGTGATTGAGTTATGATTTTACAAGTATTGTTACTAGTATTTTTTGGTTTGAAGGTGTGCATAGTTATACCATTTGTGAGACATGTAATTGAAAGCAAGACTAGGATATTTTGATGTAGTGGTCCTAGAAAATTCTATGTACCTGAGCCATTGTATACCCCCTAATGTGAAAAGTTCGTGGTAATCTAAAAACCACTATGTAAAGCATGGTTACAGGTAATCCGAGAAAACCTGTTGCATGGTTGAGGGTAATCCGAGAAAACCCAAAGCATGGTTATAGGTAATCCGAGAAAACTTGGTGCATGGTTGAGGGTAATCCGAGAAAACCCAGAGCATGGTTATGGGTAAGCCGAAATAAAACCCAGGGCATGGTTACAGGTAATCCGAGAAAACCTCGTGCATGGTTGAGGGTAATCCGAGAAAACCCAGAGCACGGTTATGGGTAAGCCGAAATAAAACCCAGGTTGATGATGATGTGATGAAGAGGGAGCTATGAGGAAGAATGGTTGAATGAACCATGTAGCTGAAAAGGATTCCTATAGAACTGGCGGTTACAGCGGCTGATGACCCATGTATTCCGGTAGATGAATTTCTTTTTATATGGATGTCAATAATCAGATGCAGGTACAAGAGGAAGCACACAAAGATATGACCACATAGATATTTAGATAAGTAGTCATTAAGAGAGAGTGTTAGAATATATAATTCCTACTTATCTAATGTTCTTGCTAATGTATTGAGAGGTAGAGTTCATCTCTACGTGAGTTGTGTGATTCTATTATTAAGAGGTTGTTAGAGAGTTGGATTGGTGAGATCCTAGTTTGGTGTGTGGTTGAGATATTCTCTCAACCTCTCCAGTTATCTTTAGAATAAGTTAGATCTGATAACAACCTGTACACTGTCCATTGTATTGACATTGATGCAATAGAATATTTGTTCATATCACTCTACTCTCCCATTTGTTTAGATGAGTTGTCTTCGTTGTTTAGATGAGTTGTCTTTAGAAGACCAACCATCACAATGGTTCATTTCGACTTTCAATTTTTCCAAAAAAAATAAAAATATTAACATTTTTACAAAACTTACAAAACCTAAAACAACTAAATACTTATAACAGTTTGGTTACAGTTTGGAGAACATCCAATTCAAATCAATATATTTTGAACCCAAATTAATCACAAACATTACCAAGATGACCTTTCAAGCGCAACCTCCTCGTAGTAGGTACCTCTTAATATTTCACCTTACTGAGGAGGGTTGATCTTTCAGTCTGGACCAACTTGGTAAGAGCTTTTTAGGACGTGACTGAGAAGAGTTGACCAATTAGCTTGCTATCCTGAAAGACCTCTTACCTTTATTAGAAGAGTTGGTTACGGTCTTACGGTTTACCTGAACTGTTTATGGGAAGGAGTTTGACGATATCCTTCGGGGCCTCTCCTTCAACAAAATAATCTGGGATTGATAAATGGGTATGCTTTGAGCCAGACAATTCAAATGTTTTAACCCTGATTTGATGATTCATAACTATGACTGACGCGGTTTACTTTCGAACCGTTTGCAGAACTATGGCTAACGCGGTTTACTTTCGAACCGTTTGCAGAACTATGACGGACGCGGTTTACTTTCGAGATGAGATCGTGGTTATGATACACAAGATCAAACAGCTACAAAAAGTGCAGCTTCATTTATCACAAAGGGTGGCTATAAGCAGTTCCCGAAGCCTGATGTGTTGCATGGCAAGAGACTTGGCATTGTTTCAGACCCCGATTTTTTTAATAGCCTTGGATCCATCGACGCAGTATCCATTGGAAAGCATCTGACGACTTTAAGGTAATATCAGAATGAACTATAATCCTTTCAGGTTAGTTCAGGGAATACCAAAATATATACACAGTGGCTCTACATGGTAATCCTATGTGTTAGTGTACTGTGCGAGGAATTAAATTTAGAGTAGAGATAACTTCACATCATCACTAAAGGATGAGGGATGTAATTGTATGGCCAAAGAATAAAGAAAGGGTTGAAAGAGACGATCTTAAAAGGAAATTGTGGTGGAAGGGGCCACTAAAGGATGAGGGATGTAGTTGTATGGCCAAAAAATACAGAAAGGGTTGAAAGAGACTATCCTAAAAGGAAATGGTAGTGGATGGTGCTTAGAAGTTAGAATATATATATATATATATATATATTTTTTTAAAGCAAATTTGTGTTAATTTAGAATACTTGTAGGAAGAGGGATGGAAAGGTGCACTGAAATGTACAACTTTTTAGATTAATAATGAATTTGTAATCTATATTTTAGTTCATTATCAATTTATTTTAGTTATAAATTAAATAAATTAAATAAAAGTCAAGGGAAGATGGTAAAGAGAATTCATTTTTCATTGCGAGTTTATGAGAAAAGTGTAGGAAGAATTTCTCAACTTAATACAAGTTAAGGAGAGATAGTGAATAAAATCAATTTCTAAATGTTTCAAAGGCTGGTGTTTGGACAAGGACAAATCTGTATCAGATCATAGGGCATTTCTTTGCACATTAATCTCGGCTACTACATGGTTAGCTAGGAACAATATGATCTTTTAAGGAAGAGTGCTACTGAAAATACAATACAAGGAAGTCTCATATGATTTACATATCAAGGGATATGAAAACCTACAAAAGTTAAATCTCTAAAAATTACAAACTTGTTAGAAATAGATTATTCAATTGCATGGGACTATTTTGATGGTGCAAGTTAAGAGACAATGTGTAGTTGTGGAAGAATTATTCTTCATTTATCTCCATCTCATAATATAAATTTCAAGCATCTATTCGTGTTGGTTTAAACACTAAAATAGAAATGAGTGGTATATGGTTTTTTTAAAGATAATAGTGGATAAAACAGTTTTAAGTTATAGGGGATTCATTGATGGTAATTGAATGGGATAAAGGAGTGAAAAAAGTTGAAAACCTAATCTATAACCTTATAATGGAAAGAGTTATTGAAGTAAGAAACATGTTAGAAGTAATCAAGCTCCAATATATGTATAGAGAGCTTACCAACAATGTTGATAAATTATTCAAAGAAGCTCTTTCATTACATGAAGGTCATTTGGTGACTATGGAGTCAAAAGAAGATGGATCCTAGTCATAAAAGAACATGATCCTTTATTAATAGACTAAATTTGATTTTTAAGTATGCATTTTGTAGTTCACAAGAACTAGAAATGACTATATTGATGTGATAATGTAGCACTAGTCCATCTTTCATTTTTTAAGTTTGTGTCATAAAACAATATCTAAAGAGATTGTGTGTAGTCTAATGATGTTTATAACATAGGGTATACGATGTCTAATTTTTGAAGTTTTCATAGAACATTTAAAGTTTTTTTTTTAATCATATAACATTTATGTGAACATAAAAAATACATATAGTTTTTAGAAGAGTAGTAAATTATAATTGATTGTATATATATATATATTTTGTAATAACAGATATATTGATTTTTCATCAAAGAAAAACTTCACATCATTGTATATATATTCTTGTGCCATTAAATTTAATAAAAATAATTAAACTTAAAATTGACATCATTAACAACTCAACTCATGTAGTTGACAAAATAACAAAGTACCTTTACAAAGATATGATTTTTTTTAAAACCATATAGGTGGAGTGTTTGTTCATTCAATGTGTTTTTTAATAAAACAATTGGTTATGGATAGTTTATTTAAAAGTGAGTAACTTAAAGTGAAGGAAATGTGTTTTTTAATAAACCAATTAGTTATAGAAGTCAAGGAAATGTGTTTTTTAATAAACCAATTGGTTATGGAAGTCAAGGAAATGTGTTTTTTAATAAACTAATTGGTTATGAATAGCTTATTTAAAGGTGAGCAAGGTGTTATGAAAGTTAGGGAAATGTGTTTTTTAATAAACCAATTGATTAGTTACACATTAGTTTTAGTCATAGATACATTTTTTCATATATAAGCACAAAAGTCTCATTAACTTATGTGATTACATGTGAATACATGCCTTAAGTCAGGTCATGTATTTCAAGAAAACAATGAAATCCTAATTACAAATTGATAGATGGATCATTAATAAAGAGAAGTTTCTTTAAACTAATCCAATATAAAAAATAGAAAAACCTACACCATATCTAAGTATATTAAATTTAAAATCAAATTCAAAATATAAAGAAAACTTCTATAATATCCTATATAATAATGTATCATTAAAATTTTAAACTAATTCAAGAAAACCTACATCATATATGAATATATTGAATTTAAATTCAAATTCAAAAAATATATAAAAAAAAAACTTTATAATATTCTATATAATAATGTATCATTAAAATTTAATAAGAGAATTATAATTAAAAAAATACTATTTATAAATAATAATAAAATTATAATTAAAAAAAACACTATATGTAACTATTATGAATGACAAAATTTGCTAATATATACATTTAGAAATATGTAAATAACTATTATGAATAACAAAATTAGTTAATATCCCCATATGGGGTGCCATGTAGCAAGCCGGAGCCACGCGGGACAATGTTAGGACGCAGTATTAATGCATCCACCGACGACCATCCACTCAGTCACTAACCGAGCATGAATATGCGCAGCCATAACCAGTCGATGAGCCCCCTCGCGCAAGTGAATGGTACAGGGCACCAACGCACTCAACAACAAGCCTTAATGGCTATGGCGGTCGCGGTGGCCCTCCTCCTTATCACCCAAATTGACAAAGCCGAGCGACATTCACCCATCGCAGTGTTCATTCCTTCGGAGCAGCAGCAATTCACTCCACCGGAGCAGCAGTCTGATGCCTCGTTGAAGCTCTGGAGCAGAGCATTCTCGCCGCAAGGAACCTTGGTCACCTCCAGGGTCTCCACCATGCCCAGAGCTAGAGGTAAACCGCGCAGGGGTGTCGCGTGGTACACTGCTGAATCTCGACGCCAGAGACAGAAGAAATTTGAGCAGGCATTGGCCATGGCATCCATCCGAAGGCACAAAAGACCATTAACGCCTCCAATGGCGTACGTGGAAGAGATTACCTTGGAGGACGCCATGCAGAGCTATCCCAAGCTCCCTCTGTTCACAGTCTCGAACAATTGGAATCCACCCACAGATTTTGGCTCACACGACAAGCCTCCGCCTACGGGCAATCCGCCTGGTCCCAAAGCCAATAGTCCAGAGGAGCATTTCACCACTTGTTATGTCGAAGAAGAGACCTCGTCCCGCACCCAGGGGAACAGAGACTCACCAACGGGTGCACCTATGCAGGCAGCGACCTAGTTTGCCAACCGACCAACACATGCAAGTGAGGGCGCAACAGGACCCATTCCTGCAGCATCCGTCGACAGCCACTGGCAGGACCAACAACTATCCATCGACTCGGGGTACCTCGCTCTCATCTTCGATCTGAGGAGTCTGTTGGACGACCAGGTATTTCGCCTCGCCTGTATTGATCAACGACTCGACATGTTGTTCGCGGATCACTCCAAAACCCTTCCAAAGCGGCAGTGTCCAACGTGCGCACAGACCTACGCGCTTCCGGCAGGTTGGCGCAAGCTTGGGGACGAGGATGAATGCACAGGCTAAAAGGTTCACTGATACTCTTGGTTAGGAATTTCTTTTTCTGTTTCTGAACTAGACTTTGGCCCAGTTAGATCTTAGTTATTTTGTAACTAGTTATGGCATACAATTTAAACTTAATGGTGGCAGTCCTGGTTTCCTTCGGGCAGGACGAAACTCTGTAAATTTTGTTAACTGGAAAACACATGGCACAGAATGTCGAGCTGTCTCGGTTTCTTGTTTAGGTGGGACAACTGGCATCGCATACAGTCATTGTAACTTAGAAATGATAATATAACAGGTCCTATCCTTTTTACTTAAAAAAAAAAAAAATTAGTTAATATATATATTTAGAAATATAAAAATATAGATATTTCAAAAGTAGCTAACTTTCATGATAAAATTTAGACTTTTATGTTTTAAAAATGTAAAATTTCTATTTGTAAGGAAAAAAACTTAAACAAAATATCCCAAACACTTCCCATTCAATCTCCACATTAAAATGTTCAATCAAACTTGTATTGAATGGGTTTTTTAAGCTGTTGATAACTGTACCCAGTTTTATATTCTTTAAAAAGCTTGCAGGGCACACGGGATTTAGTAACCGTTGGTGGCTGTGCCCAGTTTTAAATTTTCTTAAACTCAACTGAACTTGTCGTACATGTCAGATATAGCCTTCAGAGAGATAGAGCCTTCAACTGAATTTTGTCGTGCATGTGAGATATAGCCTTCTGTGTGATATAGTCTTCAACTGAACCTTGTCGTACATGTGAGGTATAGCTTTCTGTGAATTGATAATAGGTTTTGTAACACTTGATAGTTGTACCCAAAT
>ML777658.1:1284905-1306291 GCA_009831015.1 Picea engelmannii | reverse complement strand
TATTTTATTTATGTCGGCTTTAGGCCATTAGTTGTAATTATACCTCCTAGTCTCCTATATATACCAATGAGACATTTTCATTTTGAAGCATCTTGTACTTGAACATTTAAGTGGGGTAAAAGGAGGTTGCCCCCTCGAAGAGGTTTATTATCTGAAATTCTCTTTTTTTCAAGGCGTTGAGTACTTTTTCTGAGGATTTTCTATGCTATATTGATATTTGGTTCTTAACATTGACAAGTTGTGTTGGTAGTTGCGACGTATTTTGCTTCTGCTAACGAAAGAGTCACTATGGGTTGATTCCTTGATGCCCATGATATTGTTCCTGTTCCAAAATGAAATGTGTACCCAGAGGTACTTTTCCTATCATCTATGTTTCCTTCACAATCACTGTCAGTGTATCCAATAAGTCTGAAATCTTCTGAAATAGAATATCTAATGCCAAAGTCAGTATCCTCTTTCCTGCCTTCCAATGTGATTCTTTTGGAGTTTCCATGAATCTTGAGATTAGGCTCACTCCATAAATAATATGAGGTATTGTCATTGTTAGATAGATAAGATTGCCTACTAGTATTTTAAATAGTGTGGGATCCACCTTGGACCCTTTATCTTTCTTGCTTAACTTTTGTAACGACCCTAAATTGATAAATGGTTAAAGATTATTAAGTAAGATTTAATTAAGGGATAATTGCAGTTAACAAAATAATAAATTAACTGCTGACCACATTTAATGACCTGAGAATTACAATTTCAAAGATCAATGAAAATGTTATAAAATGGTGGCGTATGCAGGGCGAGGAGCCTAGAAATCCCGAGATGATAAAAACATTAATGGAGGGACGAAGGACGGAGGACGGGGGGAGGTTGTGGAGTAATTGCGTGAGTCGAAAGGGAGGAATAAGGGACAAGAAGATGGGGATGTGCACACCATTCGGCGGGGATGGATGATGCGGACTGTATTGCTGAGCCAGTTGTATTAGCCGAGAACCATTACATTTTGTCGTGAGCAGAATTTCTATGCACTGTGGTATTTTTTGTGCACTGTGGTATTGGCTATGAGCCTGTTGTATTCTCTGTGGACTGTTGGCTTGCTGGGAGCAAGGAACAAAGTGTTTTGGACTGTGGCTTTTGATCAGGGGAGGCACCGAGCTGCTAGAGGTTTTGGGCACGGAGGGCCAGGATATCCGTAGATATCCTGGAGCTAGGTAGCTTTCCTAGTTGGCAGGGAGGACAATAGTTTTGGGTAGTTATTTGCTTGTTTGTGGCAGGGTTGATTTGTGTAGCAGCAGACAGCAGGAAAGCAACATCAATTAGCATCAGAACCAGGTACTTTGTTAAATTATGTACTTATTTCTTTCTATCATGAAATCAGTATAAATTGATAAATTTAAGTTATTCAAGTTGTTGTTATGAGAATCACTATTATGCTAAGAAGATATTGTTTCAGTTTACCAAATAAAATGTTTATGAATCTTAATGATGTTTAGAAGTATATGGGCATTACAACTTTAGTCCTGTTATGATAGGTGTTGGGTCTTATTGATTTGCTTTGATGTACAATGTTCTCTAAAATCCATTATGTGTGAAGTAGGAATCTATCCGACTGTACCAAGCTCTACTTGCTTGCTTTAACCCATACAATGCCTTCTTTAATATGTACACCTTATCTTCTTGTCTTGGAACCTCATAGCCTTGTGGTTGTTCCACATACACTTCTTCTTCTAGGTAACCATTCAAAAACGTTGACTTGACATCAATTTGATAAAGTGGCCATTTGTTTTGCACAACAATGACTAACACAATTATAATTGTGTCCATGCACACAACTAGTGCAAATATTTCATTGAAATCAATTCCAAGTTGTTCTGTAAAACCTCTTGCAATTAACCTTGCTTTGTGCTTCTGCACATTTCCTTCGGCATCTTTCTTGGTTTTATAAATCCACTTTACACTTATCACATCCTTATCTTTAGGTACATCTACCAATTTCCATGTCTGATTGTTCTCTATGCATTTAATTTATTCATCCATGGCTTGTTCCCATACATCATCTTTGACAACCTCTTCAAAAGTTAATGGATCATCTATTTATGAAAATAAAGAAAAAACTTTAAATGAATTTTCTATGTCCTCATTATATATGTCGGGAAGACTTCTTGTTTTCCTTGGTAACAAAATTTCTAGTGTTGGATCTGGAGATGTATTATTCCCTATGATTTGTGTCACAGTGTCGGGTGTAGAAGGGACTAAACATTGTCTTGTGGTTCATGCTTAAACCACTTCAGCTTCTGTGTCATCATGCTCCATTGCATCAATAATTCTGATTGTCTTTACTATGCTTCCATCCCATGCTTCGTTCTCCATGAACTGAATCGCGACTGATTATGAATTTTCTTTCAATAGGATCATATAACATGTATCCTTTTGCATTTTCAAAATATCCAACAAATATAGATTTTTTCTTTTGTTGTCCAACTTCTTTCTCAGCTCATCTAGAACATGTGTGTATCCGACACAACCAAAAAAAATTAAGTGTGCCACAATATGCTTCATTCATGTCCAGGATTCTTGAGGAACTTTGTTCCTCACACTCTTTATAGTACATCTATTCATAATGTATATTGCAATTTCTACTACCTTATCCCTGTTGAAATATTGCAACTGCAAAGAGTATTCTAATTATTATCGAGTCATTATTCAATATATCAATCCCCTTTTCTGGATTGATCATGTCGGGCATTGTAATTGACCAAATCCTTTTTTGCAGATTGGTCAAACCCTAATTGTTTTATGCAAATTAAGAAGTCAACCCCCATGCCTAATTAAAGTGTTTTTAACCACTAAGAAGACAAGTCATCCCTTACCAGTGAAGAGACACCTTTCCAACACCTGCCAACTAGTATAAATAAAGGAGGCTACTACCTCATTATCTCACTCACTAATTCGATCATCAAGTGCACAATTTTGGTAGCTGCAGTTGGGAGAAGAATGAAGAGAGAGGTGCATTGCTCAATGTTGGATATTCTCTAGTGTTTTGGCTTATTGTCTTGGCATTGTATTGGCTTTCTATATTAGGGAAGTTTTTGCTGGGTTTTCTCCCCTGTTATCACATAAAGTTGTCAAGGGTCGTTGGATGACCATGTATTTTGCTTGGATATAAAAAAACCATGAGCACAAAGCACAACATTCAGAGCAGTCTATGTTGGGATGAAATAATAGCAGCGGTCGGGTTCATTTTTCAACGGTGGAGATCCCAAGAGCAATTCAGATCAACGATTTGCGTGTATTCGACATGTCAAAATTGCGTAAGGATTAGCGACCAGACAAAAGTCCCTAAGTCCAGAAGTAAATCTAAGTCTGATGAGTGAGATTGTTGTGGGTGGGATTTTCAGTTTTCATCGGAAAATCCATAGTGTAGTCATTAGATTGTCGACGTTTCGGATCCAAATCAGGATCCTGATCTGGATCCGAAACGTCGACAATCTAATAACTACACTGTGGCTTTTCCGATGAAAACTGTAAATCTAAGTCATTGAAGGCTGAGGACACACGTCGCTAGATCTAATACTTCGGAAATATGGAACTTTAGAGGATTTCATGAGAAAGTAGAAGGAAAAATCCTTAATCTCGAACTCTCGAAGTAATTGTGGACCATTGATCTCAAATCAACAAAAACCATTGATCTTTGCAACAATATAAATGGAAGGCCCAAACTCCCAAAGTAAATCTGAGTAGTTGAAGGTTGAGGACACGTGGAGGAAGATCTCTTACTTCGGAGATACAACGCTCTGGAGGATTGTAAGAGTTGTGCATTGAAAAGGCCCGAAACCTGAACTCCCGAAGTAATTGTGAACTATTGATCTTTGCAGTAGGAAACAGGGTCCATCCAAGAGCGATGTGTGGCAGCAAAAACAAGTCTTTCCAAAATTTCACATCACGACCAAATCGATGGCCATGCTTCATTACGGGGACGAAACATGCTCGAATGATAAAATTATTGAGTGGTCCTGCAACTGAAACCATGGTATAGTGAAAGAGCTATGTGGCGGAAGGTGGTGAATTGAGGGCTCAAAAGTGGTGTGGATCCAAACCACCTTTGACAGACCCGCAATCACGTGCTTATATAACATCAAATTTGACAGCAGCACGTGGTCGTCCACTAGTCATTCGACAGCTATCCAATCCCGATAAAGATTCAGTTAATGAAAAAATGACCAGAAGTTAAAACCTCAACTCAGTCCATCAATTGGAAGCGTGAAAGCCATGTCCGAGGAGACAGAATTTCATCTCGATTTACATCAATGGATAGTTCCTTGTTGTAGGCTCATACTGATCTGAGCTTGCATATGACATGAGGAAACACACACAGTCTGACAAAAGGATGGACATACGAAAAGATTTGAGAGGGATGACCAAATCACACTCCTAGAAATTGTGGACTGATCTGATTATAAATAGACCAATCTAAGATTTTGTTATGGGGGGGTTCAGAGGCTAGAGAGTCGAGAGAGTTTTAAGAGCTTGGATCTGTATTTTTCAGTTTGTAAGCATGAGGGGCATGGATTGTAAATATTATGTTAATGAAGATTCCTTTGGTTTTTTTTATCATAATTTCTTCTTAGTTTACATGTTGTTCTATTTTTCTTGTCTGGATGTAGCATCCTTGATTTATGGATTCCTGAGGCGGTAGAGGATTTGTTGTCATCTTGCCCATATTTCATGGTTTATCACACAGGAATTATTATTTTTCTTATTGTATGGATGTAGCATCTAGGCTTTATGGATTCCTGAGGCGGTAGAGGATCTTCTACCATCTTGCCCATGTTTCATCATTTATCACTCAAACACATCCTGCCTTCCTTCTCCTCATCACCACATAAATCCTTTGTCTGATATGCAGTTTAAATGCCTTCATTAGCATGATACTTATGACTCCATATCCCAACGGTCAAGGACTGATCTGCAATGACCTTTGTTATCTTTTCCTTTCTTTGTAGTCTTGTCCTGACCCACCTACTCAAACCATTCCTATTCATTTACATTTTGATGGGTACTGGGATTATCCTCTTGTAGTCTGAGGGTGATTCTTAGTGCTAACATTAATGGTGTCATTTCCAGGGACGAAAGTGAAGATATCTTCCCTGGGAGAACGACAACGAAAAGATCCAGTTTTAGATGGTGAACTGAAGCTCGACACATTGTTTTGACTGCTCATCTTTCACCATGGCGACTCCATTGTTCGAAAATCTATTGGTGACTCCACTGGTTTGAAATGGACAAGATTTTAGCACAGAGGTATGCTTTCTATGATTTTTCAAAGATAGTTGGTTTCCCTAATCCAGTGTCTAGTAGAGGTGAATGGGAAAGTAGCCTTCCTAAATTTCGAGGAGAAGAGTGGGAGGTACCAGCTCAACATTTGTTGGATTTTCATGATTTTATTCATCAACTTCATATGGTTCATGAAGATGTTCAGATTAAGATTTCCAGGTATTCATTAGAAGGGATTTCTCATGATTGGTGTCGATCTCTTCCCATTGCAAGCATCACCTCTTTGACAAGCTTTCATGCATCTTTCAATTCATTTTGTAAAGAGTATTTTTCAACTGAGTATCTTTATGAAAACTGTTGTGATGAGTTTTCTTTGCTTCATAAAGATTCTGCTAGTCACAAAAACTAGATTTGTGATGAAGCATTTATTGTGGAAGAAAACATTTTACATGGAGATCAAGAGGTGTTGAATGATATTCATTATGATAGAAATAACATAGAAACATCTGGCATCATATCCGATGTATCTATTGTTTTAAATATTCATGAACATCAACATGTCTCTTTTGAATATTCTGATGTCGAAGAACAAGTGTATTCTACAGTAGATATTTCTCCTGACTATAAAGGTTAAATAAATGATAAGCTAGTTAAAAAAACTAGGGAATATTCCTCTTTTATTTTCCTAGATTTTTAGAATTGAAGGCAGATTTTGTTTACTACTCTTATGAAGAAAATGCAGAGGATATTTTTGTTCTTTAAACAAAAAATTTTGGCAGCCCTGCTTATAATGAGGAAGTTGTTTCAAATAATGACCCAAAACAACCAATTTTTGATGAATATCCCAGCGAAGATAATGAAGAGCAGAGTTTTTCATGGCTTCTTTGAAACCTCGTAGCATGGTTCCTGTATATAATAATTATGAATCTGATCCTTGGGAGGGCCATGAAGGAGAAAAGGAAGAGCTAAATTTGCATCTTATCTCATGTCCAACACTTATAGATGAGCAAATATCACCTGGGATTAGCAAGCCTGTATCCATCCTTTATCCACCTGTACACACTGAGAACATCAAACCACATGTGAGCAATGATGAAATAAAGGAGGTAACATTTTACCAGTTTAGCGTGCCTTCTTATAAATTTTATGACCTTGTGGGGTTATATATGAAGTTGAGTTTTCCAAAAGCATTGGAGCCTGCAAAATTATTCATCTTATCATCATTTCAGGGTATTGTCAGTGTTCCAAAACATGTTTTCATTCTGCTGTCACACTTCCCTTACCGTTTATGGGTCATTTACAGTCAAAAGAAGAAATATGTTACCAAACAGGTTGGGTGGCTATGGTGGAAGTTTGTTTTCACCTAGTGCATTGTAAACTGCAGTTATATTGTAGATAAATAAAATCCATCTAGAGCATGTATGTTTGTTTTCTTTTATAAATAGAGTAGTGTACATGTCATCTTGTTGTCCCCAACAAGATGTATTTGAGCTCGACTCCACAACCCAACAACTAAGGCATTGGTACTTCTTGTTCTTGGAAGCTCATAGGGAGCATGCCATCCCCTATGGAGCCAAATGTTATCACATAAAGTTGTCAAGGGTCACAATATGACCAAGTATTTTTCTTTCATAGGAAACATCCATGAGCACAAAGCACAACATTCAGAGCAGTCTATGTTGTGTTGAAATACTAGCAGCGGTCAGGTTCATTTTTCAACAATGGAGATCCTAGAAGCAGTTCAGATAAGCAGCTCACGTGTATTCGGCATGTCAAAATTGCGCAAGGATTAGCGACTAGAAGGAATTCCCAAAGTCCCAAAGTAAATCTATGTCATTAAAGGATCAGGACACGTGTCACCAGATCTAACACTTCAGAAATACGACACTTCAAAGGATTGCACGAGTAAGAATAAGGAAAACTCTCGAAGCCCGAACTCTCGAAGTAATTTGTATCATAGATCTCAAGTCAACAAGAACCTTTGATATTTGTAGCAGTATCATTGAAAGGCCCGAAGTCCCGAAGTAAATCTGAGTCATTGAAGGCTGAGGACATGTGGAGCCATATCTCTCACTTTGGAGATATGACACTCCGGAGGATTGTAAGAGTTGTGCATTGAAAAGGCCCGAAGCCCAAACTCTCGAAGTAGTTGTGAACCATTGATCTTTCCAGCAAGAAACAACGTCCATCCAAGAGCGGCGCATGGAAAAAAAATCAAGGATTTCCCAAATCGTAGATCACACCATGCTTCAGTGCGGGGACGGAACATGCTCGAATGATAAAATTATTGAGTGGTCTCACAATTGAAACCATGGTATAGCAAAAGAGCTACGTGGCGGAAGGTGGTCAATTGGAGGCTCAAAAGAGGTGTGGATCCAAACCGCCTTTGACATTCCCACAATCACATTCTTATATAATTTCAAATCCGACAGTAGCATGTGGTCACCCCCTAATCGTTCGACCGTGCTCCAATCCTAATAAATATCCAGTTAATGAAAAAAGGATCGGTAGTTGAAACCTCATCTCAGTCCATCAATAGGAAGCATGAAAGACATGGTCGAGGAGACATAATGCCAGCCCAAGGTACAACAATGGATGGTTCCTTCTTGCAGGCCCATATTGATCTGAGCTTGCGTCTGACAGGAGGAAACACTCAAAGTCTAATAGAAGGGTGCACAGACGAAAAGCTTTGAAAGGGATGACCAAATCACACTCCTAACAGTTGTGGATTGATATGATTATAAATAGATCATTTTAATATTTTGTTAGAGGGGCGGTTTAGAGGCTAGAGAGTCGAGAGAGGTTTAGGAGCAGGGCTCTACATTTTTCAGTTTGTAAGCCCGAGGGGCATGGATTGTAAATATTATGTTAATGAATATTCCTTTGAGTTGTTTTATCAGACTATCTTATTAGTTTACATGTTGTTCTATTTTTCTTGTCTCGATGTAGCATCCTTGATTTATGGATTTCTGAGGAGGTAGAGGATCTGTTGTCATCTTTCCCATCTTTCATGGTTTATCACACATGAGTTCGTGTTTTTATTCTTGTTTGGATGTAGCATCCATGATTTATGGATTCCTGAGGTGGTAGAGGATCTGCTGCCATCTTTCCCATGTTTCATCGTTTATCACTCAGACACATTCTACCTTCCTTCTCCTCATCACCACATAAATACTTTGTTTGATAGGCAGTTTAAATTCCTTCATTAGCATGATACTTATGACTCCATATCCCAATGGTCGAGGACTGATATGCAACAACCTTTGTTATCTTTTTATTTATTTGTAGTCTTGTCCTGACCCACCTACTCAAGCCATTCCTATTCATTTATATTTTGATGGGTATTGGGATTGTCCTCTTGCAGTCTGAGGGTGATCGTCAGTGCTAACATCCCCCATGAGGGTTTCCCAGGATAAATTATGTGTATATTGTGATTGTGTTTCTCTCAATGATCCTACGTATGCTATTTTTATCTAATAAATTCAAAGGAAACCTAATAATATCTCAAAACTTAACATGGTATCAGAGCTAAGATGAAGAGATCACCACTCACTGGATAAGCAAAAACATCACTGTTGTTGTACAAGAAAATGAGGGCTTTTCGTTGGAGAGGAATGTTTTCCTAAAACCCATCTAGAAAAGTGTGCCCTACCCTACTAAATCTTTTGGCATCTTGGGTGAACCTTTTTAGTGGACAGAGCCTCCAGAAATTCAAACCCTAGTTTTTGACTGGTACGAGAAAACCAAAAAACTAGAACTACCATAAAACCAGAAAAACCAGGAAACCAGAACCAATACCAGAAGTACCAGTCCAAATTTCTAAAAGCTCAGTTTCAAGGGGTAAAATTTGGATTTTCATAAATCTAACTGCACCAGCTTACTCGCCTCAGCTCAGCGCATCTAGCCCCTGAATCATAATTTCAAATTTTGAAGTTTGAAAATTTAGGGTTTTCTCATAAAACCCTAAGTTATAGTATAATTTGTAGTTACAGTTGCAGTTCTAGTTGCAGTGAAATATTTTATAAAGTGTTGGCCAACCTTAAAGTTGAAACAAATCTGAAGTTTTGAAGGTTTGTTACCTATCACCGCTGCTACCAGATGGTACCAACACTCATTGATACTATCATAGGTATGTACTTACATATGTTTCAACTATATTATTCTAAGGGCTACTTGCAGGAGAAAGGATCTCCTATCATAGAGCCAAAAGGATGTCAGATCCAACATACTCAGAAGACTAATTCATCCCAGGTTTGATTATCTTGATATGCATCTATTTGTTTTGACATTATTTTGACATTATGAACATCTAAGTGGTATGTTGAAATCATACTAACCATTGGTCAAAATTATCAAGGCCGATTAAAGTTCACCTTATAGATTTTATTCTCTAACTTAGATTTATGTCAAGATAACATATTTCCTTAGTACAAAAGATAGGTTGAAGAAAAAACTTGTCATATTGAGTGAAAGAGACTTGAAAGAAAATCAACACACTCATTCTTGAGGACAAAACTCCAGGTTCCAGGTTTGATTTATTAAGTTGATAAGATTCAAAGTTGCACATGACAAGTTGATAACTACCCTTTACAACTAAACACTATAGTTGAGGTAGAATTCTTTGAAAAGTATTATACTTGGTAGCATGTGAGCATATTGAGATAAATGCTTAATGTAATCATTTACCATATACAACTAACATCTCCTCTAGGAGAAACCTCTTCTATTGGTTCCAGGTTACAATGGATGAATGTTAGATCACAACACTAAAAGAGTGTTGATCTCATTTCGTATTTTATTTCTTACTTTTGATATTTGTTTCAGACAGGTCACGAGTGATATCTCTAAAAGAGATACTATGACGATTATCCATGCTATTGTTTTATTTACTATTATCAAAATGGTATAATTCTTTCTTGTTGTTTTGTTGACCCTGTTTCAGGTCACAGGTGATAACTGTGAGGAATCTATAGTGAAGGTTGCAAAAGGAAACATATTACATGAGACATGAAGCAGACTATGTAGATAACCATACACATTCATGTACCAAATAATATGAAGAATAAGTTATCTTTTGAGATCCATAGTATCTCATATGGATATTGATTGTAAGGAGCAGAAGGCTCCAAAGATGACCGAACACTAGAACAAGAACTCATAGTAGACTTGCTCAAAGGATAATGAATCCACCTTGACAGGAAGCATAATTCACTTGAAGTCTAACTCTGATTTTCATATTTAGACTTGGTATTCAACACCAAGTATACCCCATAAGAGATGATGAAATCCTTGTAGACTTAGAAGAAATCGGGAGTAAGCCTGATCTCATAAAGGATCATATGAAGAAATGACTTCCAGGACTAGGAGACAGATTCCATGAGAAGACTAGATCGTAGCTTCAGAAACTTCTAGGAGATATGAAATCTCCTAGGAATATTCCCTTGTTTCAGTGTCAGAGAAGGAAGTCAGTCAGAAAGACTAGGATATGGATTTTTCCGTGAGACTAGAATAGAAGTCAGTATTAAATTCCAAGATTGATCTAATAGATCAAGCATGTCACAGATGTAAAAATCATGATGAGTGTCCAGAGGATTCTCCCAGCAAGAGGGAGAAGACTATGATGAGACACTTACTCTGGTAATTGAAGAAATAGTTCCAGTATTCATGAAGACAACCGGAACAACCATGATTCATATTGTTGAAATAATGTAGATGCAAAGTGTATTCTTATTATTATTTGATATATTATTCATTGGATCAATCCCCATTGTGGATTGATCATATCGGCTATTGTAAAAAGACCAAATCCCCTTTTGCAGATTGGTCATAATGTAATTGTAATAGGAAAAAGAAGAAGTCATCCCCAAAATATATTTAAGAGGCCCTAGAATATAATAAAGGTGGTTATAACCACCCAGTTTGAGAAGTCGACACTGCCAGTGAAGAGACACTTCACACATGCCAGATTTGTATAAATAAGGAGGCTAGAACCCCACTTAGACACACACCTCACTTGCTCATTGAGAGACAAGTTTTGGAATTGCAGTTGGAGTAGAGAGAGAGAGAGAGGCACATCTTCAAGAGAGGATCTTCTGTATTAGCTTGAGTTATCTCTTGGCATTGTATTGGCTATCTATAATAATGAAGTTTTGTTGGGTTTTCTTCCCCTAGAGGGTTTCCTAGGATAAATGTTGTGTCTCTTGTGATTATGTATTTCTCAGTGATCTTGTGTTATGCTATTGTTATCTATTGAAATGAAAATAACTATAATAATGGCTTAAACATTAACATGGTATCAGAGCCAAGATGAAGGAAGCATCTTTCACAAGAGTGAAAAATGTCACTGTTGTTGTACATGCAAATTAGGGATTTTTGATGGTGAAGATTTTTAGCCCTAAAACCATCTAGAAAAGTGCATCCTCCCCCAAGGATTACTTTGTCACTCTCAGTGCACCTTTTCAGTGGCTAGATCTCCCAAAAAGTGAAACCCTAGTTTCACAAAGTACTAGAAGTACCAAAAAACCAGTGTACCAGAAGTACCAGAAGTACCAGAGTACCATAGGTACTAGAAAACAAGAAGCACTAGTCCAGAAATCCACAGATCAAGTTTGGAGGAGCAAAAGTTGGATTTTCCCAGATCCAAACACACCAGGCTACTCGCCTCAGCCAAGCGCACCTCCTAGTAAGTTCATAATTTGATTTTGGGCACTTTCATTTTCCGGTCATTTTCCTAGCTCCAGGTAAAAGATGTCTGCAAGCACTAAGTTTGTTGAAAAGATGGAAGGTGTGGAAAACTTATGTGCTTGGAAGTATAGGATTGGACTCGTTCTTGAAGAGAATGACCTAGCAAAATTTGTCAAAGGATACATTCTAGAACCTGACGATGCTACAAAAAAATCCAAGCATCAAAAGGACACAATCAGGGCCAAAAGAATCATTGCAGATTCAATCAAAGACCACCTGATTCATTATGTGTCATCTAAGAAGACTCCAAAATAAATGTTTGATGCCTTGACCAGTCTCTATGAATGAAAGAACATAAACTGAAAGATGAATCTAAGAACTCAATTGAAGAATACAAGGATGCAGATAGGAGAAACAATTCAAGAATATTTCTCCAGAATCTTAGAATTCAAAGAACAGTTAGAAGCGATTGGAGATACCATAGACGAAGACGAACTCATAATTACTGCCCTAAATGGTCTCACAAGACCTTGGGATGCATTTATCCAAACGATATGTTCCATAATGAAGAAACTGAAGTTTGATAGTCTATGGGAAGAATGCATCCAAGAAGAAACAAGAGTAGCTAACCGTGAAGTGCTACTGGCAAGAGATGATGATCAAGCCTTAGATACTCACACCAAAAGAGGAAGGAAGAAACCTTACTTCCAAAAGGAGACTCATAAAGAGTGTCATCCGCCAAACAAATTCAATAATAAAGAATCTCATCCAAGGATATTTCAGAAGAAAGGACAGTGAAGGGAAAGAGATTACTCATTTATACAATACTATCATTGTGACAAGATGGGACACATTGCGAAATTTTGTCTATCCAGACAAGAAGAATAAAAGTGAAAACACAAGAGGCACCATGCCCATGTAGTCGAAGATGAAGAGCCACCCATAAAGATAATAAGAGAGCAGATCAAAGACCATGTCTTAACCTCGGCCCTCTCAGGATATGTAAAACCTGGAGAGGACACTTGGCTCATTGATAGTGTTGCATCCAAGCACATGACGGAACAAAGAGACATTCTCTCTTGTATCTTAGAAAAGAATTTTTCTCGGAAAGTGACACTTGGAGATGATTACCAATATCCCATCAAGGGAGTGGGAGAATCAAACCACAAACTGAATTCAGGGAATTCACTAAAAATAAAGGACGTACTATATGTACCAGGATTGACTAAGAACCTACTCTCCATTTCATATTTAGAAAATAAAGGCTTCATATTTT
The DNA here is from genome assembly GCA_009831015.1 of Picea engelmannii. Classification (NCBI taxonomy): domain Eukaryota; kingdom Viridiplantae; phylum Streptophyta; class Pinopsida; order Pinales; family Pinaceae; genus Picea; species Picea engelmannii. The sequence goes on along the minus strand of ML777658.1, from coordinate 1,293,066 downwards.
CCTTTATAGATGGAGAAGTTCTTATGTGGGCTAAAGGAGAAACCTTAAATGAAGCAATCATCATTGGAAGTGAAGAAAATGGCTTGTATAAACTAAAGGGTCACTTAGAGGATGCCATGACCCACACCATTGAAAACTCATGTGAACTTTGGCATAGAAGATTAGCTCACATAAACTACAAGGCGCTACCATACATATGCAAAGTGGTCATAGGTTTACCAGAACTCAAGGTTGACCATGAAGGCGTATGCAATGGATGTGCACAAGGGAAGAACATCAAGAACAATTTTCCAAAGAGACACAACAAAGAAGAAGGAGTCCTAGAGCTCATTCATTCAGATGTATGTGGCCCAATGCCATCGTCCTCCATTAGTGGGTATGTATATTATGTATCATTTATTGATGATTATTCTCGTAAGACCTGGGTATATTTTTTGAAATCTAAAGATGAAATGTTCAACAAGTTCAAGGAATTCAAAGCCTTGATAGAGAATATTTCTGAAAGAAATATTAAGATACTCAGGTCAGATAATGGAGGAGAATATACTTCAAAAGAGATTGTGAACTTCTGCAAAGATGTTGGGATCAAGAGGGAACTCACAACTCCCTATAATCCCCAACAAAACAGTGTAGTTGAATGAAAGAACAGAACAATAATGGAAGTTGTGAAGTCTATGATCCATGATCAAGATCTTCCTATGTGCTTATGGGAAAAAGTAGCAATGGAAGTTGTATATGTGTAGAGCCGATTGTCCCATAATGCACTTGAGCTCAAGACCCAGGAAGAGATGTTCACCGGAAATAAGCCAGAGGTAAGCCATCTCAAAATATTTGGCTGCCCAATATTTATTCATATACTGAAAGAGAAGAGAAACAAGATGGAACCTTCAGGAAAGAAGGGAATATTTGTTGGATACTATGAGGTCTCCAAGGCCTTCAAAATCTATATACCAGGTCACCATCACATTGATATCAACGGGGATGTGACCTTTGATGAAGATGCAATGCTCAAGAAATCAAGAAGATGTCATCTTGAAGAAGTATATGAATAGGAACCTGTAATCCCCAGAACTGCAGTGAGGGAGGTTCCCAGAGCCGCAGAACCAGTGAGGGAAGTTGTAACTTCCCCTGATGAGGAAATTTTGGAAGACCATGATATATTAGAAGTTCAAGAACCGCCTCAGATGTCGGTCCTCCATAAAAGAAAGCCATCTTGGGCTACAGAGCTTATTCAATATGGAGAGAAGTATGGTGTTCCTAAAGGAACTAAGAGACTGGTGAAAAGACCAAAGCCATTCTCCAGCTATACGACTTGGATGTGTGATATTCTATAGGAGGAGCCTACCTACTTTGAAGAATCTATTTAGAGGAAAGAATGGGTAGATGCCAAAACAGAGGAATACCAATCCATAATAAAGAACAAAGTATGGGAAATAGTTCCCAGACCAAAGATTAAAGATGTGGTATCCTCCAAATGGCTCCTAAAAATAAAACATGTTGTTGATGGAAGTATTGAGAAGTATAAAGAAATATTTGTAGCTCATGGATTTTCTCAAAAAGAAGGCATTGACTATGAAGAGACATTTTCTCTTGTAGCCAGATACACTTCGATCAGAACCATCATAGCCCTTCCAGCTAAGATGAAGTGGAAGATCCACTAGATGGATGTAAAGACATCTTTCCTAAATGGTTTCATCAAAGAGGAAGTGTATATAGAGAAACCTCAAGGATTTGAAGTTGAAGACATGAAGTCTCATGTCTGCAGGTTGAAGAAATCACTATACGGATTGAAGCAATCTCCTAGATCTTGGTATGGACGAATAGACAACTTTCTGACGAGCTTGGGATTTACCAAGAGTAAAGTAGATTCTAACCTCTACTTCAAGGTTATGAATGATGAGCCAGTAATATTACTGCTATATGTGGATGACTTATTCTTAACCGGAGAAGAAAATCTCATCATTGAATGTAAGAAGAGACTTGCCTCAAAATTTGAAATGAAAGACCTTGGCCTAATGCATTATTTCTTAGGTCTTGAGGTATGGCAGAGTCCAGAGAGGATCTTCCTTAATCAAGGGAAGTATGAAGTTTAAATCCTAAAGAGATTCAACATGTTGGAATGCAAGTCCATGAATACACCCATGGAAGCAAAGATGAAGTTGTTGGTAGACACTTCGTTAGAATTAATTGTTGCCACGTTGTATAGACAGATTATTGGATCGTTGATGTACCTGACGAACACCAGACCAGACATTTTTTTTTCCATGAACACCTTGAGTCAGTTTCTGGTAGAACCTAGACATGTTCACTTAGTAGCTGCAAAACATGTGATGAGGTACCTTAAGGGTACAATAGATTATGGTCTCAGCTATGACGGAGATCATGATTTCACATTGAGTGGATATACTGATGCAGATTGGGCAAGAAGTGTTTCTGACAGAAAAAGAACTTCAGGATGCTATTTCAGTTTGGGATTAGCCATGATCTCGTGGTAGAGTAGGAAGCAATCCAACATTTCTCTCAGCACAGCGGAAGCAAAATACAATACTGCATGTTCTTCCAGATGCAAGGCTATATGGCTTCGAAAGTTGTTGACCAGTCTATTTGACTTAGATATGGAAGCAACCAGGATCCTATGTGACAACCAAAGATGCATAAAGATGACAGAGAATCCTGTATTCCATGATAGGTCGAAGCACATAGAGATCTGATATCATTACATCCGTGACATGGTGCAGAGAGGAGCCTTAAAGCTCTAGTATGTTAGCATGGATGAACAAGTTGCTGATGTGTTGACCAAGCCTCTATATCGTGTAAAGTTTGAGAACTTTCTAGATAAGCTTGGTATAGTCCAGAAGGACCTTCCTCGAAAGGGGGAGTAGTTGTTGTGATAAGACATCTCTTGCTTCCAACTTTATTGTTGTGACGTAAAGCAAGACGATGTGATGAGACTAGAACTGTGCTTCAAGATTGACAGTTGTGACATAAACTCAGTCTAGTATCTTGCTTCCAACCTGATGGTTGTGACGTAAATCAAGACAATGTGATGAGACTAGAACTGTGCTTCCGACTTGACAGTTGTGATGTAAAACCAGTCTAGTATCTTGCTTCCAACCTGATGGTTGTGACGTAAAGCAATACGATGTGATGGGACGAGTATTGTGCTTTCGACTTGATAGTTGTGACATAAATCTAGTCTAGTATCTTGCTTCCAACCTGATGATTGTGACATAAAGCAAGACGATGTGATGAGACTAGTATTGTCCTTATGTATTGACAGTTGTGACGTAAATCTAGTCTAGTATCTTGCCTCCAACATGATGGTTGTGACGTAAAACAAGAGGATGTGATGAAACTAGTACTGTGCTTTCGGCTTGACATCTGTGACGTAAAGCCAGTGTAGTATCTTGCTTCCAACCTGATGGTTTTGACGTAAAGAAAGATGATGTGATGAGACTAGTATTGTGCTTCTGTCTTGACAACTATGATGTAAATCCAGTCTAGTATCTTGCTTCTAGCTTAAGTGTTTTGATGTAACGAAAGACATTAAGATGAGACTAGTACTGTGCTTCCAGCTTGAGAAGCTGTGACATAAAGCCAGTCTAGTATCTTTCTTCTAGCTTGATTGTTGTGATGTAAAGCAAGACGAGTACTGAGCTTCCATATTGACAGCTATGATGTAAAGCCAATCTTGTATTATGATGAGCTAGCCTCATGCTGTGATGATGATGATGTATAAATTTTATACTAATACATATTAATGTAGATGATGATTGCATTCCTTTGAGAATGACGTTGTTTTGTCGATGAAGAAAACTTTCGATGATTTATAGATATGCCAGGCAGTGTTCCCAGATGATATTGATGATTCTTTCCTCTCACCCACTTGATGATGTTTTCCTCTCTCTCTCGCTTGATGTTGTTGAAGAATACCCTTCTTGTTAAGGGGGAGTGTTGAAATAATGTAACTGCAAAGTGTATTCTTCTTATTATTTGATATATTATTCATTGGATCAATCCCCATTGTGGATTGATTATGTCATCTATTGTAAAAGGACCAAATCCCTTTTTGCGTATTCCTCATAATGTAATTGTAATAGGCAAAAGAATAAGTCGGCCCCAGAATATCTTTAAGAGGCCCTAGAATATAATAAAGGTGGTTATAACCACCCAGTTTGAGAAGTCGTCCCTGCCAGTGAAGAGACACTTCACACGTGCCAAATTTGTATAAATAAGGAGGCTAGCACCTCACTTAGACACACACCTCACTTTCTCATTGAGAGAAAAGTTCCATAATTGTAGTTGGAGAAGAGAGAGAGAGAGTGGTGCATATTTGGGAGAGGATCTTCTGTATTAGCTTGAGTTATCTCTTGGCATTGTATTGACTATCTATAATAAAGAAGTTTTGCTGGGTTTTCTTCCCCTAGAGGGTTTCCCAGGATAAATGTTGTGTCTCTTGTGATTGTGTATTTCTAAGTGATCTTGTGTTATGCTATTGTTATCTATTGAAATGAAAAGAACTATAATAATGGCTTAAACATTAACACATATATAGTATGAGATGAAGGGGGAGAAATCCCCATATTTAAAAATGAGTGAAGGTTGGTGAAGTACATTAGTTGGGTCATGGAGACATGAATACAAAAAAATATAGAGCTACCTCCATGAAAGAAGAAGAGCTACATTCAGAATCAGTTATTGAGCCACTCTTAGTTTCAAAGGAAGTTATTTTTGTGATGAAGTAGAGGAGTTATTTTTAGATTCAACAGTCACAATGAGAATGGAGCAACCATTCTCAACTTCATAGAAACTGTAGGTGCAGAGTCCCACTTCAATAGGAACAGTTGTAGAGAGAGTAGAGGACATACTCTTAGAAAGTGAGACAGAAAGTGCTTTGCAAAAAGTGCATAGAGTTGGCACATGATTGTGTAGTTTGAGTTGTAGTTGAGCAAGTGTATCAGATTGGTACAATGTAATATGAAAATTTGGTTTGAAGTTGAATATATAAAGTCTCAGGTATGTAGGTTGAAGAATGATATGTACAAGTTGAAGAAAGCTCCTAAAGCTTGATATGGAAGAATTGACAGTTTCCTGACGAGCTTGGGCCTTACCAAGAGTAAAGGTGATTCTAACCTTTACCTCAAGGTTATGAATGATGAGTCAGTGATGTTGCTACTATATGTAGATGATGTATTCTTGAAAATATTAATAAAATCTCATCACATATTGTAGAAGAAGCCCACTACAGAGTTTGATGAAAGACCTAATGCATTATTACTTAGGTCTCAAAGTTTGGAAAAGTACAAAGAATATATTCCTTAAACCAAGGGAAGTATGTACTTGAAATACTGAAGAGGTTTGATATGTTGTAATATAAATCCATGAACACACCCATGGAAACGAAGTTGAATCTCCTGGTAGATACCTCATCAAAATTGGTTGATGCTACTCTATACAGACCAATTATTGGTTCGTTGATGTATCTAATGAATAACAGACTGGATATATGTTTAGTTGTGAACATATTTTGAGTCATTATCTGGTATATTCCAAACGTGTTCACCTTGTAGTTGCAAAACATGTGATGAGATACCTTAAGGGTACGTTGGGTTTTGGTCTTTGTTATACTAGATATCATGACTTCAGACTGAGTGGCTATATCGATTCAGATTGGGCTAGAAGTGTCTCTGATAGAAAGAGCACCTCATGATGTTGTTTTAGTCTAGGGTTAGTCATGATCTCATGGAAGAGTAGGAAGCAATCAAGTATTGATCTCATCACGACAAAAGCATAATATACTGCAGTATGTTCCGCTAGTGGTGAAGACATATGGTTTCAAATGTTTTTAACAGATCTATTTGATCTGGATATGGAGATGTGTTCCATGATTAGTTGAAGCACATAAAGATCCGATATCACTTCATTCGTGATATGGTGCAGAGAGGAGACATAAAGCGCAATTATGTTGGCACATATGAATAGGTTTCTGATGTGTTGATCAAGCCTTTGTCTTATGTAAAGTTTAAGAACTTTCGAGACAAGATTGGTGTATTCCGAAAGGACCTCCCTCGAAAGGGGGAGTAGTGTTTATGCTATCCTAGTGTTGAATATTTCCATCTTTGTGCTGATGTTGTTGTGATGCCAACCTAGTGCTGAAGATTTCTAGCTTTGTATTGATGTTTTTTTGATGTCGTACTAGTGTTAAATATTTCTAGCTTCATGATGATGTTGTTGAGATGTTATCCTAGTGATGAATATTTCCATCTTCGTGTTGACGATTTCCAGCTTAGTGTTGATGTTGATGATGCTCCAGCCTTTTCTCTATGATTTTTTTGTTGTTGATGTTGTATCAACCTCATGTTGTTATTAATGATGATGATGTTTTAGTGTTATAATATTCCATGTTGATGCAGATGATGATGATGCCACTCCAACTCCTTTTTGTTAGAAAAAAAGGACCACAGAGAAATAAAATAAAATAAAATGCTGAAACAAAACACAGAAGATACACAATACAATAGAGACAGAGATTTACGTGGTTCACCCAGTGTGGGCTACATCCACCAGAGAAATTTCCAGGTCCTTTATTATTATCCAACAAATGAAGGGATACAACCTACAACAAAACCCGTTATAACTTCCTCTTAGTTCTCTCATAGTCTCCTCTCTCAGAATACAATACTCACCCGAATGCATAGCCACAATACATTTCCCTCATAATAGAGGGTTGCCTTCTAGGGTAAAAAAACCTAACATAATTTCTACCGTTAGATCTATGACCTTATAATGAATGGTCCATATTTACAATGAAATTACAATATACATTTACAAGGGGGAATAGCCCCCCTAGACCCCGCACAGGGGGTACCCCCCCTCTACACTCCCCCGCGTGGAAGAGTGTACATACTTCTGGGGTGTAAATTCTTCATGGGTTATAAACACAACTGAAAGAAAGGACCTTTAAATAAGGAAGATAATCAGGCTCCACAACCAACAATCTCCCACTTGGAGATTGATCTCAACAACTCCATCGTTGTTGTATATGATGGACTCTGAACCTTCTTGGACCTGGAAAATTTCTCATCTTCATATTCATTCTTGAAGACCAACTGAAACTGAGCAGGAACTCAATTTCTCTTTGGTTACTCCCTTTGTTAACATGTCTGCAGGATTCTGGCTAGTGTGTATCTTTTCCAACTTCAAATGTCCATCTTCCAAGGTAGATCGTATGAAGTGGTACCTCAACTGTATATGTTTAGTATTTGAATGAAAGGCTGAGTTATTTTCAAGATGAATTGCACTCTCACTGTCATAGTACAACCTACTATTCTCCTTCTTCTTTCCCAATTCCTCCATAAAAATTTGTAACCAAATCATCTCTTTACTATCCTCTGTAGCAGCAACATACTCTACCTCTATTTTTCAAAGTTCCACAACCTTTTGTAGTTTCGAAATCCAACTTATTGTTGTTCCACCTATAGTAAAAACATACCCTATGGTGCTCCTCTTGCTGTCTTTATGACCTGCCATATCTGAATCAACATATCCCTGTAGAAATGTGTCTGAACCTCCAAAACATAATGCATGAGTAGAAGTACCTCTCAAATACCTGAGAATCCACTTTACTGTCTCCCAATGTTCTTTACCTAGATTGTTCATATAATTTCTCATAACTGCCACTGCATGTGCAATATTTGGTCTTGTGCAAACCATTGCATACATCAAGTTGCCAAATGTTGATGAATAAGGGACCCTAGACATGTATATTATCTCCTCCTGTGTCTTGGGACACATTTCCTTAGTTAAATTGAAATGGATGGCGTAAGGTGTACTAACCGGTTTTGCATTCTGCATTCTAAACCTCTCCAACACCTTCTCTATGTACTCACCCTGAGACAATGTCAATTTGTGATTTTTCTGTCTCTTTTTATTCTCATGCCAAGAATTTTCTTTGCAGCACCCAAATCCTTCATCGCAAATGAATTGGCTAAATTCTTCTTGAGCATATTGATATCCTACATATTAGACCCTGCAACAAGCATGTCATCTACATACAATAGCAAGATAATATAGCTTCCATTTTCTATCCTTTTAAAATAAACACAGTGATCGGAATGACATCTACTATAACCCTGTTCTGTCATAAACCTGTCAAACTTCA